>CM062806.1:229150748-229610349 GCA_031772625.1 Pinus tabuliformis
CCGATCAATTCTTCCACTGGCTCAATGATTCCTGCTGTGAGCATTTTGTCTAGTTCTACGCAGACCTTCTCCTTGTATTTCATATTTAAACAGTACGGCCTCTGCTTAACTGGCTTCGCGTCGGTCTTTAACGTGATCCTCATCATTCCTAAATCTCCGATGATTCCCTTTAACTTCGTAAACTTGGTCGGGAATAAGTCCTAGTACTCGCAGAGTAAATCAGTGACCTTATCCACCGTTGTGTCATCCTAGTAGTCACCGAGCTTTGCAAACTTAGGTTCGGCCTCCGTACCAATGTTCACCTACTGCATTTTTACTGGCGCTGTTATGTCAAAGTTCTCAATATGTGGTCCCTTAAACCTCGCGATGGCCTTCTGTTTCTAGAATGTTATTATTCCTTGGATCCTCATCCTCCTCTTCAGCAATTACATTATAACATTCTAGCGTGCAACTCAGCTAAGTAGCCCATTCAAGCTGACTTAGGTCTAAAGGCTCCTGCGACATCCTAAAGATGGTTGCTTTTATCTCTTGTAATGCTTCATCAATACTGGCCCCCCCATCCATCCTCAAAGCTGAAGTCATCATGAACCCTTCCTGTAGGATATCCCATTCACCTGTCCCATGGTGGAGCTCCATCTATATATACCAATTCATGGGTATAACATATAGGATATGATAGAATAGGTGCACCCACTTAGGTTGTGGCTTTTCTCCATAGACCTTCATCCACATGCCAGGTGTGCACGCAGATCATCTCGTCCATCATACGTTTCTATTAGTTACATCTTAGGCTTCCAAAAACATGTGCACATCATTCTTCTGCATTCGCGCCAATCCTCAAAGCTCCCTTTATGCGTACTCAACCATCTCGCGGGCGTAGCACACAGTACCTAGTACAAGGCTTGGAAGTGTTGCTTTTCCAGCACTTCTCTTTAAAATCTATCCAAGAAGGTATATACCTCACTTAACCCATCATAATTAGGCAAGTCCCTTACTTCTGTCGTACATAGTGCAGCGACCTTGTCATCGTATTACAATTTAGTGTAGCCACCTCATGTAACTGATTTTTCCATCGTTGTGTTTCCTCATCCGAATCCGAAGTATAGGAGCTTTCGCGCTCCCATGCAAGTTGTCAATACACAGTGGGATTCACCCAGTCTTGGTTTTGTGCTATTATCTTATAGATGCAATCCAAATCATCATCGCTTTCATAGTCGCACACCGGCTTTGTATGCGCGCAATCCTTTAGCAAGGTCTAGAGATATAACTATGCATAGTGACTTCTTTTCAAAAATCATCTTGCACTTCTTCAGATTAATCACCCCGTTCATGTCAGTGGCCCAATCAATTCCTAAGAGTGTGGGGTAGGGATTGCTGTCATCAACAATCTCTATCACTTCAAAGTCTGCTAGCGCGCTTGCTCCCTCAATATCCACAGTGAGTCCCTACAATCGCCCCATGGGTATTATCTTCTACTGGTTCGCCATTCGTAGCTGAATAGGAGACCATTGTAGTGTAGGTCTCCCCATTTTCTCCCATGTCTGCTTCGGTAAAACATTCGCATCCGACCCTAAATCCAGTATTACTTGGTCCATTTCATATTCTCCAATTTGTGCGGTCAACCTCATTTCTCTTCCCGTCCTTGTCTTATGCTTTCCAATCTTCCGAACTACGCGTGGTTCTTTTGGCGCTATCACAGTGCATTTGTTAATGAGTTCCTGTAATCCTTTGACAGCTTTACTATTGCACAGTAACTTCATGCATGGTTCCAAGAACGTCGTGATCATAGATGGGTCCATCTTGTTGAAAATAGCAACAAGAAATGATAAAAATAGAATCCAGAATATTCCAATTTTAAATTTATCCTTGAATTAAAATTGTGAATTAAAATAGAATTTAGTCTCACCAGCTACTTGAAAATAATTAATTAATTCATTATGGATTAATTAGTTGGAGAAATTCAAGTTAGAAGTCTTTCTCAAGTCATGCAAGAGTTATCCCTCAAATTAAGGAGATTATCCCTTAATTAAGTAAATAATATTAACTTATATTTGAGTTGTAATTAGTTAGATCAGTTTATTAAGTCCAGTTAAATTAGTTCCAAACTATTTGAGGAACTAATTGTGAGTTATCAGTCAATTGATGCATGCATTCACTCAACCAGTGTACTCCATATAACTGAAGATTCCCTCATCAGAAACTCATGCATGTCTATTCAGAGAAAGACCCAGTTGAGCTAAATATCAAGGATAGGTTACTATTATTTGAATGTGTTTTCCTATAAATGAAACTCATCCATGCAGTCAAGGTAAGGTTCCTTGAGGATTGCACAGTTTTACAAGGTGCGAGATCAGTGTGAGAGATCAATGTTCCACTTGGTAACAGGAGGATCACCAAGGAGAAATTGCGCAAGGAAATAGGAGTCTTGGAGGGCAGAGGAGAAGTCTTGTGAGAAGCTTTGTTCACCTGTGAGCATCCAGGAGGATTGTACTCAGATCTGGCTAGCTGTGAAAGCTAAGGCCTTTGTGTAATTAGATATTTCACCTTGTATGATCATATAGATAGTGGGATTTTTAGCTGAGGCTTTCCCCTGAGTATTCTTCTGTGTTTCATGTGCATCGATTCTTCTCTGTTATATGTGTTTCACTTTATCTTGCTCAAATCTTTTAAACTTCTGCTAAATGATTGTAGAAGTAGATTAAAGTATTTTTCTTCAGTTATATTGCATTATCAATTTGATCTACAGTCAGAATTTCTACACATCTCCAACTCCAGTTTATCCTTTCTTCCTGAAGTGGAGGCATCAGCGAAGCTCTTCTTAGCTTCCATGAAGGTTTCCCGAGTGCACTCCAAATCAAACTCCGCTTCTTTCACTAGAGCTTTGTGAACCCAAGTACTATATTCTGGATGTTTGCCTTTGTCATCTCCCATCGCAATTCCACTTCAGAGCACAATGTTCACATTTATATCTTCCTCGTGTGGCTCAGACCTCATCATTTGTAGGTTTTGAGTTGGGGGAGGCAGTAGCGCTCTTTTGTCACTTATCCTAGCTATCAGCATAGGACAATGTTCCGTCTCATGATAAAACAAGGTGCAATATAAACATGACAGTCGCGTTATATTTGTACAATAGCGGGCATAATGTCCTGGCCCTCCGCAATTGTAGCAGATCAACTGACCACGACCTCTTCTAGGTCCTCCTCCACCTCGGCCTTGTCTGTGCCGCTGAAATCCTGTTCACGCCACTCCTGCATTCTGGTCTAGGGGCCATGATTCAGCCTGAACTTTGTAGGTGGGAGTTCTATCCATCATCAACTCATAGCTCCTACAAGTGTGCTCATCGTGTCCCACCGACCTACAAAAGTTACAAAACAATTGCTGCAAATTTTGTGTATACTTTTGTAACAAATGATAGTTGTCCATAGTGTGTTTTCCACCTATTTGGAAAATCGTGCACCACAAGGCAGGTGCCACGCTAGGTCCTGCTTGTGCTTCTGGCCTTAACGGCATTGGTCCTCCTCCTGCGAGGTAGTTCGCGAACACTGGGAAATGGTCCTTATCATGACCCTGACCCTTGCATTTAAGCACCATACCTCTTCGCGTACTTTTGGTCGAGTTGTTATGTCCTGTTTCACACTCTGCATCTCAAGGCATAAATTTTTCAACTGCGCATGGATCTGCTGAACTCCCAAGTTAGGATCCTGCATCGGGGTCTCATGCAGCCTCATCGTGATCTCTAAGGCCTCTGCCTGAGTCATTAACTTCTGCTGTGATAGTGCACTCCTTAAATGTGGCGTTAGCGATGCTACAAACCATTCGCGATGTTGTCCATATGTCATATTCATATTAGCTTCGCGAATCATACACTTCAACCTCTGATCTAACTCCCAAGGAGTCTCGCCTAATAGCATCATGATTTCTTTGAATCCAATGATCAATTGTGATTCAGACTTTGGCCTGCTAAATTCTCTGTTTAGCACTGCTTGGATATCCGTGATTCCCACATTTGGATTATCATTGGAGTGCTTAATATACCAGGTCAGCGCACGGTCCTGCAGGGTGCTAACCAGTG
This sequence comes from Pinus tabuliformis, assembly GCA_031772625.1. NCBI lineage: Eukaryota > Viridiplantae > Streptophyta > Pinopsida > Pinales > Pinaceae > Pinus > Pinus tabuliformis. Next base: position 229,154,821 of record CM062806.1, read on the forward strand.
CCACCTTCTTTATATTATCATTCGTAACTCCCTGTGCTTCCCCTACAACTTTTACCAGGAACCAAAATTGGTTCATATCCTCATTTCCCACTCCCTTGAACATAGGCAACTCTATCGTGCTTGCCATATTGGCTCGCAGTGGTGGCAGAGGTGGTATGGGTGAAGATAGAGGTGAAGGCGGTGAAGCTGGTGGTGGTGTGGGTGGGGGTGGTATTCACAGAATTCTTTGCCTTATTAGATGGATCACAATTCGTGGTGAGACCTTCATGAGTTCTTCCTCGTCCCCTCACAGAGGTGAAATCAAGGGGCTAGTTTTTGGTCCCTTATTTCTTTCACTCTTGTAAGGTTTTCCACTTCGCATAGCCCCGAACATCAAGGTAATTGCATAACCCTATTTTTGCACTATAACATTTTAATCCAAGTATTCAGAGACTTTACGTACTTATCTCACAGTCCCTTGAGAAAGCGTTGCTCTGCCTCGTTGTAGCTCACTAAAGTGTCCACTGTGAACTCAGTAATGAATCCTCCTATAATCTAATCGAGCCAATGATCAATGGCGGGTGCGATCTTATCCTCTTATGCTTCCAATATTCGCACTAACTCTGGGGTCCACACAATAGGATTGTCAAGTTTCCACCTTCCTTGGCTATCTGCTAGCTTCGCGATCCACTCGTATAGCTCAGTAGGAAAAGATGCGAAGAATATTTCATGGATCTCTATGTACAAGTAATAGACTAACCACTCTCCTTTTGTCAGTTGCGGGTTCATGTTCTCCTGCACCGCGAACTCGTAAATCCTCTTATCCAACCAACCTTCAATTTCCTTCTTAGTTGGATTCCAATGATACAACATCAGACATCTCTATGCAAATTCTGGTCCCGACAATGGAACCATTTTTTGGCTTGAGGGGGCCTAACCCAGGTTCGGAGTTAATTAGCCAAACAAATCCCTACACTACTGGCCCTTTCGGCATCAGCCCGCGGTGCGTGGACTGAAGTCTCACCCGAAGCAGTATGGGGGATGTTGGAACCAAGTTTCCGCACCCTAGAGATGTCTGAGGGGTCGATTTAATCCAACTATGCCTACCTTCGCGCAAGTCGCTTCATGCACTATCCTAACCTACGAGACCTTCACGATCTGTTAGGATCGCCTTTCGCACAACCCTAACCAGGGGCTGAGATGCTTTCACGCTGCTAGGGAAATGATCTGTGCTATTTCCCCAAGTTACATCGCGTATCTTATCTTCTTACAATTGTTAGTTAACTTCGCATAAACAGATACCTTATCTCACATTTACTTAATCAACAAAATTAGATATGTTTGCGCACCATATAGACAACAAAAATGCAATTTATACCCAATATATTTGATACAGAAAATAGGAAATAAATACACAGAATTGATGTAAAAATTCTCTTTATTAATGCTTCAATAGTTACAGACTTGACTCGCCCTACGCACTCAGCTGCAGGGGTCCACACACTCAGCTACAGACTACTAGGCCTCTGCGCACTCAGCTGCAGAGCCTTCTCCTACTCTATGACCCAAAGACTCAACTCTACACTTAGATCTTCTGCTATCTTCTATTCCATGATCACTTCCATTCTATTCTATTATCTTCTCTTAACTACTTAGAGCCTCGCTCTATTTATACAATCCCATCGTTCGCAGACCATTGGTAGATCTCTAAAGCCGACATTACATTACAAAATTGAGGGCGGACAACCCTATGACTCATTTACGGCTTCGCGCCCACGAAATGCAGAGTCTTTACATTGAATTTACACTTTTTAGCCAAAATATGGGCTTTAAGCCCAAAAAGCCCTTGGGGGATCCCACGCCCAGTAGTCCCTAATGTCACTTCAGATTTCACACTTTCATCTAGATTGGAAAACATTTCTATGTTTCCTCACATGTGGTTGCTACACTCTGAATCTAGATACCATATATCACTTTGTTTTTCTTGTGCTACATTACAGGCTAAAAACATGCTATCATAGTTCTGACTTTCTTTTAGGATACACTTGGCTTTTTACTAATGTCATATTGCTTCTTTCTACATTCATTTGCATAATGACCACACTTCTTACAGTAATGACATTGAACTTAAGATTTATCATACCTTTGACCTTGTGCTTGATTTTGGCTTGGGCCTTGACTTGGATTTTGATTGTTGCTTCTTCCACTTGAGCTTGAAGGCCTGCTTCTTCCACCTCTGTGTGGGCTTCTTCCTTTTCCTCTAGCATATGAACTTGCTCTGCCTCTACCTTGACCAGACGATACTTGTGTCTTGAAGGCATGCTCAATGAGGAGCTTGTTGCTCTATTCAATCTATGTTCATGACAAATCAATGATGCATCAACCTCATCCACTGAGAACTGTGAGAGATTCTTTGTCTCTTCTATGGCCACAACAATGGCATCAAACCTTGTTGGAAAACTTCTCAACGCTTTCTCAGCTATTCTTCTTTCCTTAAGTGTCTCACCATGAGACCTGATTTGAGTAACCAACCCACTTACATGTGTAAAAACCGAGTCTAGATTCTCATACTCTTTCATAAAATGTGTTTCAAAATCTATTCTCAACATTTGCAACTTTGTTGTCTTGACTTTTGCCATGCCTTGGTAGGCTAACTAGAGAGTGTCCCATGCTTGCTTGGACTTCGTTGCTACTGCAACCCTTGGGAAAATACTTTCATGAACTGCTTAGAAAATATAGAACAAGGCTTTTGAATCCTTCTTCCTGTTGTCCCTTAACAAATTTATTTTTTCTTGAGATAAGGCATTGTATGCTGCTGCATTCTCCACCTAATCTCAAATGTCTTGAGAAGAAAACATGGTCTTCATTGTAATAGCCCAATAATCATAATTGTTGCCATTAAACTGAGGTATTTGAGGATTAATCAAGCTTGTGCTTGATGTTTCCATTTCTGAGTATAAGAAGGAAAAAAATTCACCTGATGGTAAATATGCTAAAAATGTTAAAAACAATCTACCCTCAAAACAATTTTAACTGCTAGTAAAAACACTTGTTTTTACACTAACAGAGTTTAACCCGCTCTGATACCATGTTAGAAACCTAATCTCAAATGTCTTGAGAAAAAAACATGGTCTTCATTCTAATAGCCCAATAATCATAATTGTTGCCATTAAACTGAGGTATTTGAGGATTAATCAAGCTTGTGCTTGATGTTGCCATTTTTGAGTATAAGAAGAAAAAAAATTCACCTGCTAGTAAATATGCTAAAAATGTTAAAAACAATCTGCCCTCAAAACAATTTTAACTGCTAGTAAAAAACACTTGTTTTTACACTAACAGAGTTTAACCCGCTCTGATACCATGTTAGAAAAAAAATAGAATTTACGCGGAGAGGTAGAGGGGAGAGGCAGAGGAAAGTTGTGTCACCAACCTTGATTTCCCGCAGCTATACAGAGGCTCAATAAAATAGAGAATTTACTTAGGCTTAAAAAAAACAAAGTAAAACTTGAAGCAACACAATAAAACTTAGGATTAAATTCTAATTCATGAAAATACATTCATATGAGCACAACTTGAAGCAACACAATAAAACTTAGGATTAAATTCTAATTCATGAAAATACATTCATATGAGACTGCGGCTCATTCACCAAGTAAAAACAAGGTTTACAGTGATTTACACTTCACCAGGGGTTGCGAAGTAACACACAGTAAAACACAGTGAATTGTTTTCACGCGCCCACCAAAATTTGCTCCACGATTTTCTCTTCACTACCTCACAAACTCTTGCTCTCTTTCTCTCTCTCACACAAAAAATGACTTTTACATCTTATTTTTTATCTCAACATACAATTTTGACATTAATACATGACAGAGAAAAATAATTAATACGTAGTTGTTGTTGAGTGTCGACAGTAATGGTGCAGGGGATACAAAGTCATGAAAGGAATTCTACGCAGTGAATCAAGTGCTATAGAAGATAATGTTGGATTTTATCTTTTAACCCATGGAGTTACTCTTGACCTTCCTATTTGCAAGGTTCTATTTAGAGTGGTAACCTTTTACTTAGATATAGATAACTTTCACAATTCTCCTCCTAGGTCAAACAATGGTTTTCTTTCTACTATGACAAATCTTCAATGGAAATGCCTATATTTGTGTCACATACCCCGGTAACCTCGCAGGTAAAAGTAGGAAATTAGAATTTTTATACAAATTACCCACTAGTAATTTATCAAATTCATAACTCCACAATCATCATTAACCATTAGACATAGAGTTCATTAATGCATCAAGTAAATTGCAATAACAGACGGTAAGTTACATAACCATTAACCACCACTGTGGTAGTGTAATAACATAATCTATCTCATGAATCCTTGCATCTATTTCATGATTTCCATAACCATATTAATTAATCTCATGCTTGAACATTATAATCATGCCATCAAATAAAGAGCCATCAACATCAAGGATTCAACATCATCCAACTGACACAAAAGGCAATCACATCAATCACACCATGGAACACTGATATACCCTGGAAACCCCGTAGGGTGAAAACCAGCAAACGTTTAATCTTATTATTAAACGCTCGTGAGGGTTTTCACCCCTCACTCAATGGCTTATAAGGGATTCCATCCCTTAACCATTGTATTAAAATCTTTACAATGAATTATCATTAAGCTGTCACATAACTAGCTAAAAGCTAATACAATTTTCATGTAATCTTTTATTTACATACCGCCACATGCAACATTCCTTGTGGCATAATTGTTCTAGCAATGGACAATACTGCAGCTTGAACTCAACTGCATGGACGAATAATCCTTTTCCTGCCAATGTTAAACATTACTTTCCTTTGGCACCAACCGCCATCTTTTCCTGTCAATGCTGTTGACAACAATCTTGGCAACAAGATTAGCTACAATATCAATAATTCATTAAACAACCTCTAAAATGATCTTTTATCATCTACTCATCTGCATGAGCAAGTATAACATACTAACTAACTAGTACATCTACTCAAGTAAATTCTTGTTCTACTTTTCACAATGCTTATTCACACTGGTGCATATCTCTCTCTAGGAGATCTAACCATTAGTTTACAAGTCCATATTTCTTTTAAAACAAATAACACAATGGTTATGTTTACATACCAGGTAATAACTATTGCTGTGTGCCCTTGCACATGCATTCCTTTCCAATAAAATCCAACTTACTTCTATTTCTATTATATGCATTCTTTCTTTCCATAAATGCAATATTAGCTTCCATTTCTTTAATATGCCAAGAATGCATTATTTAGATCTATTTCTTTAATATGCCAAGAATGCATTATATAGATCTATTTTTCTTTAATATGCCAAGAATGCATTATTTACATCTATTTCTTAATGCATACGGTAGCGTGAACTCAAAGCCAGCAAGGAAATCAAATGTTCAACATCTATGATACCTGTCATAGCCGAGCTTATGAAAGATTTATCCCCAACCAATCAGAGGACTAATTGTTCCCTATTGTCTGACACCTCTGCTCATGCCAAGAAAGCCCTAAGGGGAGAACCGGCCATGACCATTCATCGTCATGCACATACAAAGAACAGTCACCGTCTGCTGATTTGAGGTTAACTTAACTACAGAGAAAGTATATACAAAAATCAGTCAGTCCCCGAGAGTCAGTAGTCAGAATCTTCATCTTCCCATGGTTCGATCTCGGAAACTTCAGACTTCCATGATTCGATCTCGGAATCTTCATACTCCGTTGAGTCGACAACCTCTGCAACCAAGGCGTGTGAGATGGTGGAACATGATAAAGCGTTATCGTCAATCCCTACCTCACCATCGATAGCACCAGACTCCGATGCTCTGATGGCGGCCGCTTCCCTGTTGGAGGAGAACGAGATGTTAAAAAGAAATAACTCGTTGTTGTTGTCGGGGATTGCCCGCCTGCAGAATATATGCACAGCCATATCACGCTCTTTATTCGGCACAACAGCAGGAATGCTCGTGAACAGATCGCCTCTCTTGATCGACAACGCCACGAATAGAAGAATGGACGACTTGAGTCGCAGTAGTTTCATGGCAGATGTTGGAGAGGAGAACAATACGAACCCTCCAGAACTGTTTGGAGTCCATCTTTATTAGAAACAGGGTCGTCTGTCGAGCTCTATAGTTTCCACATGAATTAACTATCTGTTCTGACTTTTTCTACAATAAGATGACGGTCACCATCATTTTACAGTAACGTTTGTAGCCAATTTCCTTGACTGCTCCCCAAAGCTACGATGCTGCCTGTCGCTTTTTCTGTTTCACTGTTTGAATGGACAGTCTTCTTGTTCCTTCCGCCCTTTTTCTGCGGGACATGTGGCTTTTTTTCTTTATGTGATAACTGTTTTCGACCATATAATGTGGATTTGATAGAATCGTCAAAGCACATTGGCCTAGATTGCTGGTTGTCACTTCCAACCGAAAACGCCCCTTCCGCGGGAAACATTTCCTATCTTTAACCACCGTTAAAGCCTCTATCCGTCGGACTGCCATTCCGTTGGCGAAATTTACGACAACCACCCGAATCAGTTATCAAGAATTAGTTTGTAACTAATTCGTCACTTATTCATAACAATTTGATTTACGGGATGTTACATACTCCCCCCCTTAACAGGAACACCGTCCTCGGTGTTTATCTTTCATTGGAACTTTAGACATTACTCATGGTATTACCATCTAAACCACACAAAATGTGATCCTTTCTCTTTGAAATCAACAATTCCATTCCAATAAAAGACGACAAACAAAATAGTAATGATATAGTCATAAGAAATATCATTAGTTATACGCATCAATAGTCATAAGCATTCGTAATTGCAAAAATATGCAACTTCTAATCGCCACCACTTGGCCCTTATTCATTCATAATAAACAATTCTCTATGTCAACTTACCATTACTTACCATCTATTCTTGGAAATCATGAATACTTTCATGTAAGCCTTTTAATAGTGGTTGGACAATTCTTCAACCCTCCATGGTAAGTAATTCCTGGAATATATGACTAAAAAATTCAATTGCATTAGTCACTATATTTGAGTCAAATACGTTTGACTGACAATCATTTGTGCAATGCTAGATGATTTCTAAATCACGGTACTTTTACAAGTACTTAAAGAGCACTAACACTAATCATCAAATGATAAATCCCTGCATCAAGCAAACACTGTCTTAGCTCTCACTAAGATGTTCACAAAATTAATAATACAATAAAGGAATTAAAATTTCCAATTACTCCTTATTGAGCACTAAGCTCATTTCTTGTTAAATGTGCATAACATATTTTACACAGCTTTATATAGAATTCATCTTCAACATATCATATAGCTGATTCGTTCATTTCTTTAACCATGAGCACCCCACTAGGCTAAAGAATTCCCAACCCATGGGAACTGGTTTCCACAACCAAATCGAGTCATTTTCACATCCAGACAGTTTCTTTGATAGAGACCTTACCAGGTCTAACATGGGATTCCACCGGCCAACCAGCTCAAGAATTCCAGGAAGAGTAAATCTGGGCAGACAAGTACCATCAACCCCTCTGGGCAGGTAACTGCCATCAACCCAAGGCATTCCAGCCTTTCACAATCCGGGCAGACAAGTACCATCAACCCCTCCGGGCAGGTAACTGTCATCAACCCAAGGCATTCAAGCCTTTCACAATCCGGGCAGACAAGTACCATCAACCCCTCCGGGCAGGTAACTGTCATCAACCCAAGGCATTCAAGCCTTTCACAATCGGGCAGACAAGTACCATCAACCCCTCCGGGCAGGTAACTGTCATCAACCCAACTATCCGCAACTGTCTGGCATGTTAATTTCTCTTTTATTGCTCTTTCTCAAAGTAATTTACACAATGAACCATATGAACATTATCATTAGCACAACAAACATGCATGTATACCATGCATTTACACTTAACCCCCAACATGGGTCCACAACATCAAGATTGATGGGAAACATATCCATCATACACGTTGTATGCATGCAAATTTTCCAAATAACATAATTCATGCATATCATATAACATCATTCTTTCTCATTTATAATTGCATTTCACATTGCAACAATTTATGTGATGAGTTTTCTTGTTGCCATTAAGCTACCACTACTTAATCCCATCAGCAACGTTAGTTATAAATATGCATCAGTTAACACGTATTCCATTTCCAAGAATGTTCATGCATACAATATTTTCATGTATAAAAGCATATGCAAATACTCATTAATGTATAAATGTCAACAACAGTTGAGTTAATACTCTCAGCATTCCCAATTTTGCCATAGTCTGTTGTTCCAATTCAAATCATCATTAATGGAGTATTATCTTACGTTTACTATGGCTAGCTTGGGTCATGCATTGTTAATGTAATTAAACATAATCTCTCTAACATAATCTTTGTGCATACCATTGCTTATCATATAAGCCTTTCTTTAATGTATGCAACACATATTCCCTTCACTAGAATACTACCATCATTTCATACAACAAACTACATACCTCTTCCTTAAAGGAAGTCATTTTAACCTCATCCCTTTCAGGGAATTATTAAAGATATTCATCTTTATGCATAAAAATCAAGATACAAAAACAAGGTTTACTTATCCTTTATGCATCAAACTCAAGCAATCAACATAGCTCATCCAACAAGACAATCTCTCCAAGAGATTATTATTTTCAAGGAAGCTAACATGACCACTTCCTCTAAGTACACACCGACTCACAATTCCAAAGTCACAATAGCTACCAATATGCAACAGGTGTGCTCCTAGCACAATTACCTTACTTCAATGCACATAGTTCTTTTCATGAAACAAGTAAGGATTTTGGTTCTTGTATGAACACTATTCTAATGTGTCTTTAAGGAAAGAACCTCTATTTTTATTTTCAAGAAAATTCTCATAAAATCCTGCATCTTCATACATGAAGTATGCATACTCTTAGGATGAGACTATATTTATGTATATATGTAATATACTCTTTCTTCAAGAAAGTTAGAAATGAATATCTATGTGCCTAGAAGCACATCTTTAGCTATCTTATCATGCATGTAATGCATAATCATTTCACTAGAACTTAGAAACTAACTAGAATCATAACGCAATTAGCATATATATATATATATATATATATATATGTATATATATATATATATATATATATATATATATGTATATATATATATATATATATTATATATATATATATATATATATGTATATATATATATAATGTATATATATATATTTTCCAAGAAGCTTTATCAAATAAAGATACATATTTTAATTCAAGAAAACTTGGCCACCTTCCATGCTATGTCCTCAGGACATTTATATACCTCATCCTCTTTTCTCAAGAAGATACTTTGGCTATATTTAGCAAGGATTTTGTAGACAAGAGACAAGCATTTCACACACAAGACTCACGTGGAGTCTTTCTAATAGGAATTACCTATTTTCTTTACCAAGAAAACATACAAAATAATCAATCTTTAGCTGCATGCCTTAACACATTTTCTTTACCAAGAAAATCTATAAAAGAACCATTCTTTTATTGCATGCATTCAAATACTTTCTCTACTAAGAAATCATATAAAACATTCATACGTGTTCTTCAAGAAAGTGAGCAAGATACTTATCTTATCCTTGGATCAACATGCCTAACTAACAAATTAAACCACCCTTACCGGAAGCGATTATTTTACTTATGCAATTAAAAGCATAATCTCCTAAGTGTCACACATGCACCAGAGCTACCACTTGGTGCTATAGGCAACAACTATCATAACACTACTATGTGACCATTCCAGAATAATGACCTCAAGGAGACATTACGAAAATCATTATCATCAACACACTATAGTTATCATTCTCCAACTCCTTAAGCATGGTCAAAGGAATACTCATATGCACATCGAGCGCTATCTGGTCAACCCCAGACTTAACGTCTTCTGCAAGATTCTGACACTCAAAGCTTGCGCTATCTGGTCACCACCAGACTTAGCAATTTCTTTTTCCTATCTCCATCTGTCCCTACAACACGGTCTTCTTCCTTCTCCTTGCTTCCATTTCCTTTGGAAGCATCTATAGTTGGGGAAGGTAGTTAGAGTTTACTGACAACTGTATTAACACAGGTAGTCTATTTATGTATAATTATCACAGGTAATTATACCATGAATGGGTCCTAGAAATGTTACCCATTGAACATGCCTCTACAATTAACGTCACACTGGGATGCAACATGCATAAGAAATCCATCATTCCCATAGTAGAGATAAATTCAACCATCATTAAATCGAGGCTCCAATGGTTTTTATCTCTCAACAAGTAATGATAAACACATACCATGCATGTGACATCAATCAACCTTCACTTATTTTCGAATTGTAATAATCTTAAGTCCAATTGAATTAATGCATATAAGTTCTATGGGTTAGTCATACAACACTAACCAATCTCAACTACCAATCGTCTTCATGCATCCATGACAAGACTGAATCAAAAGTTAGTTATGACAATCAAGTCTCGCTGCTTGACTCATTGCATGTTTTCAATATCTAAAGGGGTTCTTCTAATGTCCTTTTTAAAACAATTTTTCATCCTATTCAAGGATGTTCCCCTAATTTATATTCATGCATTGGCTCATTAAGTTTTGTTCATTGTAACTTCAATTTTGTTCATTAAATGCATCATTGTTATTGCCATATTTGCAAATCAAAACTTGGTAGTTGATTGTCACTTCCCTCAATGAGTGTTCAATATTGTTCATGAATGTAATGAGTACTCAATATTGTTCTTAGGTGTGACAAAAGTTTCATTGTCTTTTATCCTCATCAGGAATCTAACGTTATGAACGTAGTTATGCAACAACTTATTACTTACTACTTAAAGCAGTTATAAACATGAATCACACCTATCATGCCAAAAGTAGTGTACTACATAAATGAATATGTGAACGATTCAACTCGTACATGAGTTAATGCCTACTGACGGCGTACCTCAATATCCTTCCCGCTTACCAATTCCCAAAGGCGCCAGTACTGCAACCTGGCTCTGATACCACTTGTCACATACCCCGGTAACCTCGCAGGTAAAAGTAGGAAATTAGAATTTTTATACAAATTACCCACTAGTAATTTATCAAATTCATAACTCCACAATCATCATTAACCATTAGACATAGAGTTCATTAATGCATCAAGTAAATTGCAATAACAGACGGTAAGTTACATAACCATTAACCACCACTGTGGTAGTGTAATAACATAATCTATCTCATGAATCCTTGCATCTATTTCATGATTTCCATAACCATATTAATTAATCTCATGCTTGAACATTATAATCATGCCATCAAATAAAGAGCCATCAACATCAAGGATTCAACGTCATCCAACTGACACAAAAGGCAATCACATCAATCACACCATGGAACACTGATATACCCTGGAAACCCCGTAGGGTGAAAACCAACAAACGTTTAATCTTATTATTAAACGCTCGTGAGGGTTTTCACCCCTCACTCAATGGATTATAAGGGATTCCATCCCTTAACCATTGTATTAAAATCTTTACAATGAATTATCATTAAGCTGTCACATAACTAGCTAAAAGCTAATACAATTTTCATGTAATCTTTTATTTACATACCGCCACATGCAACATTTCTTGTGGCATAATTGTTCTAGCAATGGACAATACTGCAGCTTGAACTCAACTGCATGGACGAATAATCCTTTTCCTGCCAATGTTAAACATTACTTTCCTTTGGCACCAACTGCCATCTTTTCCTGTCAATGCTGTTTACGACAATCTTGGCAACAAGATTAGCTACAATATCAATAATTCATTAAACAACCTCTAAAATGATCTTTTATCATCTACTCATCTGCATGAGCAAGTATAACATACTAACTAACTAGTACATCTACTCAAGTAAATTCTTGTTCTACTTTTCACAACGCTTATTCACACTGGTGCATATCTCTCTCTAGGAGATCTAACCATTAGTTTACAAGTCCATGTTTCTTTTAAAACAAATAACACAATGGTTATGTTTACATACCAGGTAATAACTATTGCTGTGCGCCCTTGCACATGCATTCCTTTCCAATAAAATCCAGCTTACTTCTATTTCTATTATATGCATTCTTTCTTTCCATAAATGCATTATTAGCTTCCATTTCTTTAATATGCCAAGAATGCATTATTTAGATCTATTTCTTTAATATGCCAAGAATGCATTATTTAGATCTATTTTTCTTTAATATGCCAAGAATGCATTATTTACATCTATTTCTTAATGCATACGGTAGCGTGAACTCAAAACCAGCAAGGAAATCAAATGTTCAACATCTACGATACCTGTCATAGCCGAGCTTATGAAAGATTTATCCCCAACCAATCAGAGGACTAATTGTTCCCTATTGTCTGACACCTCTGCTCATGCCAAGAAAGCCCTAAGGGGAGAACCGGCCATGACCATTCATCGTCATGCACATACAAAGAACAGTCACCGTCTGCTGATTTGAGGTTAACTTAACTACAGAGAAAGTATATACAAAAATCAGTCAGTCCCCGAGAGTCAGTAGTCAGAATCTTCATCTTCCCATGGTTCGATCTCGGAAACTTCAGACTTCCATGATTCGATCTCGGAATCTTCATACTCCGTTGAGTCGACAACCTCTGCAACCAAGGCGCGTGAGATGGTGGAGCATGATAAAGCGTTATCGTTAATCCCTACCTCACCATCGACAGCACCAGACTCCGATGCTCCGGTGGCGGCCGCTTCTCTGTTGGAGGAGAACGAGATGTTAAAAAGAAATAATTCGTTGTTGTTGTCGGGATTGCCCGCCTGCAGAATATATGCACAGCCATATCGCGCTCTTTATTCGGCACAACAGCAGGAATGCTCGTGAACAGATCGCCTCTCTTGATCGACAACGCCACGAATAGAAGAATGGACAACTTGAGTCGCAGTAGTTTCATGGCAGATGTTGGAGAGGAGAACAATACGAACCCTCCAGAACTGTTTGGAGTCCGTCTTTATTAGAAACAGGGTCGTCTGTCGAGCTCTATAGTTTCCACATGAATTAACTATCTGTTCTGACTTTTTCTATAATAAGATGACGGTCACCATCATTTTACAGTAACGTTTGTAGCCAATTTCCTTGACTGCTCCCAAAGCTACGATGCTGCCTGTCGCTTTCCTGTTTCACTGTTTGAATGGACAGTCTTCTTGTTCCTTCCGCCCTTTTTCTGCGGGACATGTGGCTTTGATCTTTATGTGATAACTGTTTTCGACCATATAATGTGGATTTGATAGAATCGTCAAAGCACATTGGCCTAGATTTGCTGGTTGTCACTTCCAACCGAAAACGCCCCTTCCGCGGGAAACATTTTCTATCTTTAACCACCGTTAAAGCCTCTATCAGTCGGACTGCCATTCCGTTGGCGAAATTTACGACAACCACCCGAATCAGTTATCAAGAATTAGTTTGTAACTAATTCGTCACTTATTCATAACAATTTGATTTACGGGATGTTACAATTTGGCAATTATTCCACATTAGATCTAGCTTAATATTTAAGAGTTGCTTAAGATTATAGTGAAATTTGGATCCATATAGTAATATTTCTCTAGAGATTTGCTTGGACAACAGTTGATAAAATGCACTAAGGTTTCCTACTTCTATCATGTTTGGTTTACATTTAATCTATATAACATTAACCAAGAAGACCTAAATTTAATGAACTATGGGATGTTAAACCAATTAATATGGTGGAAGCCCCTAATGTCTCCTTCGAACTAATATGTTAAGATAATTTATAATTTATTCTTACATATAATTTGTTAGTTAGTTAAGGTTAATTTTGGTAAAATCTATCAAATGTGATAGTCTTTTAGTCATTTCTATAAAAAAAATTGTGTATGCCTTGACTTATTTTAGGTAAAACGCAAATTTATCTTTATTGAATTTAGATATATTCTTGTTCCAAGCAGTCCTAAGTGTCTTGAAGTATTTTGTAAGGTTGAATACTTAAGGGGAGAAAACCTACAGTGCAGAGCTACAAATACAAGCAGTCAAAAAAGATTCAACGCACTTCAATTAAATTCTGAATCAAAAAAGATTTAACGCACTTCAATTAAATTCTCAAAAATTGATAAATTTCACTGCCTTTTTCGGTCAAAAATTTAAGTTCACTATTTCTTCTAATAAAATACCTTAGATTTATCAACCTATGCAAGAACCAAGCTTAAATTTAATAAAAATATTAATGAAATAAAGATGAATGAAATGCCTCTTTCCAACCACAAACTTAAAGTTACTAATAATAAGAATGAATGCCCCAAATTTAACCGTCTTTGCAACCTATACATAAATTTACTAAAAATTCGAATGAAAAACAAATTTGATTGAGAGTCTTTGGAAATGAAATTTATAGTAACTTTCATCAAATTAAAACCATAACATTATCCCATTAAAGCCATGATAGTAATAGGGCTTGGTTACTATATTTGAGATTATCGAATTACAAGCGATGACGGCATTTTGTAAGGTGAAATATCGAATTAAAGCCATGATAGTAATTGGGCCTGGTTACTATATTTGAAATTATCGAATTAAAAGTCATGATAGTGTTTTGTAAGGTGAAATACTAAAAAAAAAAAAAAAACTATAGTGCACAGCTACATGTGCAATTTGTGAAAAAAAATTCAAAACGAATGCTTTTTTGGGCCAAAATTTTAAATCACTATTTCTTCTAATCGAATACCTTAGATTTAACGATCTTAATCCATGTCCAGAGGGCTAAACTCCACCCTGCCATAATCAATTTATCGGAACCAAATTGACCATTTGTGTCCAGGTCAAAAGGGCAAAAGGGCTATTGGAACCCAATTCTATCATAGACGGAAAGGATCAAAGTTCAAGATACAAACTTTATTAAATCTAATAACATTAATATTATAATGTATTAATATTAAAAATAATCTAATAACATTAATATTATAATGTATTAATATTAATAATTTTTTAATATTAATATTTGATCTAATAATATTTTTTATACTAACAAAATTTATAATAAAATTATATAAAATTAATATTTTTACAATTTTGATATAGAAATATTTATGTTTTTTAAATTTTTAATATATTTATAACATATAATTTTTCTTTAATTAAAAAAAATATTAAAAGAGTTTAGATCTTTTATGTTGAATTATATTGTAGTTTTTTATTTATTTATATGATTATTTCTATTTTTTATTAACCAAAAAGGAAGAGACATTGACTTTCAAATGCCGCAATACAACAACTGTTGGAAAATGGAGGCAGACTCTTTATGCTGTTGTAAATATAAGCGATTTCAAGTTGGAGGCATATAATGGCTGGTGAAACCTTTAACCATACCTGTTCAGTCATCTTCGTTTCCTTCATTAATAGATTGAAAGGTACAGTATACTATATCTAAGTTTTTCTTACTAGTAATTTTATTCTTTATATTATTCAGTGAGGAGGGGCTGCTGCAGGTTCATGTCGTGTAAAACGAGTGCTGAAAATAGTTCCCAAAACACCCCCCTATGTCTCTAAATATTTGACTCTATTGTGTGACAATAATTTTTTTTTGGGAAGAAAGAGTGGTATTGCAACCACATGAAAATAGGGAGGCTGGGGTTGTAGTGATTGTAGTGTTTGGCAGCATTGGGAAAACCACTGTCACCAAATAATTCTTCTAACGGTAAGAGATCACATTACCAATGTTCCTGTAATTTTATTTAATATTAGAGAAATCTCTTTAAAGTCATTGCAGAGTACACTTCTTGATTCTTTAACTCGGTTGTCTAATCATATAAACAAAGGTTGTCTGACCATATAAACAACACTGCTGAAAGTATAGAGAAGCTTAGAAACCATGTGTCTTCTTTTCAAGTTCTTATCGTTTTATAGATGATGTTGATCATATTGATCGCCGGAAGCATTAATGTTACCAATGAAGAATATCTTTATTTTGAGTAGTTTGATTCTAGTCAAGTGTTTTAATAGGGTTGTAATAAATAGAGTTATGCTAAGAAGTGAAGAATTTATTTATTCCCTTTTTGAGTAGGTGGAAGTGTTCTTCGGAGAGTTATAGAAATTCCGATTATATTTAGAGAAAATCCAGCAAGGATTTTTGTAAATCCAAGTTATAGTTGTTAAACTTCAAAATTTTAGGTGTCCTGGACGTTTTTGATGGTGCTGAATCCATTTCCACCATCAAAAATACGATTCAAAAACTATTTCTACAAGATTTTTTTTGAAACTTCTTTCCCTGAATTCCAGCCACTTTTGACCACAATTCCGCCTCTTTAGATGACTCCTTTACTTTTTTGTGTTTTCTATATAAAAAAAATAAAAATAAATAAATAAATTTATTTAATTTATTGTGAATTACAAAAATTTGAATACAGGGAAAATCTAAAAAACATCAATACCCGATATTTCACATGCAAAAACATAAGATAAAATAAGAGACCCCACACCCTAGACAAACTAACACGGATGTCACTGACCGTGAATAACAGTGTAAAACTCAGAAATTCGCACAGTTAAAACAGAGTTAAAACGCAGTAAAAACGAGATTTAAATTTCCAACCTTGGATTATGATTTCGAAGAGGAGAGATACATTCATATGAAATGGGGGTTGCTGCTCGAGTTAATCACTGTGAAAACAGTTTTCCAATACTCTGTTTTCACCCGCCCACCTATTTTATCTCCATGAGTTTTGGCTCCAGACTAAAACATGAGAAGTTAGATGATATGCGTATCCTGAAGTTCCACCGTTAAAAAAAGCGTCATGTCAGACCCTGTCCTAGAGCACTCGATTACTGATTTGTAGAATATCGGTAATCAGACTACATAGCCGCGGTCAAATAATTTAGGACACCCATATTTATCTGATTGCAAAATATTCCACGAAAAAGCAATCAAGATAAAGATGCCCTGTCTTAGAGGTTTACGAAAAAAAATGCATAAAAAATGAAGGTTCTAAGTCTCTGGCGTAGAGAGAACCTCGGTGCCGTCGTTGGGTTACGATTTCGATGTTTCCCCAAATTCACTGGTATGTATTTTAGATTTTAGACAGGCTTCAAAATAACGATGTCATCTGTCAAATTTTTTATTTTTAAACTTGGAAGCGTTTGAATTTTTGTTTGAAAAATGCGTGGAATTATCTATTTGAGGTGTTAGACCGGCTCCAAAATAGCGATGTATTAATTTTTAAACTTGCAAGGGCTTCAATTTTGTTTGAAAAATGGGTGAAATTTAAATTTTCAAGGGTATCAATATTGTTTCTAACATTTTATGGAGAATATAAATGCGTGAAATCACAAACTTTGCGCAATGCAGGCCTTCATACATGATATGAGGGACAAACAGCCCAGTGGATTGTTGTTGCTTAGCGTTGAAAGTTGTGTGGATGAAATATTCCGCGTCAGGGACTTAACAGCAGTAATATGGCTCCTCTACAGAGCCTCCAGTGGTCGTCCAACCGATTCGACAACCATCATTCAACCAAGAACAAGTTCTTGTCAAATCCCATGCTACTGCGAAAAAACCATAACAGGAGTAAAAAGCTTGGCCACTGGGTTTCAGTGTCCTCTCCCAGGAGTGACTGCATTAAACTTGCAAAATATAACACATCGTTTCCTCTAGTTAGAGTGTGTTACAGTTATAACATATATACTCCTTTTTACTATCTTCCTCTGGAGTTCTTGCAATCATGTTGGGTATTTTTTGATGGGAAAATACCAAAAACCAAGATTCAAACATACAGAGGCAATGCTCTGTTTTACCTCCACAGGATCTTTTTGTGCACAGGGAAGCTTAAAAAAATTTCACTGAGAAACAGAGTATTTCACCACCATAAAAACATTTCTATTAAAAAAAAATGATACAAACTTCATCCTCTTTTACTGAGAGGGATTTACCACTGTAAAATCCTTTTTACTTTGTAATAAAAATTTACATAAGTTTACTGCTATAAAACAATTTCATTATACGCTCATGGATATTACAAAAACCTTCAGCACATAAAACATTACGGGCTCAGTTCTCATTTCACGTTGCATTTTCACCGTTCCATTACAAAAAAAAAAGTCAAAACAAAACATTACAGAATATATCTTGTGCACTGTTGTGCATACATCATCTGGTTCTTCACGTTGCTGCTAACACCAATGTTCTTTTCCTCCAGTGTGCAACAACACAACACAAGCACACTTCACTTGTTATATTTTTCATTACAAAATGGTCAACGCACTTAAAAAAAATACATGTTTTTATGAACATTAATACATGCCGTAAAAAAACATAAAAATCTACCTACGCATATGACAATGCATTAATAAGAGGTATGGTCAACCAAAACATAGATTTACTCCACGCAAAGTCATTAATGTATGTTCGTATGCAGGTTTGGGCAATCAACGGACGAAAAAGGTGGAGCAGATCGAACGGAGGAGGAGAATATCAGAAGGCCTTACTTGACTGAATGATAGCACCCGAGAATGTCAGAAAAGGTGACGTATGGGGACAGCCACGCGTCAACTCCAAATTTTCTCAGGTTCAAATAAACGGAAAATCCCTTTGCCGGAAAGTGGCCCGAGAACTCTCCGGCGGGTTTGTTGGACGGTTTCTGGTGATATACAACAGCGTTGAAATTACACATTCAACACTCCCCTTTAATTTCAACTGCTGGGCTTTCGGTCATACCCAGACACTTTCTCAAAAATTCAAAGCTTTTCTGATCCAGTGGCTTTGTCAAGATATCTGCAACCTGTTCTTGAGTCCTGCAATGTTCTAGAACAATTTCTCCATTGTTCACCAATTCTCTGATGTAGTGAAACCTTGTATCAATGTGTTTCGTTCTCTTATGAAACACTGAGTTCTTTGACAATGCAATAGCTGAGCTATTGTCACAAAAAATCACTGTCGCTTTTGCCTGCTCTTGACCTAAGCTCCTCAACATTCTTCTCATCCACACTGCTTGACATGCTGCTGCTGTAGCTGCCACATATTCAGCCTCTGCTGTAGACAATGCTACAATGGACTGCTTCTTAGAAGCCCATGAAATGGCTCCTAAACCCATATGAAATACATAACCGGAAGTGCTCTTCCGATCATCTACACTTCCAGCCCAATCACTGTCAGTGTATCCAACCAAATTTGAATGTTCTGAGACATTATATAAAATTCCAAACATTTTGGTACCTTTGACATACCTCAAAATTCTCTTTGCTGCCTGCCAATGTGCCTCCTTCGGCCTCTCCATGAACCTGGAAATTAAACTAACAGCATACATAATGTCAGGCCTAGTAGCTGTTAAATACATAAGGCTGCCCACAATGCTTTTATACAAGCTAGGATCAAAATCCTTGCTGCTGTCCTCTCTGCTGAGCTTTAATCCCATCACTGTGGGAGTGATTGCTGCCTTGCATTCTTCCATCTTAAATATGCCCAAAACTTGATTTACATATCTTGCTTGAGATATAAAAATTCATTTTTCATTTTGATCTACTTCTATGCCTAAGAAGTATCTCAACAAACCCATGTCAGTTATTTCAAATTCATCTTTCATGACTGATTTAAAATTCTCAATAAGATAAATATCATTTCCAGTGAAAATAACATCATCTACATACAAGACAACAATTAAAATTTTACCATCCTTTCCCTTGATGTAGACTGTAGGTTCTCCTTCACATTTGTCAAATTCATTATCCAATAGATATGAATCTATCCTGCTGTACCATGCTCTTGGCGCTTGCTTCAGCCCATAAAGAGCTTTCTTCAATTTGCACACTTTGTGCTCTTCACCTTTCTTCTCATATCCGAGAGGCTGTGCCACATAGACCTCTTCCATTAACACTCCATTTAGGAATGTTGATTTCACATCCATTTGGTAGACTTTCCATTTGTTTTGTGCTGCTATGGACAGCACTACTCTCACGGTTTCCATTCTTGCAACCGGGGCGAAAGTCTCCTCATAATCTCTTCCATACTGCTGCTTGTAGCCTTTGACAACCAGCCTTGCTTTATGCCTTTCAATCTTGCCTTCAGCATTGCTCTTGGTCTTGTATACCCATTTCACACCAATGACTTCTTTGCCTTTCGGTAGCTCAACCAAATCTCATGTTTTGTTTCTCTCTATGGAATTGATCTCCTCATCCATAGTTTCTATCCATTTCTTATCTTTGATTGCATCTTCGAAATGAATAGGATCATCAACATGACAATACAAGGCAAATAAGGAATTCATTCCTTCATCATAAATGTCACTTAGATTTCTAAATTTCTTACTTCTTTCATTTGGTGTGCAAGTGCTTGAAGATGCACTTGAATTTCCTCCTTGTGGTGTACTTGGAGAAGCACTCTCATTTATCCTCAATGGTGTCCCTTGCTGTCCTTGTGTTGGCGTTGCTGTTTGGGGATGCATTTCAGTCACTTCCTCTTCATCTTCATCATGAGACAAACAGTTCCTGACATTCACTGTTTTCTCTATGCTTCCATCCCAAGCTTCCTCTTCAATGAATTGAACATCTCTGCTGACAAAAAACTTCTTGGTAGATGGGATATACAACCTGTAGGCTTTGGATTCTTCACTGTATCCAATGAAAAGACATTTCTCCCCTTTGCTGTCCAACTTCCTCCTCAGCTGATCTGGTATGTGTGCATAGGCCACACATCCAAAAACTCTCAAGTGGGTGACACCTTGCTTTCTCCCACTCCATGCCTCTTCTGGCACTTTGTTCAAGACTGCTTTTGTAGGACACCTGTTCAATATATAAACTGCACAATGTACAACTTCAGCCCAATACTCATTTGGCAAAAGCTTTGCCTTCAACATACTCCTTGCCATCTCCATGATGGTTCTGTTTTTCCTTTCAGCAACTCCATTTTGTTGCGGAGTGTACCTTGCTGTAAACTGTTTATGAATTCCATTTTCTCTACAAAATCTTAGGAATTCCTTGGAGATATACTCACCTCCTCTATCAGTGCTCAAAACCTTTATATGCAGCCCGCTTTGGTTTTCCACAAATGCCTTGAAGTTTTGGAATTTCTCAAACACTTCACTTTTGTTTTTAAGGAAATATATCCAAGTCTTTCTTGTAAAGTCACCAATGAATGTTAGGAAATATTGGCTGCCTGCTAGTGATGGAGCTTGCATCGGTCCACATAAATCTGAGTGGATGATCTCTAAGGGTGCCTTTGCCCTTATGCTTTTCCCTGATGGAAAACTTTCTCTATGTTGTTT
This sequence comes from Pinus tabuliformis, assembly GCA_031772625.1. NCBI lineage: Eukaryota > Viridiplantae > Streptophyta > Pinopsida > Pinales > Pinaceae > Pinus > Pinus tabuliformis. Next base: position 229,176,147 of record CM062806.1, read on the forward strand.
TCCCAAAATGCAGCCTTCACATAGGCTGTCTGGTTTCTCTATCAATGGTAATCCTCTTACCATTCCTTTCCTGCTCAACAAATTTAGACCTCCAAAATTGAGATGACCAAATCTCAAGTGCCACAACCAATTTTCATCCTTTGGCACGCTTTGGAAAGCCTCTTGGGTGACTGCTGCAATTTCTCCTTTGTTTTTCAAATCTGCTCTTATTCTAAGAGGGAACATCCTGTTCCTTGTCATCTTCATTTCAGCAATGCATCTTTTGCTGGGTGGTATATCCATGATGGTGCATACATCATTTTTAAAGAAAACATTGTACCCCTTATAGACAAGCTGTCCAATACTCAAGAGGTTACATCTCATTCCGGGGACATAGTAGACATCTGCTATGGTTTTCCTTTCTCCTTGCTTTGTAGATATTTTTACCTCTCATTTTCCCATAACAAAGATTTTACTATCAGTTCCTAGTGTGACTTCTGATTTCACATTTTTATCTAGGGCAGAAAAGAAAGCTATGTTTCCAGTCATATGGTTGCTGCAACCTGAGTCTAAAAACCATATGTCCTCACTATGTGTTTCAGCCATGTTACAAGCTAACAGGACATTTTCTTGACTGCTGTTTTCTCTTGTAACATTTGCATTTTGTCTGTTGTTCATATCATGCTGTTTCTTTCTACAATCACTAGCATAATGTCCATACTTTTTGCAATAATAGCATTGAACATTAGATTTATCATACCTTTGTCCTTGAGCCTGATACTGATCTCTTTGTTGGCTGCTGCCTTGACCTTGGTTTTGATTTGGATTGTTGCCTCTTCCTTGTGCATTTGATGGGCTATTCCTTCCACCTCTGTTCTGGCTTCTGCCTCTTCCTCTTCGGTTTCCTCTTCCTTGACCTCTTCCTCTTCCAAAGGACATCTGGGTCTTGAAGGCTTACTCAAGAGATGAGTTTTCATTCCTACTCAACCTTTGCTCATGTGTTATGAGTGATGCATGTAGCTCATCAACTGAATAGTTTGAGAGATCCTTTGTCTCTTCAATGGTGGTGACTATGGCATCGAACCTTGAGGGTAAGACCCTCAATATTTTCTCCACAATCCTTCTATCTTCAATGGTTTCTCCATGAGTTCTCATTTGTGTGATTACACCAATCACATGAGTGAAGAATGAGTCAATGTTATCTGACTCCTTCATGTTCAAGTTCTCAAAATCCTTTCTCAGCAATTGTAGTTTTGTTGTCTTCACTCTCTCCATGCCTTGATAGGTTGTCTTAAGGGTTTCCCATGCTTCATTTCCTGTCTTAGGTGCTGCTAACCTTGGAAATATACTCTGGTCTACTGCTAGATACAACAACACACGGGCTTTTGAATCCTTCTTCCTATTGCTCTTCAGCAGATCCTTCTCTCCCTGAGTTAATGCATTGAACTCAGTTTCATCTGTTGGTTCTTCAAAACCATCTTCAACTATTTCCCATAAGTCTTGGGAAGCAAGCAAGGCTTTCATAGTTATTGACCAGTAGTCATAGTTCTTCCCATTAAACTGTGCGAGCTGGGTATTAAACATACCCATACCAGTGCTTGTGCTAGCCATTCCTTGACTGTGTATTTAAAAACTGACTCTCTTCAATAACAAACAAGATAGCTATGAAGAATACCTGAATCCTTCGTTGTCTGAGTCTTCTGTCTGCCTGAGAAGTTTTGCCGCAGCAACAACCTTCTCCCTTCAGCTTCTTTAACTTCTTTAAAGAGCCTGAGCCTGCTCTGATACCATTGTTGGGTATTTTTTGATGGGAAAATACCAAAAACCAAGATTCAAACACACAGAGGCAATGCTCTGTTTTACCTCCACAGGATCTTTTTGTGCAGGGAAGCTTAAAAAAATTTCACTAAGAAACAGAGTATTTCACCACCATAAAAACATTTCTATTAAAAAAAACTGATACAAACTTCATCCTCTTTTACTGAGAGGGATTTACCACTGTAAAATCCTTTTTACTTTCACTGCTGTGAAAAACACCTTACTGCTGTAATAAAAATTTACATAAATTTACTGCTGTAAAACAATTTCATTATACCCTCATGGATATTACATAAACCTTCAGCACATAAAACATTACGGGCTCAGTTCTCATTTCACCTTGCATTTTCACCGTTCCATTACAAAAAAAAAGTCAAAACAAAACATTACAGAATATATCTTGTGCACTGCTGTGAATACATCATCTGGTTCTTCACGGTGCTGCGAACACCAATGTTCTTTTCCTGCAGTGTGCAACAACACAACACAAGCACACTTCACTTGTTATATTTTTCATTACAAAATGGTCAACCCACTTAAAAAAAATACAACACGTTTATATTTTTCATTACAAAATGGTCAACCCACTTAAAAAAAATACAACACGTTTTTATGAACATTAATACATGCCGTAAAAAAACATAAAAATCTACCTACGCATATGACAATGCATTAATAAGAGGTATGGTCAACCAAAACATAGATTTACTCCACCCAAAGTCATTAATGCATGTTCGTATGCAGGTTTGGGCAATCAACGGACGAAAAAGGTGGAGCAGATCGAACGGAGGAGGAGAATATCGAAAGGCTTTACTTGACTGAATGATAGCACCCGAGAATGTCAGAAAATGTGACGTATGGGGACAGCCACGAGTCAACTCCAAATTTTCTCGGATTCAAATAAACGGAAAATCCCTTTGCCGAAAAGTGGCCCGAGAACTCTCCGGCGGGTTTGCTGGACAGTTTCTGGTGATATACAACAGCGTTGAAATTACACATTCAACAAATCAGACTTTGTACAATTCTCCTCGGCTGATGCGTAAATAGGCCCTTCTGATGCTACAGGCAGCTATACTTCGGCAGGACTTCCGAGCAGGAATGCACCTTCAACAAGTCATTATCAACACATGTTTCTGGTCGATGACACAGACTCTGGTTGATGAAAAAGGCTAATTCTGTATATTGCTACCGAACTGTAACATGCACAGTATATCCTCTATTTTGTTCTGATTTAACTCAGGGACACAGTGTATTGCTTCTGAGTTCAAGAACTCCACTTGTTTTGCCATATTGTCAAATAGTGGCATCTGATAATCATATTGATATGTACTATATATATATATATCGCTTTTTTCGTTCTTAAAAAACTGATTCAGATTTTGTATAAATATAGTGCTCGATCGGACAGAGTTTGACATCCAATCTATATTGATCCGTTTGTTTAATTCAACAGCCGTAGCTATGTCTGGTTGTTTTTTCGTGTAATCTTTTTTATGTTTGTTGCGAGAAATGTTGTATTTGCCAAACTCTCGTTGGGCTATCTATTCGGTCGAAATATCAAACAAATTTAGCTCATAGAACTAATTAAAACTGAACAAAAATAGTTTGCAACTCTTTCAAAATAAACCATCTCCACTATGAATTTTGATATTATAAACACGAAATTGATTTCATATGCTACTTAGAATTTAGGATGTGAAATGTGAAAGTCATATTCCATTTTACCATCCATATCTTAAGAGCCATCAAAGTTTAAACAAAAAATTTTCTTCTTAGATTATTTCGTAGATTTCGAATTTACAATCCAGAGATTATCTACATTATTTCGAATTTAAAATCCCAAGCATAGAGAGAGAGTCTTTTAAGACACCAACTTTTACTTCTTATGTCATTTTGTAAAATTTCGAAGATTTTACTAATTCGCAATAGTAAGTCTTTAGACTTGTTGTTACGACAGTGGAGACGTGTCTTGAAAATATTTAATTCAATGCACATGCATAACATCTTAGTTAAATATTTAATTCAATGCACATGCATAACATCTTAGTTAAATATTTAATTCAATGCACATGCATAACATCTTAGTTACATAGGCTCTTCAGAGCGATTTCCGAGTCCACATTTAATAAACAGGTCTCATATCAATTTGCCTCTTGCACAGACGTGACCCAGGAGCTAGATTATTACTCTCATTACCATATGACGCGAAGAGAGCAGGCATCTCGCTAAATGAGGTGGCGAAACGTGTGTCAATATCATATGGCGCGATGGGAGCAGGCATGTGGCTAAATGAGGTGGCGAAACGTACGTCAACGCGCCTGGAAGGTATTCTTATTCCCCCGTTTGGAAGTATTTTCAAACGGGTGCAGTTGGACCAGTTAAAATATTGGAGCTTGGTTAAATCCCAATGAGAATATGGGATCACTTCCAAATGGCTGCAATGGGACAAATCAACATATTGGAGGTTAGTTGAATCCCAAAAGGAATATGGGAGCATTTTCAAACGGCTGCAATGGGACAAGTCGATATGTTGGAGGTTGGTTGAATTACCAAAAGAATCTGGGAGCGTTTCCAAAAGGATGCAACCCGACAGGGCAATATGTCGGAGTTTGGTTAACTTAACAAAGGAAAATGTAATACTGTACAATTTAGAGGAGCTTATATGAACGTGTTGAAGGTTCGTCAAATTCCCAAAAGAATCTGGTAAGGATTCCAATTGGCAACGGGTCAAGCGAAGATGTCGGAGATTAGTCAACTTTCCAAAGTCAGATGGAAGCATCTCCAAATCGTAGCACTCGTTCAAGTTAATATGTTGGAGGTTCGTCAATCTACAAAAATATTCTGGAAGCGATTTCAAGTGTGAACAGCTCCTCAACTCCAAGTGTTTCAAAGAATGCAGATGACAGAACTCAGATGGCAAACTTTTCAGACGTATTTTTTTAAGAATTTGGTTGGGTTCCAGGGTAATCTTTTCGAGGTGCTTCATTAGCCCTATAGACTCTGGAATCTTTAACAGGCCAGCAATAGCAGTAGCAAAATGCAACTCCCTCAACTCCAAAGGTACCTGCAGTGCTGCCTAGAAGTCACTCTTCTGTCGATTGTGATATACGAACACCGAATACTCAAGACCAAACCAATTTTTGCAATTAATGGAAATAAAAACAACCTTCTGTCCATAATTTACATGACTACGTACCTCAGATTCATGTTGCCACAAGGTTTCCAAGTTGTTCCCCTCTATATATAAAACTCTCAAATTTCTCATTGGAATCATTGAAGGTATGGAGGAGTATGGACAGTTATACCAGCGGAGCCATATTAGTTGTGGTGACTGTCCACTGCTGAATACTTTTTCCACAGAGTAACCTTCAGCGCTAAGCAGCTGCAAGCTGTTTAGCTGCCTGTGGGTTCTTTGACTGCAGTCAGAAAGGTTTGTGATTCCACGCACCTAAATTGTTCTATGTTAACTGTTAGAAAAAATATTGACACCCTTGGAGAATTAAGAATTCAAGAAATTGACAGATGACAATACTATTTTGAAAGTCTGTTTAAAACTTCTAAGACGTACACGGTACCGGTGAATCGAGCCAAGGGTTGTCAGGGAGGCGCCAAAGACGATTCAAACGTTCTCTCTGCTCTAGATGTCTTCCCAGGTCTCTTTGTCTAAAACTTCTAATATGTACCGGTGAATCGACCGAAAGATTGTCAGGTAAGCGCCATAAACGACTCAGATGTTCTTTCTCTGCCAGATGTCTTCCCAGGTCTCTAAGCTGGTCGTGCATTCTTATAAATTCTTCCCCTTCGACCTCCAAGACAGGGTTGAACATGCTCCATTTTTTCCTATCGCACTCCACGAGACATTTATTCTGTAACTTCTGAAGACCCAGCCATCCTGCCCACCCACATCCGTCCCATATCCTGATGGCTGTGTCCTTGTCTTCTCCTATGAAGAAACAGGCAATGTCTAAGAAAATCTGCTTCTCGTCTTCTTCGAGACTGTCGTAGCTAATTTTTAGTCTCTTTTTTATATCTGCTGGAAGCATTTTGTTGATTTTGCACAATTGGGCTTTCCAATATTCCAAATTGTTTTGGCCATTAAGAAGCGCCCCGATCACTTTAAGTGACAGCGGCAATCCATCGCACGCTGCCACAAACTCCTTAACCACTTGTTCAAATCCTGGAACAGGATGAAGTTGTCGGAATGCGTGCGAGCAGAAGAGCTCTGTGGAGTGTTGTGAATTGAGGCCTTCTAGCTTATAAATAAATAAATCTCCAATTCCCCAACTTTTAAGCACGTCCTTATCACGAGACGTAACTAGAATTAGGCTACTCGAAGCAAGGACATCCTTGGCTGGAGAAATTAATGCTTCCAGCTGTTCAAGCTGATCGACATCATCTACAATGATAAGAGCGCTAGAAGGTAAGAGATGCTTTTTAAGAAGAGGGATTCCTTCATCAGTGTTGTTTATTTGCACATCCAGCTGAGACAAGTCCTTAATAAGAATTCTCTGCAACGAATTTAGATATCCTCTAGAGTCATTTTCTCTGACATTAGATAAAAAACTGGAACGATGGTAGTTTGTTCTCTCGCGATTAAAGAATTCTTTTGCGAAGGTTGTTTTACCAACCCCGCCAAGTCCCCAAATTCCTACGACCCTAGCCTCCCCATTTTGGTGCTGCTGCGATAACACTCTTTTTTCAAAATCTTTAACTTTTCCATCTAGTCCAGTGGGATATTTGGAGACGTACAGGGGTGTTTTCGGAACTATTTTCAACACTTGTTCCACCACATCAGCCAACAGCTGCCCCTCGTCACTGATGATATCCAGAATAAAATTACTAGTAAGAAAAACGTAGTACGATATACCACACAATCCAACAAATGAAAAAACCCAAGAGGAAGAAAGAGGGATAGTTAGAGATCTCACCGGCCATTATACGCCTCCAGATCGAAACCGCTTATTCCTGCAACATCTTTAAGAGCATTCCTCCATTCTCTAATAGTGTCCGGCTTGTATCGCTTTTTCTCTTCTAGAATACGCAGGGCTTGAGCATACACTCCATTTTCACCCCGCGTCGGCCATAAGATGCGTAGGGCTCTAGCATACAGTCCATTGTCTCTCTCCGTCCACCGAAGTTGTGAAGGCTTGACATCATAGAAGATGGGAATAACGGTCGACCTCGACTCCCGCATCGACTTCAGCATGAGCACCAGCTCATTCAAACACCAAATTGACTGGGCATAATTGGTAGACAAAATAGCTATATGTACTGAGGCTGTTTGGATAGCGCCTTCTATCTGACAACTTAACTCTTCTCCCTTCCGCATTTCTTCCTTGTCCAGGAAGACTCTCAATCCATGTTCCTTAAGGCTACGGTAAAGATGGCTAGCAAACGTGTTCTTAACATCAGGGCCTCTGTGATTGAGGAACACATCATACTGGTAGCAGTTGTTTCCATCCGCAGTGGAAGTGGAGGCGAAGCTCGATCGAGAGGAAGATGCCATGAGATGCAGAATAATAAGATTGGCAATACGCAGTCAATTACCTCAATATTTTGGTTACCAGTGCAAAGTGGTTACCAGTTGCTTCCAAGTTCTTATCAGGCCTGTGGCACGGTCTGTGTTCCAACCTCTATCTAGATCTCTCAATACTGGCCAAACGAGAAGACAAAACCGGTCTGTGTTCCAACCTCTATCTAGATCTCTCAATACTGGCCAAACGAGAAGACAAAACCGCAATCCAATATCAGATTCATTTACAGTTTGCTTATTTACCGAAACACAATCATGCCCTTGTCTATTATTGTTTATTTAATTAATTGAAAAATAGAAGAAAAAATCGGGTAGGCAACCTCATGGAAGCCAGTAGTGTGTGGAAGTTGCTTCGTCAGCACCTCCATTTGCATGCTGTAGCCAGCGACAAGCCCCCGGGCGCTACCGATGGAATTGGATGGTCAAAATGTCTATCTGAGTGATTTGTCCATTTTTATTTTTTTTTATGTTTTCTTAACATCGTTGTGCCATATGAGTAGTATGGTATGGTAGAGATTTTGTAGTGTTTTGTTATATAAATATTTTGTTTTATATAAATGTAAAATTAAAATGAATAATTAAATTAATAATTAAAATTAAATTAAATAAAATAGTAATGTGAATTTTTGGTTAAAGTTTGTTAATTTATGATTTTGATCATAGTATTTTATGTAAAAAAATATATATATTTTATTAATTTAGATTTATGTTAATTTTAAATTTATCAAAAACTTAAAAAAATTAATATACCATTTCTTTAAAATAAAAAGATTCATCTTTCTATGCTCATAATAAATCTAAACTAATCATTAAAATAATTGAAACTACTCTCGATATTACAATCCACACTAAAATTATACGGTTTCATATTTGAAATTCATACCCTGCCCAGGGTTGGAATTTGACGGGCAAAATGCCCGTCACAAGGCATTTTGACCGTATTTTACGTTTACAAATTTTAAAAAGCCGTTTTTTGTGATGGGTTTTCAGAGTTATAAAACGTATTTTTTACTGTTCACTTTTTTACGAAAACGTCATTACTACCCTCTCAAACAAGTCTTCGAATCTGATCCTCGTAAATATATTTTATTGACCGGTCAATAAAGAAGTGCGGTAATATTTGGAATTGGTTCCATAATATTTGTTTTTATTGAAATAAATTAATTTCATGTTATTTAGTTTTTATTGAAATAAATTAATTTCATGTTATTTAAAATTATAGGTGTATATTTGATAGCACGTATTTAGTTGTAATATATTACATTGAGTGATTAATAATTAAGTAACTTAATATTTGGAATTTACTTTATAATATTTGTTTTTATTTAAATAAATTAAATTTATGTGATTTATATTTAAATAAATTAAGTTTGTTGGGTTTACTAAAAACTTGAACTTTACTTCGATTTTATGATATTATGATGGTGGAGAGGATGGGTACTATGGAGGATAGTTTTTGGTCAACTCCAAAGTTTTTGAGATGGAAATTTTTTTTGGGAAGTTTTTTTTGTTTACATTGGTGGAAGAAATCTGTTTGTTTTTACTGAAATTGCAACATTTAAATTATCTAATAGAAATCCAAATTAAGAAATAGAAATAGGAGTAGATTGATTGCAATAACAATGAGTTGGGTGTGAGTAAAATAGATTTCTAGATTTATTCATAATTTTTGTATCATGTGTTTGGGAGAAGCATTGAATCTGGATGGTTTGGGAGTTGTGGATCCCATCCATGAGTAAAACAACCTATATGATTCAACAAATCATTTAGTTATAAATATGTGAGAAAAATTAACACAGTGGTGTGATTGAAAAGTATTTTTTTAATTAAACCTTTATTGATGAAAGGTCTATTTATTATCAAAACATTTTGATTGAAGGGCAAAATTTTAAACATAACGTTCCTTGATGGCCAACACAAAAACCCAAAACGTCAAAAAAAAATTATGTGACGGGTAATGAAGAATCCAAATTCCAACCCTGACCCTGCCCGCAGGTGAGCATAAATCTAAACTAATCATTAAAATAATTGAAACTACTCTCGATATTACAATCCACACTAAAATTATACGGTTTCATATTTGAAATTCATACCCTGCCCGCAGGTGAGCATAAATCTAAACTAATCATTAAAATAATTGAAACTACTCTCGATATTACAATCCACACTAAAATTATACGGTTTCATATTTGAAATTCATACCCTGCCCGCTCCTCACCTGCGTTGACTATATTTCATATTTTACGAGTACTTTTCTTTTGATTTCATTTCATGGGATGTTTTTGCCACCGGTTACATCTTATGAGGGTTACACGGCCCCGGGGACCACATCACGCGTGGAGTGTCTTTCATCCCAAACACGAGTGAATTTCGATTCGAAAAAATCAAATTTCCAAACGATTTCGTGACTAAATATTATGAGGTTACACGCCACATTATGGTTTTTTTACTCTTTTAAATACAGTTTTATTTCTCTGATTTTACTCGTGATAATGCAAAACAGCTGCGTGGACGACATAAAGACCGCAGCGACAGAGGGAACTTTTAGATTTGCTTTAGAAGTTTAGATGACATAACTTTTTAAAACGATGAACTTAAAATCCCAAACTAGAGATTAAAGTGGGAGTTTAAGGTGGAGGAGTTGCCTGGAAAGTTATGAAAATTTTGGTTATATTTAGAGAAAATTTGACAAAGATTTTTGTAACTCCAAATTATAGTTGTTAAATTTCAAAATTTTAAGTGTTATAGACGTTTTTGATGGTGCTGAATCTATTTCCACCATCAAAAACTCAATTCAAACACTACTTCTACAAAATTTTTTGAATTTTTTTTACCTAGATTCCAGTCACTTTTGACCATTCAGACAATTCCTCTGCCTAATTAGACAACCCAAAACATAACTACCGAAATTAATAACTGTATTTTATTCAGATCTGCTTTACATAATTGTGTTATATTGATATCTGCTTTACGTTATGTTGGTTTTGTTTTGCGTGGTTGGTTTTTTTTTTATTTAGTTGGTTTTTTCCGTATTTTTATTTAATTCTAATTTATAATATTATAGTTTCATTATTAAAATAGTCATCAAACATAATCAAATCATAATATTATAAATTAGAATGAAATATGTAGCCGGCTCAGGCCATGTAACCCTCATAATATGTAGCCGGTGGCAACGACATCCAATGAAATCAAAAGAAACGGACTCATAAATATGAAATACAGTCAACGCAGGTGAGGAGCCTGCAGGGTATGAATTTCAAATATGAAATCGTATAATTTTAGTGTGGATTTTGATTATGGTTGGGTTTAATTATTTTAATAGAGAATATTGCCAAATAGTTTTAATTTTTAATTATTTTAATGATTAGTTTAGATTTATTTTTATTTCGGATTCATTTCTCTTCTCTTTATTCATGAGTATGTTTTTCTCCTTATCCTTAGCTTAAGAGGTCTGTAATTTTTTAACGGTTAAGACGTTGAAATTTGTTTATTAAGCCTTAATATAAAAAATTGTGGTTTTATGTATTTTGAAAACTCACAGGTTTGAAATTTGTCTAATGGACCTTAATGTAAAAGAATGGATAGACCTCTGTTGTACAGTGGTTGTATGTATTATGAAAACTAATAGGTTTGAAATTTTGGCCTTACTATGAGTTACCAAGCTCAGGAGGTGTGTATATACCTGTATGTGTTCAAATGGGTTGGCTTCCAACACCGTAAGAATCACGTCAATAAGAGTTCGTATGCAAAAAGTTATGCGACTCAAAGTTGACCTTCCTTTTTTCTCACCTATAGTTCGGAGAATGTCACGTCAATCCTCATTATTCATGGAAAAGGGGCTATCCACGTGTTTGTGAGATAAAAGACTCTAGAAGAGTCTATTTTGTAACTCTAGTTAGGAGTTCATGTAGTTAAAATTAACTATCAGTAGGCTATCGGGTTGTGTTATAACCGGGCCACTAGGAAAAAGAGACATTCCATTCTTTCGAGAACATTTTGTTCCATAACAGAGAAAAGATAGCCAGGAGAGATAGGAGTTAGAGCACACAGAGTGGCGATCTGCGCACTGTAGCAGCCCACGGACCACAAACATTACTTATTTGTACTTACAGCCCTATTTCTAGACAGAGAAAGAGAGTGAAGCGTCCTCATCTTCTAGCTGGGTTTTCTCCCGAAAGGTTTCCCATAGAGCATATCTTGTCACTACTACATGTAGGGGGGTTTTAAGACAATATTTGAGTCAATTGTCTTAACTTAAGACAAAAAGAAACTTGTGTATTGTCTTAAATATTGTCTCTAAGCGGGTGTCTCAAAATATAATGTCTCAAAAATTTGTCTCTATTAAGACAATATAGAACACATATTATTATTGTCTCTATAAAGAAAAAAATTATTGTCTATTAAGAGACAATTTGATTTGTCTCTTTAGAGACAATTTCATTTGTCTCTCTAGAGACAACTTTATTTGTGTCTCTTTAGAGACATTTACATTTTTGTCTTTTTAGAGACAATAGCTGAGATTAAAAACATATTGTTTCTAGAGAGACAATATGTCCATAATTCAAACTATTGTCTCTCTAGAGACAATATTAAAAATTATTTAAAAATAAATAAATGTCCATAATTGTCTCTCTAGAGACAATATAAAAAATTATTTAAAAATAAATAAATGTCCATAATTCAAACTATTGTCTCTCTAGAGACAATATAGAAATTTATTTAAAAAAAAAAAAAAAAAAAAATTTGAATGTTCTTTCAAAGTAGTTTCACATTCAAAGTTCACAAATAGTACTCGTGTATGAGAGAAACCACCACAGAAATTGTTGTCTGATAGAAACCAGCGCATATGGGTTATTAATATTACCTTTGTTTAGCAAGAGGGGATTCAATTCATTACTAAATTTATGCCCAAGTTTTACTTTGTGTTTCAACAAAACCTGGCACCCCTGTAAATCTGTAGGTTTACTCTGCCAATTAAATAATAACAAGCTGTGTGTGTGGAGCGCTCAGTCCAGCATTCACATTTCCACACCAGTGATTACCAACATCACAATGCAGCATTCTATGCCTGACGTGGTTTTCTTCCAACAAACATGAAGACAAGCAACACTTCAGAAAATATTTCTCGAGCATTAAACATGTCAAACCAACAGCAGATAAAATCTGATGCTTAAGCAATAAAACGGCATAGAACTATTTCTTTCAAAGCCAACGTTACCCAGCATTGGCATGAATATAAGTGATAAATATATAAAAGTGAGGACTGACAATTGATGTCGGAACACTCCTATAAAATCTAAATCACGCTAGCACTAATACAGAGCAGAAAATGCAAAGCAATATTTATGAGGCTCTGCTTGTATTAATTGTTGTATTAATACAGAGCAGAAAATGCAAAACAATATTTTATGAGACTCACTGACTTACAAGAATGTCCCAATATTTATGAGGCTCTGCTCAAAATGTTTATGCAACAACAAATATTCAATTTAAATTTAAATAACTCTGTAATTCTTTGCTATCTCTAACAACAAAAGTTCAATTTAAATTTAAGTGAACAAATTGATATGCTATTGAAAATACATCCAAATATAATTAAATCAAATCAATAAGAGGAAGGGAATTACCACATATTAAATTAGATCCGTCAAAAGCATTCGAGCCTCTGCAATTCTTTTATATCTGAGAAAAAAATCAAACAATCTGCAATTCTTTTATACATGTGAGAAAAAATCAAACAACAAAAATTCGGAAACTAGATATTTAAATTTCAATGTACTCGTAAACTGTAGAGTTAAATATGTTTTGCAGTACATAGATAACAATTTCTGTAAAAAAAAAAATCATACGGTTTCTTTATGAGTGTAACCTAAACATAAAAGTATGAACCCAAACATAAAAGAATTCATGAGTATAGCGAGCATTAGCGCTATGCGCCACATCAGAATTTGCCTAAAGCACCACAGCATTAAAGAATTTAACTAATTTAAAGATAGGATTTAAAGAATTTACATAAGGCCCGAGGGTTCAAATCCAGCAAGGAGGAAAAGAACTTTGATAGCAGCAAAGCTATTATTCCTCCTCCATGGGCATGCCCTGCTGAAACCACAGATCTGCAAGAAAATGCTGAAGGTTAGTCCGCCTGTGAAGACTTAGATGCACCAGCGGATAAAGAACCAAAAGTGAGAGGAGCATTCGTAGAAATCACCTAAATCGAAGCAGATTGTTCCACTCACATTGAAAGAAAACGATGGTGAATGCAGACAAGCTGAGCAACAGCAAAAGCAGGAGGCGAGAGGAGGCCAGATGATGCAGGAGCATCCAGCTCCGAGGAGACAGAAGGTGGTTGACTGTCTCATGGAGGGAACCAGGTTAACAGAACTTGTCATTCGTTTTAAATTCTCTTTACTATTTGTTTGATTTTTCCCAGAAGGTCATTTAGAGACCATGGTAATTGAAACTGTATCTTGTTTTTAAGTTTAGAAATTAGTTAACCATAAATTAGTCTTTAGTACAAGAAACTGTTATACAGTTAGGATAAATTCTGGTAAGCAGTTTAACTGAAAGTGGGAGCAGTTACGCTACCCAGATGTAAAACAGAGAGCAAAGGACAAAAAAAAACTCTCTCTTGGAATAAGAAAAGACAGATACATTTCCTCTGAAAAGAAGCAAAACTGTATTGTTTAAAGAACCACTGTCACATAAATATATTGTTACTGTTTCCTGTAATAACATTCACTGCAAGAGGGCTATAACAGACATAGCTATAACAGGCATACTGTAATTTATTCGATTGATGTTATTTGCTTAAGCAACCATTGTAGGTCTTATACAGCAAGCATGCGAATGTGAAACAAAATATTGGGCACATACTGGAATTAACAGACAGCAAAGAGAAGGCGCTGCTACGGGGAGCTATCCCACGCAGAGAAGAGCAGACTAACGACAACCGATATCACATTAAACCAGGTACAAGCATATCAAACTTAAATGTTTTCCATAAGATTTATAAATGCTGGATATACAGTCTACAAGAGATTCATTTAATGAAACCCTTATGAACAAAACGCACCATAAGTCTCTGAACCTAGAACGCTCATTAAGCTACTGTTCCTTTATCATTAAAGTCATTGTAAGAAACAAGAAAAGCGATTGAACAAACCCACGGAACCAAAGCAACAAGACGGACCAGGTCGATTACAGGTCAAAAACGACAGTCATTATATATATAACGGTCCTCAGGAAAAAGGAAACAATTAATATAGTTCGTTTACAATCCAGAAGCGTGAGCAATAGATACAGAAAAACCCACAGAGTGCTTGCACATTTAGCAAATGGGCCGAGTTCATTGAATACCAGAACATACAGATTGTTTACAAGTCGGACAAACGGAGCCGAGTTCATTAAACACAGAAATCTACAGATTGTTTACAAAACTAGCAAACAGAGCCGAGCTCATTAAATACACAAACCCTCAGATCGTTTACAAATTTAACAAGCAGGCCCGAGCTGGACAAGACCCTACCCGTTACACCAAGTTGGAAGGGGTTTTGGGCTGCCTCCATAACGCACAGGGAGCACGAGCCACGGCGGCCAACCGCCCAAGCAACCTGCACAAACAAATAGACGTGGGTCAGCGTTTGAGACAAGGGAAACGATAAGAAATATCTGTAAACGAACATATGCAGCCGCATTGGATTTTTACCTGAGTTGGAAGAGAGGCATTGCAAACGACCGACGCCATAACCTGAAGAGCAAAGGAGCGGACCTGTTAGACTCTGAAAGAGGTGGAGAAGCAGGGTTTAACATAGAACCCTAACTTACCTTAAACCCGGATTGAGGCGGAACGACTTGCTGGAGTTCGAACCGAGAGAACCCTGCCATAATAACCAAGGCGAGTTAACAGAGAGTGAAAACAAACTTTGTTGCAGCGGAGAATAACCAAAGAAACAGTAAGTCAATCGAGTTACAGAGTGGAGTAGTAACAGCTGGGCACCCTCACAATCATACCAACGAACAGAGGAGCAGAAGGTCGGAGGCACCAGAAGAACCAGCGCCGGAGCGAGGAGCAGAGGCGCCAAGAACCCCTCGCAGAGCAGAACAAAGAATTTTGCACAGTGAGAATGAAAAGGCAAGTGGACTAGGGTTAGTGACAAAAGGCGGGAGTAAGTCAAGGCCTGAACCGGCAGATGTGCGTTGTTAACCTGTACCACAAGTAAACCATCCGAAATATCCCGAATCTGTACAAACCAACGTTAATTCGCATTTACATTTGTACGGTGGACACAGTGTCGCCAGGTGGAAAAGGGCTGGGCCATCACCAGAGTAGCTTAATGCGCCGAAGGAACCGCCTGCACTGCAAGGGTTCCAGATCCAACAAGGAGGAAAAGAACTTTGATAGCAGCAACGCTATTAACCCTCCTCCATGGGCCGGCCATGCTGAAACCACAGATATGCAAGAAAATACTAAAGATGAGTCTGTTGGTCAAGATTTGATGCCGCAGCTGATAAAGAAATCAAAGGTGAGAGGAGCATTCGAAGAAATCACCTAAATTGAAGCAGATTGTTCCACTCGCATTCGAAGAAAACGACGGTGAAGGCAGACAACCTGAGCAGCAGCAAAAGCTTAATGCGCTGGATGTTTTCAGACATCAACGTGGATCATTTTTGGACGGCCTGGAGTTCCTCTGTCAGAACTACCAATGGCCGAGCAAAAATATAAATGCAGATTTATTTACCGTCGATCATAGATACTTTATATGGTTGATAACCATTGTAATTTGTTTATTGCAACCGATGAATTTGCAACGCTTCCTTTTTGCCGAATTCTTTTCATTTTTGTGTGCATTACAGCATTTTTGTGATGCCCTGGGTTAAAAATGTAAATATTTAATTTACTATGGTCAATGTAAAACTGATCCTATTACTTTTATTTATTTAAAATTAAATATAATTTGTTCTCATGATGAGGAAAAGGAAAAAAAAAAGTGTTTTCCCTAAAAAGGAAAAATCCTCAAGGAGGAAGTGGTCCTCTTGAGGTGGAAAGACAGTTGCTGGGGAAGCAACCCTAACTACCTCCCCTAACTGGAAGAGTTTCCAGAGAAAAGGAGGGGAGGAGAGGGAAAATCTGCGTTGTAGAGACAGGCAGAGGTGAAAGGAAAAGAAATCTGGTGGCTAAGTCTGGTGATGACCAGATAGCCTTGCTCGCTGTTTGAGCACTTGCAGAAGACTGCGGTCTAGCAAGAAGCAAGGGGGGAGATTCTGGTCCTGAAGGACGAATCTCATGGTCAGGTGGATTGAAGACAGCAGACCCTGATTCGGGTGACTGTCAGAAGCAACTTTTCAGCCGGAGGACTCCAGGTACGTAAGAAAACTATGTATTAGGATTATTTTAGAAGTCTTTATAATGTTAATCTTGTTTCTCCTCCTTGGTTTTCCTCTGTGCATTGTGGGAAGGGAGTGAGAGAAGTTTTCTTATAGGAAACCAGGACGGGTAGCGAAGCGGGAAAATGGCTGTTCTCCTAGGGAAACCTTTACTGACAATAGTGTTTGTCACTTGTGAGGAATTTGAATCTTGTTTTCTTTTCTTAAAAATTCTGAGAGTTAAATGTGGGAATGGTCTACTGGGAGACTCTTTCAGAAATTACAGTAGGAAGAAAAAACAACAAACCAGAACAATAAATCCATGGGTTCAGGGTTTACAAAAATTTCCCTTGCAATAAAAAAAAGAAATAACATTTCGTTAGGAAAAAAAAAAAGGATCAACAAAGCTCTTTCTTCAAATCTGTTCATATGCTTAACACAGAGAAAATGTAGAAAAATTTAATGTTTCAAATTAGAACCTTGAAGCATTTGCGGATAACGATATGCATATAAAACAAAATTGTTGAGCGGCATAGCCGCATCTGCGTGGAGATGCAGACTTTATAACTGGGGTTAGTGACCCTTCTCCGCATGCAAAATTCATCTAGGAGGCAGCGAGATAAGCATTCAGACATATATACGCATACACATACAAATAACTGCAAACAAATCTTATAAGTCTCGGCCTCATACAAAATCGAATAGCTCAGAGAGAATGCATATCTGAGGGCGAATTTAAGAAATAATCCTGTAGGATATACACATGAGACTAGTAGCATGCAGAGCCCGATTCTCATTCAATGTCATGCAAGAAAATTAAACCTGGGTGGAACAAAACCCTTGCTATCGTGTGGTGTACACTATACAATACATCATACAATATAAAAAGCTGAACATTGCACAATACGAAATGGAACCCCTCGCTGGCAACGAAGGAGTGCATGGAACGACAACATATATCATATACATATATTTGCAAGAATACACTGCTACAGTGGCATATTCAACATAATTCCATAACTTACAAAATTAACAAAGGGTTTGTAAATACAGAGAAACCCCAAGGCGAAAGGTAATGCGCCTCAGGGTAGGTAGTTACCCACTTAACGGACTGAATTCGGCCTGTATAGACCAGACCAATAGTAGGAGAACAAAAGAAAAAAACAGAACTAGAATTATGCGTAATTACATTGTGTGCATGAACAACCGTAAACCCAGAAGTCAAAATGTTCTCCAGGGTAAGAACCTGAATAAAATCATTTAACAGAATATCCATTACATGAACAATAGTGTAACAGAGCTCGAGGGCTCGTCCAAAATACAATGCACAGTTTAAAGAAGTAACCCTCTCGAAGAAAGGATTCCCAACCCTGCGAGAGCTGGACAGATTCGTCAGGTTCGAATCCTGTCAATACTCTGCCATTAAGCGGAAGAGAAAAGCTGTAAGGAATGGGCCAGAGGGCCCTCTCTAGTCGACAAAGGTAACAAGCAACTCTACTTATTCAGAAAGGCCTTCATTACTTGTTGTAGCATAAAAAAATATGTATAGAATTCAGAAGGATGTAAGAAACATACCTGTCAGTCGAACATGGAGGCAGCTACATCCGCACCCATACATGATTCATAGAAACAGGAACTAGAATCCATACCTATAGAGAGCAAAGCAAGCCTGCGATGTGTTAGAGACAGCGGGCTGAGCAGGAATACAAAAGAGAACTGTAACTTGTAGACAGATAACACTGTGATAACACTCACCAAAGACCTCTGCTGTGAAAGGAAACAACTCCAAGCCAATCTGGAAACACGGCTAGGAAGTAGGACGGTAGCCCTCCCTCGTTAAGTCGGGGTTTTGAGCCTACTTGACTCCGAGAAGGAAATGGAGTTGTGCAGAGCCGAACCGAATGTTTCATTGAAAGCCATATTGGAGCAACAAACCCAACTAATATGCATCGTGCCAGTTTCACCCTCGGATGGGTTATCTCCCACCTCCACCGTTGGTGCGGGGAGAAGCCCGAGGGCGCGAAGGCAGAGGATCCTCCATCACGTGAACAAGTCAGTCAGTGTAAATGCCATAGGCCAGGTGGACCGGAAACAGAATGCGACATTTACATCCGTAGACAAAACCCTATCTTCCGCGGGATATTTCCCAATATGACTAAGGTCATCTAGATATTTCCATTCATGAACCTTTTCTATGGTTTCCGCGTGTAGGTGTCATTAAATTGAAAAAAAAACAATTACGTACAGAACCATGCAGGGTGGTAGCATATGTGTAAATATAAAAGAAATTTTATAAGTGTGTAGGTTGTGTAGATTAGCGATTGCCCCAAAAGGTGCAAAGATACACCGAAGGATTAGAATATTGGCAAGATTATTTCCCCAAGAATAGAGCCAAAAATAAGCTCATAATTAAATTATAGAAATCTAAATTAGCTACATAATTTCAAAAAATAACTTTTTTTTTTTTGTAAGCTAAGGTGGTTCTCTTTCTATTACTGGATAGAAAATAAAACATTACATAGTATCAAAAACATTGTAAACCCGCCCACATGGGGAAACCGGGTATTTAATCCATCTATAGTTTTTGATGGCCGCCCAAAAATAAAAGGCCCAAAGTCTGATAATCCTAGCCAAATAAACAAGGCAGTCTTGAGATCTTCTAATACTACTAGTCTGCAAGAAATATATATCTCTATCTAAAACATGCAAAAAACTGTAACTGGTAAGACTATGAGTTTTCCTGAACATATCTCATGTCAAACATTGTCCATTGCTGGTTGCTGACTTGCTCCTCTCTCTGCATCTTGGTGGTCTCCCTTCAGCAGCTGATGAATTTCGTCCAATTTCTCCTCTTGCCTCTCCATGGTAATGCGGATGAAACTCAATTCTCTGCGCATATCAGGGCCTCCCTGGGCAATCTCGACCATCTCCTTAGCAACTTGCTCTAGAGCCTTTGCCAGCAGCCTCTTCATAACCCAGTATATGTGCAGAGATTGTTTAAACAAGGACATTCTTCCCCTGGTATGTCCTGGATCATGTAGCAGGAACTCCCAATCCTCCATTTCATCTTCAGATTGGTCCTGGAGAGACTCCTCCTCCAGGTATTGCATGATTCTTCTAACTGCTGGGTTGGTGTTTCGCTGATAGGCCCTTTCTGCCCGACGGACTCTGTGATTCACCGTCCTTCTTGTCTTTTTAACAGGTTTCGTGTCCTGCCTGGAATTCTCTCCTTCCTCATGCGTCCTCCTACTCTGTCCCCGACCCCTTTTCCTACTCGAGTCCGCACCGCTGCCGGGGCCCCTCTCTCGTCTTCTCATGCCATAACGACGAACCTTCACCTCCTGCGGAGCAGGGTGGTCATCTTCCATCTGATGATACTCCTCGCCTGCTAGTCCGTCCTGAGAAAAAGACCGCTCGTTCCCCTCGCCTCGGGGCATCTCCTCCTCAGACTCGTCCTCAATCTCCCAGATCTCAGTTGGTTGATCTTCGTTCATAATTTCCTTGCCTTTCCGGCTCTTATTCTTAACAGTTGAATTATGCTGCTCCTCTGCCTCCCTGGTTCTCAGCCGTGTTTCCATGTTACCAACGGATCTGTCGCAGAGAATTCTCTGGTGCCAGGAAAACTTTATCTTATAATGCTGTCTCTCAGCGGTAATGTCCACACCTCTCCAAATTAGGAAACAGCTAAATGACTGTTCTTCCTTCCCCGTTTGGGTATATATCAGATTTCTGTCCTCATCGTACACCTTTGGATCAAATTTCGTTTGCCGCCGATTGCTTTCCGGGGTGACGTTTCCTTTGGCCATCATTCCTTGATTAATATCCGCTGTCAAGAGATCTGACAGACCGCTCCACCCTCCTCTACGATCGCGATCATTTATTGCTTCACATTGGATGTGATCCTGTGCCGTTCTCCACGCACGCCGCCACTGTACTGCCCTGTATCCTATGATCATATCTCTTCTCTGCCCAGACTGATCTAGGTTCATTACACGGGACCTCCACGTCCTCTCATTGCTCCAGCTCATTGATCCTCGTATTTTCGCTTGTAGCTTGATCATGGTCTTCATTAATGATTTCTGCCAGGTCCTTCCACTCCCTGCTCCCGCACACCGCTCTCCATTGATTGTCCACCGTGCTGCCACGACCTCTACATCCCCAGTTCGCCATGAAATCGGCCGCCCGATTCCCCTTCCTTCTGACGTGATTTATTATTTTGTATTCGATTCTTTTCAATAAATCTGTGATTTCCTGGACAATTCCAGCCGTACGCCAGCTGCTTGTGACCTTCTCCCAGTCTCGTCCATTACTGAGCTTCTTCAGCATTTCAACCGCAATCTGGGAGTCTCCAGCAATTTCTAAATTGGTGTAACCATTTCTTACAGCAATTCGCAATCCCTGGTGAAGAGCCCAAAACTCAGCCTCGTTGTTCGTCATTTCTCCACCCCAATCTGCGTAAATCCACCTTACCTGCTTGTTACTATCCCGGAAAATGCCTCCAAAACCAGCTTCGCCCGGGTTCCCCTTCGAGGCCCCGTCGAAGTTTAATTTGATGAAGTTTTCTCTGGGATAGCTAAATTTATCGGGGCTTTGGGTCCGCATATCATGTCGGGAGTTCTGCTTATGATGGACCATCTCAAACTTTAGATTTAAATTGTTCAGGATTCCCTCCTCAACCTGGTTTGCCTTCCAATCCTCCCCATCCCACTTTTCAACCAGGATTGTTTCCCTCATTAACTTGACTGCTCGTCCCCAAATTATTTCCGGATCCTTTGATTTATTCTGGAATACTCTGCGATTCCTCTCCTTCCATATCATCCAAAGCACGAACCCTGAGATGAGATTCCACGCTCTTCTGACCACTTTACATTGAAAATCTTCTTTATTCCATTGAAAAACCATTTCATTGAATTCACTGGGGGCTATCTCGGATTTGCCAAATATTCGTTTAGTGTTCATCCACAGATTCTTTGCGAACGGGCAATTAATCAGTAGGTGATTTCTGGTCTCCACTTCAGTGTTACATAGACAGCACCTCGATGGGCCACTGAAGCCTTTTTTTTGAATTCGGTCCCAGGTTAAAATCTTATTCTTAGTTGCAAGCCATATGAATATGGAGACTTTCGGCCACCAGTTACTTTCCCATATAATTTTCCAGTCTAAATTCTCCTCACCTCTGGTTTGGGTATCAGTTAAGTAGTATGCCTCTTTGGTGGTGAAAGAACCTTTCATGGAATTCCCCCACCTGAGGATATCCTTTCCAGTGCGTGCTCTAATTTTCCTGGACTCTACCTCTTTCCTGTAGGCTTCTTGTTGGTCTTGGCTGAGCTCCTTGTCCCACTCTGTCGGGTCAATCCATATTCTCCAGATTCCTTCCGGATCATTAGCTTTCCAATAGTCTCTGACACATTTTCGATCTCCTTCTATTCTATCCTGAATCTGTTGAAGCCTCTGAATTCTACTCATTCTTTCTTTCTGCTGCCACTTATCATCCCAGAAATTGGCTTCTTCTCCACCTCGAATCTCCCAGAAAGTATGCTTTTCAACCAAATCTCTGTTTTGACGAGCTAGGTCCCAAATTGCTGACCCTTTGGGGGTTTCTCTCTGTCTTAAGATCTCAACTGTGGAGTCAGGCATATTGTATTTTGTTTTCCATATGGCTTTCCAAAGATCATTTCCCTCCCTTAGCCAGCGCCACCAGAGCTTTGCTCCCAACACTTTGTTGAGAATTTCAGGGTCCCTCAGCCCCAAACCCCCTTTTTCTTTTCTCTCTGTTAAATGATTCCAAGAAACTAAGGCCCATTTTTTCTTCTGGTTAGTCCCTCCCCAAATAAAATTTCTAATGATCTCTCTAATCTTTGCACATACTCCTAAAGGGGCTGCCATTATCGACAAGGGGTAAATGGGGATAGCTTGAAGGACTGATTTTGCCAGAACCACCCTTCCTGCTATGTTTAAAACTCTAAAGGCCCAGTTTGCTACTTTGTTTCTCAGCTTATCCAGGACTCCTTGCCAATTTTTCATCTTTTTGGAAGTAAAGTCCAATAAATTTCCCAAGTATTTCGTAGGCAGTTCTCCTCTCTTAAAGCCCAATAATCTTATAAGGTGGGTTTTGACCTGATCCACTGTATTAAATATGAATATACAGGATTTATCTCTATTAATTTCCAGACCAGAAGCCTCAGCAAATAAATCCAAAATTCTTTTAAGATGTCTTACTTCTTTGACAGTTGGTTCCCCGAATAACATGATATCATCAACAAATTGCTGATGAGTTAAGGGCAAATTATTTCCCCAGAGCTGTAAACCTTTGATTCTGTTCGCTGCTCGTTCTTTTTTAATAAATCGACCCAGACCTTCGGCTGCTAGAATGAAAAGAAACAGAGATAATGGATCTCCCTGTCTAATTCCTCTAGATGCATTAAAGGTTTTCGAGGGAGTTCCATTAACAAGAATGGAAAAATTTGGTGAAGAAATCAAGCTATGAATCCACTTAATCCACCTCCTATTAAAGCCAAAACTTTCCAGGACTTCTTCCAAATAGTTCCAGTTAAGTCGATCATAAGCCTTCGACAAGTCTAATTTGATCATCATGCCCTTTTGCTTTTTTGTTTTTAGAGAGTGAATAACTTCTTGAGTTACTACCAGGCCATCTAGGATCTGTCTACCTTCAACAAAACTTGT
The DNA here is from genome assembly GCA_031772625.1 of Pinus tabuliformis. Classification (NCBI taxonomy): domain Eukaryota; kingdom Viridiplantae; phylum Streptophyta; class Pinopsida; order Pinales; family Pinaceae; genus Pinus; species Pinus tabuliformis. The sequence continues at coordinate 229,199,527 of CM062806.1, forward strand.
TTTTTCAGCAGATATTAACTTGTCCAGAAGGGGTTTTAATCTCTTGGCAATCAGGGATGTTATAATCTTGTAAATAACATTACACAGAGCTATGGGTCTGAAACCATTGGCATCTTCTAAATTATCACCCTTAGGAATCAAAGCATAGAAATTAGAGTTAATGGCAGGCCATACCTTTTGGTTCATCCTAGATTCTTCTATCAGATCAAGGATCTCTTTTCCAGAAAGTGCCATCCCGCCTGGTAGAAATCAACTGTGAAGCCATCCGGGCCTGGAGCAGTTCCTTTCTTCATTGATTTTACCGTTTCCTCTATCTCTTCTAAGGTAACAGCTCTCATCAACGCCTTATTTTGTTCTTCTGTGACTAAACGAGGAATGGCCGAGCATATTTCCTGAATTGCTCTCGTTCGATCATCTTGAGGTTCTGTTAGTATTCCTTTATGATGATCTACCAGGACTTGTTCAATCTCAGCTTGCTCAACCACTCTATCCCCATTCTTATCTTTGATGGATAGAATCCTGTTTCTCTGTCTATGTTTGATCATAGCCTGATGAAAGAATTTAGTGTTCCTTTCCCCCTCCCTTAACCACTTTATTCTTGATTTTTGCCGCCAAAGAACTTCTTCCTGCTTTCATCTTTCTTCTATTTTTCTGAGTATTACCCCTTCTTCTGTAATGCTTTCCTCTATTCTGCCTTCCATTATCATCTTTTGTTGAAGTGATTCCATTTCCCCCTCTAGTTTTTGTTTGTCTTCCATAATGTTGTCAAATTCTTCCTTGTTCCATTTCTTAATTCTCCCTTTCAGCTCTTTCAGTTTCAACTGGAATGTATGCATTTTTCCTTTGCCCTGCACTGTGCTCTGCATCCACCATTCTTCAACTTTCTTTATGAATCCTGGGTCCCTTAACCAGAAGGCTTCAAATCGGAAAGGTCTTTTTCCACGATTCCTTTTAATATCCACCTCTAGTCTAATCGGCCAATGATCAGAACCAAGGGATAGTATGATCTTTACTTCGACGAAAACATCCTTATTCATAATAGCTTCTGATACAAGGAAGCGATCAAGTCTTTATGCTATTTGGTTCTTGCCCCCCCTCCTGTTGTTCCAGGTGCATATCCCATTAATAGTCTGGATGTCTACTAATCTTAAATCCTCTATCATTTCATTGAACATATCCATGAAGTGGTCCAACTTCCTTATCCCTCCTTTTTTTTCTTCTAAGGATCTGATTAAATTAAAATCGCCTCCTATGATCCAAGCAGCCTCTGGATATATTCTGCGGATGATTTTCATACTATTTATAAAATTTTCTTTTTCCCCTGGGGAAGGGGGGCCATAAACCCCTGAGATAACAACCTTTTCCTTTGTTCCTACTATCCTACCCAAGCCAGTAAGGACTCTATTCATGCTGGTCCAGCTTTCTAGAATGATATCATTTGGATTCCACAAAATTGCAATACCTCCCGCAGAGCCAATAGCATCTTGCCCCATAACTTCGTATTGCAGTTTATTTTTGTCAATTATTCCTTCAAGCTGTTGAACTGTAATTTTTGTCTCCTGTAAAATCATAATACTAGGCTTCTCTTTTTTCAATTTCTCTTTCATATATCTCTGTTTACCCTTACTGTTCAAACCCCTAATATTCCAACTGATAACAATCATTTAAAACTTTTGGTAGGAGGGGAAGAATACCTCTGACAGAGGTATCACTTTACCTGAGTTTATCAACGTTTCTCCCACAGTCTGAATAGTTTCACTCATCGTTTTCCGACCTCTTTTCCTGCTATTTTTGCCAGAGCCATCCATTCCCACCTGTCCATTCCCCTGTTCATTTCCTATAGTTATCTGCTTGTCCATGTTCTCCCCTTTTTTTTCCTTGTACTTCTGAAATGCTTCCTTATACAATTGTTTCTGCTTCTCAGGTATGAATCTACTATCTAGATATTTCCATTCCTGAATTAGCTGTTTCATGATTCTCTCCTCCTCCACCTCACTTTCTACTTGGTTTTCCACTTCCATCTGGGATTGCATTGCTGCATTTTCTGCCTTTCCTTCCGTCCGTTCCTCAATAGTTTTCCTTAAATTTGCATCTTTTCCTTTGTTTTCACTTACAATTTCCATTGGTGTGTTTCCAGGGTCTTCGTCGTCCTCCAAATTTACTTCATAGTCCTCGTTCTCGCTCTGAAGCACTTGAAACTTGTTTTGACTTGTTGTGTGGCTGGGTTTTTCTTGTGACTGGGATTTTGGTCCCTCCTTGCTCTGTTTCTTTCTCCTTGTGACCTGTTGAAAACCCTTGTCTGCCTCCAATTTTTCTGAGTTTTTCTGATATTCCTCTTGACTTCTTCTTGACTCCTCCTCCTTATTCAGCGGGCATTGCCGATATAGATGGCCATATTCATGGCATTTGCAGCACCTAAACGGGATATGTTCATAGTCTATTGGCTGTTGCCGGATTTCATCATGATATTCCAGCTCGATACTTTCTGGGAGGGGTTTTGCTAAATTCATGTAGACACAGATCCTTGCATATGAAGTATATTTGCCTCGTTTTGTAGCTTCTGCAATTTTAACAAAACCCCCGATTGAGTTCCTGATTCCTTCTAAAATTTCAGGGTCCCAGAATTCGTCTAGGAGCCCGAACAATCTAACCCAGATTGGGGCGTCCAACATTTTTTCCTTTTCTGGGTTGTATCTTTCTTCCTAGTATTTCATGAACAAGCCTGCATTGTTCATGAAGTACGGTCCTTCTTCGAAAACCCTATCCTTGTCCTCCAGATTCGTGAAGATAGCTGTGAAAAACCCTTTTGCTCCCAATTTCAGATCTATATGGCCTTTTGGTCTCCACCTTTGATCAATCCATCTGTATAACTCCTTCTCAGATGGCCAGTAGCCTATGAATTTGCATATCAGGGCATGGTCCTTCATGTAGCAGTTATATTCCTCAAGTTTGTTGCAGGGAATGACATATCTTGGTTGTTTTTGTGCCCTAGGTAGGCATTTTCCTCCCATCCTTTTCTGTCATAGGTTACCCATCACTGGGGCATAGCTTTCCTTCTGGTTATGCTGCATTCCGCTTGCACTGGTCTCCCCTGCTACCACATTTTTGAAGGAGGGGATCTCTCCCCTCCCCTTTGGATTTTCCATTTTCCCCTCAACTCTTGACTCTAATTATTTACCCTTACTTCGCTGTTGAAGACTGGTTGCCTGAGATGCGGGTATTGCGAAATTCTTTTTCCGGATCTGTCCTCTTCGGCTTTCTTCGTCCTCTCTCCCGCGTTATTCGCCTGTCAACCCCGTCTGCTGCGCCGTCTGCAAACCCTAGCAGCGCGCACCCTCGCCCTCCATTATTCTTTTCAAATCTGGTTACCCTTCAAAAAATAACTTTTAAAAACATAAATAATCATAAATTTTTATTTATAAAGTAGAAATAACTAAATAAATTTAATTACATTCAACATAACGATGACAAACAAATATCTATTTTTACTAAAACTTTAAATGGACACAAAATTTGTAATAAAAAAAACTCTAAATCTTACACCATGTTTAATTTTAAATATAGAATTTCAAAATAATAATTAATATTTTCACATTTTTACAAGCTAACATTTCAGCCTATATATTATTACGTTGATGTGGTTGTATTGGTTGGAGCACAGTGTTTCTACAAAGGCTACGAAGCCATGTTTGGCCTTCTTGAATGAGATAGTGGAAATTTGTTTAGTGCGGGACTCACAAGGCCATGACACACAAACCACCTCATTGTCGCTGGCTATTTCGTTCATGGAGCCAACATGATGCGGTACGCACGAGATCTCCAAAGGAATGAATGATGCCCAAAGCATGTATTATGGTCTACAAGGTTTGTTGGGTATTTGGTTGCATGACCTTTGACCCACTCTTTGCCTTCCAAAATGCGAGTAGATGTTATCTTGATGTCAATTGGGTCATATACAATTTCTTATGTTAAATTACTGAAACTCTTATGGAAAGAAGACGTTGAAGTTGAATAATCAACCATGTTCATTTATAAATATGTATACATATTTGACTTTACAGAACTCACAACCAAAAGTTATCCATAATAATTAAATATTTACAAGTTTTTATGAGAGATATTACATAAACAAAAAATATTAATTCTATAAAATTAAGAAATTCATTTTTTTTTTGAAAAGAAAATGTTCAAGTTAAATAATCAACCATAATCATTTATAAATATGTATACACATTTGACTTTACAGAGCCCACAACCAAAAGTTATCAATAGTAATTAAATATTTACAAGTTTTTATGAGAAATATTACATAAACAAAAAATATTAATTTGATAAAATTAAGAAATTCAATTTAAAAAAAAATAATTAAAAAATATTATAAACAAAATGTATTCTCATCATTAACTATAATTAATAAATAAAATTCATTATAAACCAAATACACTTTAAAAAACACGTCTATATTAATACATAATTCATTATTAATAAACAAAAAGTATTGATTCAATTAAATTTACCATTTAATTTTTTTAATAAAAATAAATATTTTATTTTTAAAAATATTATAAACAAAATATATTTTCGTCATTAACTATTACTTAATAAATAAAATCCATTATAAATTAAATGTTATTTAAAAAAATATATCAATATTAATAAAAAGACATTAACTCTCAATTGGAATTATGGTTTGGGGAAGCAGTTGTTATTTTTCCTATCCAGTTGAAATCTTCATATTTGACATGAGCTATAATGTCTTGAATATTGTTGTAATGACTTCATGCTTATGAATATTGTTGTATTAGTTTCTAGTCTTAGTGAGCTCTTATGTGAATATAGCTTTGTGAAGTTTTAAGTGAATATGAACTAGTTAGAAACCACACTTTAGCAAATTTGATAAATTTTTTATTTATTTTAACAAAAAGAAAAAAGAAAAAACATTACTACTAAAATAAAATATTGGAAAGAAAAATCATTAACATTAATTAATGAATATTATTAATTTTGAATAAAAATAATATAAAACAAAATCATAATTTTATATAAACAATTTCTTATACATTAACATTATTAATTTTTAACAAAAAAAAATAAAAAATAAAATCATACTAAAATTATTTATAAAAAATCTCTCTTTTTTATTAACCATTGTACTATTTTTATAATCACATAATTACCAAATTAAAAACATCAAAAATAATTATTTATTATTAAATAAAAAGTGTTTGATTTAAATTCATCAATACATTTAAAAAAAATTAAAAAACATTCTATCTAAAAAAGAACATTACAGTACATAAAACAATTACTAAAATTTAAAAACATTTTATTAAAAAAAAAAAACCATTACTATACATTAAAAAAACCGTTACCAACCAAACACTATTTAAAAACTTTCATATTAATAAATAGAGATTCTTGATTTTTAAATAAAAAATTAAAATAAAAAGACAATCATTTCCAAACTCAAACTTCTTACCAATATTATCATGATTACTAAAATAAATGTATAAACATAACCCAAACCCAAACCATGGGGTAAGGGGATCATCAATACCTCTGACATACACCAGTGTACTTTATTTCATAAATGCTAAAAAATTTACACACTTAAAATAATAATAATTATATAATAATAAAAAATTATATAAACACATTATTTTTAATAATAACAATACATGTAAGTAGCAATAATAAAAGGATGATGTTACATATAAGTAAAAAATAAATTGATATTACACATATAATTATTGATTTTTTAATATAATGGAAAATAAAAAAATGATACAGCTTTCCATACTTAGTCAAAATAAATAATAATTTTTTATTAAATAAATATATAATTTTTATTTAAACTTTTCATCATATAATTAAATAAATAAAAAATTAAATTCAAACAATAAAAAAATTCAATAATTTAGATATTTTATTTCACATTATTTTAAATAATAAATAACCTCTCACTTTAGCTCAGTTGGTAGAGTGAAGGATTGTAGTTATATATAAAATTTTAAAGACATCCTAAGGTTACTGGTTTGAATCTGCTAGTTGGACGACAATTTATTTATTTGTTTGCTGTGTTCACGAACACCCTGGTCAATGAGTGGCACTACGTCCACGGAAAAATATGGGTTGATCGACCTCATGGGCTGATCGACCCCAAAGGGAATCTAGCCTCGCGGCCCACTAGCTAGGCCTGACCCCAAGGGCTTCGGGGAGAATGGACCCTGTGACCTCCCGATGGTGAGGCACTGATTTTTACCAACTGAGCTAACCCTTGGGGCTAGAATTGATAATTTAATATATTAACAAAATTGATAATTTAATGAATAATGTGATTGCGATTTAAATTATTAACAGAATTGATAATTCAATGAATAATGTGATTGTGATTAAAAAATTATATTACTCATATATCTAGCGTTAAGAATTAAGGCAACTCGTGCTTGAACGGTGGATGAGTCCTCCTGAATGGTGGATTTGCGATCAAGATTAAGGCCCTAAACAGGGCCTGCTGTATTCCAAAATTTCCAGCCAGAGCAAGCTGCTCTTGCTCAACCTCCAATTCTTTTTCATGCCGGAGAATTCCTCTCTTGCTCAGCCTCCAATTGTTTTCCAGCCTCTAATTCTTTTTCATGCCGGAGAATTCTGCTCTTGCTCGACTTCCAATTGTTTTCCAATGAGCGCAGGCTGCTCCTGCTTAGCTTTCAACTCGTTTCGCCATGGAGAATTCTCTTCTTGCTCAGCATCGAATCCGCTTTTGGCCCGAGCACGCTACTCCTGCTGTGCCTCCAATCCATTTCTGGCAGGGGCAAATGTGAGGTTTACTCGAGGTAAATAAATATTAGATTAATTAATGAGAATGTTAGATTTTCTCGGGGTAATAAATCTCCTAAATCAGAAAATAAAAAATGCATCCAAGAGAAATTTAGTCCACGTAACAGGAAACACGTCTGCTTCGGCACCCCACATAATAGGAAACACGTTCGCTTCGGCACCCCACATAATAGGAAACATGTTCGCTTCGGCACCTCTAGCAGTTGTTGAGAGTTCGTGACACAAAAAGTGGTCTCTATTCATGGGTGGATAACCGTTTCAGAAGTCAAAGGAGCATATGCGTGCCTTGCCAGCTAGCTGAAATCAACGGTGGAAAACAAAAGCAATAGTAACAGCTGTATGGTGTCTAACAAAAAGGTAGACGATGGCAAGCAATGAATCGATTAAAAAAGGACACCTTTGGTGTAATTAATTGGCGGGGACATTACAATTTCTCTTGAAATTTAAATGGCCATTTCCGTCATTACATGGGTTACCCTCCTCTAAACACAAGAAAAACTCTGAAGCAAAACAGACATAGCCGCGCCCGGTAGGATTCCCCATACCTAGAACTCGGAACAGAATGGGGGTGGGGATTTCCTTAGTCTTTAGGCCGTGTGAGGAACGGGTGCCTAATCTGTACAAGGAGCAACCCGAATAGCACATGTTAGACAACAATAGAAGTAATGCAAACTGCAATAAAACAAAAACTCAAGGAATTTATCCTCGTGCTTGCCAAGACACTTACCACTAAAGAAAACTCCGGCCAACAAATGAACAACACTCGTTCCAGTGTTGTAGGAGGACCCCATTGCCGAATAACCCTGCAGACACATGATGCATGAGCATAATCGAGAAGTTTATCAGTAAATCAAAAAGAACGCATAGCCAAAAGGTTACAGAAGGAACAAGACATTGTGCGGTTATCTACCTGAAGGGTTTGGAAACGAATCCTCCGACATTTGAATAGGGTCTGCGAGCTAGGCTCTCCGAGACAGAACGAATGGACTAAACCAGAGCAAAGCCGCAGAGAAAGTTCCCAAAAAAATGATCCCATCACCCAAGGCAAGCGTTAGTTTAGGCGGCAGCCCGCGGAGACGATTTGCCACCATTGGATTATGAAGTGTGCCCTCCACCGTTGATGCAAGGCGAAAAGACTGGACAGCCTACAGGCCTCATACAGTACGAAGCAGAGCAGGAGATAATTCTCATAGTAATGGATAAGAGGTGCCACGTGATGGCTAAAGGGAAAACATAAAATTACCCCCGGAACCATTGCCGCGTGGTTAACATGCGTCCAAACCATACAGAGATTTTTATTAAAGTTAAAAAGCAGTACACCAATCCCTTAAACCATACCCGTATGACAATTGACGTGCATAAAGTGACATAAGGTAAATGAATCATAGGAAATTGTATATATAATTCCAAAGGGTAATCTCGGGTATGTAAAACCTTATGACTCTCTCTCTCTCTCTCTCTCTCTCTCTATATATATATATATATATATATATATATATATATATATATATATATAGATATATATATATATATTATATTCTTGAGAAATGGGGTTATGACAGTACATCATGAGATTGTGGTCTTAACAAGATGTCTGGCGAGGCCAGGGGCTCGTTTGCCTCGTAACCACTTCAGAGGCCAGAAAAGAAATCCAAATGCCTTGACTGTAGGTTTTCCAAAAGCCAATGCGGATAAGGAAACGTCAACATTAAATGCTTTATCCTACTTCAATATGATATTTTCCTGGGGAGCTTACGCTTTCATAATAAATTTTATTGCAATACATGTTTTGCTATGTATCGTCACTCGTTGTTCAGGTTGTGGCGTTGGGGAATTACATAATTCATATTGTGCTGACTAAGATTTTCTACGTGGAAATAATCCTTATACCCTCTCTTGGAGTGTTGTGTTTATTACATTGGCGAAAACATTGGTTGCATTAGTGGCAAATATTCACTTATGAAGGCAAATCTAGTTAATCCTCCTCCATATGCTTAAAGCAATCAACGGTGAACATTGTCGCATCCTCAAGATTGATGGAACATTAGAAGCATCATATGCATGATGTTTATGCTAAGACGAGCCCCAAAATGCGATTTAGTCAAAGTCAAGAGTACTTCCAAAAGCCAAATCAAAACCGTCGTGAGCGTCAAAAATAGACTCAACAAAACCACTTATAGGAATTCGCTAAGAAAAAATAAATAAGAGAGACAAAACTAGTGATAATTTTTTTTTTTTGTTTTATAAACCCTGCCAATTTGCTAAATGCCAAATTATTTATCTGCCATATTGGTGAATTCTCCATGCAGAACGATACAAGTAATAAACATCACAATGCTGATGTCATTAAGAGATATATGATAATAAGGCAGAGAGAAAAGAAGTGTCGGGCACATGGGAGAATGTGAAAGACGAGAGACGGAGAGGTTGCTTTAAGGCAAGACGAGTTTTTAGAGAAAGAAATTTAATAGGTTGCATGTGTTAACCTTAATGCATTAAGGTTATTAAAATTAGTGCTTATATTTGACAGAAGTGATAATATACATATACATTAATATTAAAACAATATAATGGACACCATGTAATTCATATAACTCGTTAACATAAAGTATATAATGGGTTGAGGTTATAATTAATATTTATGGATGACTATAATTTTTTATTAGAAAAAATTGGATTTATAGGATGTGGTATTATGAAAATATATTTAAATTAAATTTTAAAATTATAAGTAAAGGTATATATATATATATATATATATATATATATAAATGAGTGTTATTTTATATTATATAAAACATGTATTAAGTATAGTATAAAAATGACTCACCAAGTTTTAAGGAATGAGAAGGAATTTATATAATGTGGATTTAGTCATTTAAGAAATTAGATAATAGAGCTTAAATTTGTTTAATTATTATTCAAGTATTATGTTGAAATGAGTAATAAAAATTGAATTTTTTTATTTAATGTTAAAATATTATGTTGAAATTGATAAGTTGTTATTTTACTTTATTATTTAGTGGAAGTGTGAATATTTATATTATTATTATTTTTAACATATCGTGTGTGTGGTATTTTGAGTTAATAAGAAATTTAAGTGTAAATTGATTATCGATAAAGAATTTATTGTCAAACATATTAGGCATACCAAATCATTCATGGATGGTAATGGTGGTAGTGGTTCCAAGCATTTCAAACTATAAACTAAAGATTTAACGAGTGAAAATTAAGGTGGAAGAATCCCTAGTGTAACTTGAAGATGGATGAATCTATGATAAAAGATATCAAGTGGGAACTTGATGAGATAAGCCAACATTCACAATGAAAATCATGCAAGTGATGGATAAATCACTAGGGGACAACAAGCACATCATTTCAATTGTGGGGACTTGAACCCAAGCTGCTCTAGTAAGAGCCAAGTATCTTGACCTATTGGGCTACAAGGGAAGCATAACAATGGATTAAGCCTTCATGCAGGTGGATTAAGCATAACCTAAGACTTAAATAAGGATGACCTCATGTATGTGTTCCATTTGGATAAGCACGGTATGTATAGTGATCATGGAATTTTAACATGATATTGATGATTTAAATGATTGTACAAATGATAATATCTCAACATTGAATTTGACTCAAATGTCCTTGGGGAAGGAAGAATATTCAATAAGAGGTTAAGGCTCAAGATGATGAGACTCATTTGAAATTTAATGATGTACTTAGATGAGTATACCTATGATGTAATGGTTAACTTCCTAATAGAAAGAACAAGAAATGTATATTGAAAAAGTAATTGGTACCTTGATGAAAACATGACACTAATAGTACTCATGGGATAACATAATCCTGTTCAGGGTTGGAACACATCCTCACATAGATCCTAGAGGGATGTTGAACTGTTTATACAAGTAAATGAAATTAATTCATGATAAGAATGATTATAGTGTATTGTTGTTCTATATTTGATAAGTATTGAGATGATTCTCATATTAACGATGTTTCGTGATATGATGGTATGTGGTAAATGTATATAGTTCTAATGAGAGGTTAACGATGTATATGTGGTGCTTATTTATTTATTTGTTATGATAATGATGTTGAATTCCTATGATGGATATGATATGCATAGGGATCATGATGTAAATTGACATGTGGTTCATTTATTATGAGATGTCATGATATATCCTTGATGCTGATATGTTGATGTTATAACTTATGAGAGTATTTTATGATGTGAAACATGGGGTAATTGCATGCAAATTTTATGAAATTCAAGAGTATACAGATCTTTACTATTCAAAATTTTGTGATAACAATCACTTTATGTTATTAGGATGAAATGAAAGTGTTGGCATCTGTACTATTTCTATGATACTATGATTATAACTAATGCATTGATTGCATGTTGAGATGTGGTGATTGACAGGAAATCCACGAATGGGATGAGAGGGTCGATTTATTTGATGATCTCGTGGGCGCCCATACCTGCGAGGGAGAATATGTAACACCATATGAACCGGGGACAACCGAAATCAACACTACATATGCTAGTGGTTCTTTTGTATTGTATAGCTCTTGATGGATAGCTCTTGAGGGGCTATGGGACCATCTTGAGAGCGGTAGCTGATGGTTCCCTATGCTAGGTCAAGTGCTTGCAATGGATTAAAGATCAACTTCTGCTGCAAAGTATCATGAGGAATATGATTATGCAATAACTGCACCTGAAGAATTGGAAGTCAAAGTCTAGGACTCATTATAAAGAAGCGGTTCAAAAAATAACCACTAAGTTTTGAATGGGATCTAAAATTTCACTTTCTCAAAATTGAATGAAGTTGGAACCACTTTGAAACAACTCGAAACAATTAATGTTAATATTAAAAATTTAAGTAAAAGCTGACATTATCCTTATCTTTCCTTTTCAAAAAGGAAAGATAAGGAGAATGTCAACTTTTACTTTAACTTTAAAAACTAAATATTACCATTAATTACTAGGGTTAGGTTTTGTAGGGTCCTCGAGTTAATAATTTTTTTTTTCCTTTTTAGTATTTTTTAATTAAAAAATTATTATTTGGTGGTCATTAGCTATGTTGCACTACATTCTTTAGAATTGGTCAGTTTATTAGAGAACTAGTGAAGTTGGTGTTTTAAGGTCAGTTCAATACAAGACCGACCTTAGCCAATCTAAACCACCAAACTAGACTAGTACAACTCGAAAACCATTGGGACCAACCAATTCCACTAGTTCTAGGCTAGTTCCAATAAGAGTTTTCCCTTCTCATCTTCCTCTAAAGTCGTTTTGTTGGATCCTTTCAGGAATGTTGATTTGGAAAGTGCCATAAACTGTCGAATTGTTGTGAGCACCTAAGATCATAAGTAGTTAAGCCTTGGCAAACAGAAATTTAAAAGGACCTAGTACAGACATCCCAAAAGATATTTAGTGAGGATGTGCATGCAAGGAACTATTACAAACCTCCCAAGATACTTAGTGAGGACATGCATGACCAAAAAGCATAAAAAAAATATCCACCCTCAAAAACCATGCCCAAAACATTGAAGTGTGGTGCAAAACAAATTGCTGGTAGGCTATTAATGCTACCAACAACCATTCGCTCTCTAATTTTACAAGAAGCTCCTAATCAAGATACCTTCTCCACTATGGTTATAACAAGTTCTTGCAACTGTGTCAGCTACAAGAAATTAAAACTACCTTCGAATCTCCACCAATTTTAGTGGACTTGACTTCTCTTCATGCCCCAACTATTTTGGGTTGATTGATCAGTTAACTAGATGATCACCGAGTTTGACTGAAGTCCCACTGCTTAAATGACCTTCCACTAGTTCCTCCAAAAGTTAGAACTAGTTTAACTGACAACAACCTGAGATAATTGACCTTTATTGCCACAAGTTAGCAATCGCATATGCAGAACTGAACTCTAACTCCTCCAACTCGAATTTATTGAGTAAACTAGGTGACACAAGCCATGTCACACAAGTTAACATCATCCAAGTTGTCTGTTGATGTGGAAATTTGAATTTTTTCAATTTAATCAAGGAAAAATCAAATTGAGAATTTCTTGCTGCATTTTTCAACACATAGTTCATTGGAATGTATTACTTTCACTATGAACTTGGCATAGTTCACATGTTAAGTTCATAAGGTTTTAGGCTGATGTGGTTCTATGTATTGTGTATATAAATAATAGGTGTCCAACTCTTGCTATTAGAAACAAGACTCCCTATGAAATGTGGTATGGCCACATTCCTTCGGTGAGGCATCCCAGGGTTTTTGGTTCCTCATATTATGCCTTCATACCTAAGGAACAGATAAAAAAACTCAGTGCAAGGAGTCACAAATGTATCTTCTTTGGGTACTCATACCTCCAAAGCATACCATCTCTATGATGAAGTGAATAAGAAGTTTATAATATCTAGAGATGTGATCTTTCTTAAGTCTTCCAGGATTGACAATGTTGTTGAGTGGTAGCTTAATTGTTTGGATATATTTGAACATGCAAAGTATTTTCAAGGGTTTGATAGTGAGATTCCACATCTCCTTCTCTTAGCTCTATAATTTCTATGAAGAGCCTTGAAGAAATCAGGTTGAAGGAAATTCCTTCACCTGCTTTGTCAGGAAAGTGCTAAGAAACTATTGGCAGCAGGTAGCCAAATCTGACAAGCGGTGAGGGTACATGCAAGATACAAAGCAAGGATTAATGCAAAGGAGTAATGCAGAGGAGTGTACTGACTACATACATATCATCGAACATCTTTCATCCCACTTAGGATGCCTTGCATCGTGCCTGGTTAGTCATAAGATCATGTTGGTCACAACCTTAGTAGCTTAAATAAACAAGTGGTAATACTCTTCATCTTCTAAGCTATGTAATAAACAAGTGAAAGGGAGCAAGACATGTAGATCAAACACATGGAATGACTTTCAGTTCTTGCAACCATGAATGTCATTGAAGACGGAATGATACGATAATGATAAGCAAACTTTTAAGCTACATTAAGAGGTGTATTTCAAAAGACGTGCTTTGTTTTCCATACCTAGCCTCCAAAGGGTTATGCATCAGATGGAGTCTTCATGCGGTCCTAATATTTTATCATACCTTGGGTTTCTTGGTCTGCTTATTTTTCTCCTTAGCTCCTTGAGATTCATCTATCATGTCATCTTTCTTCGTGGCCCTACTTGGGACGAGGTCCTGGGAGGACACATCTATGCAATTTTAGGCTGCAAGGTAGACTGGGTAGTCAAGGGACAAAATTGCACAGTTTTTGGAGATAGTGGGTTCCGGCTGAGGGAAGGACACTGGAGGAAACCACTGCGTATTTTTGAATGGAAAGGAAGGTTGGGATTTCTGCGCATTGCACAGTTCGAACAAGCAACGAAAAAGCTTGAGGGTTACATATGTGAAGTGTGTAGTTCAGGAAAGTTGGATGAGGCTAGGTTGCTAAGGAAACTCCAAAATTTAGCTAAGTGTGGGATCAGTGGAACTTATGTGAATAGTGATAAAACTTCACTACGATCACACACTTGAAAACTTATCGATACAACATAGACCATCCAGAATATATAACACATACTTCACTTAATGCAACAACCTTTGTGGTAGCTTACGGCAAGTGCGGCTTCGATTATAGACTTTGGGAGGATAAAGGTGACACTTGTGTAAGAGTGTGTGAAATGAGTGTTAAACATGTCTCATTCTCATAAATATTTCCCCTTGAAGCAAAACAAACCTCCCTTTGCATGACAAGCGATTACCCCCATGCCTAAAGATGACACATTCTATGTAAAGATAAAAGCATAAACGACTCTTAAGATCGAAAAGGGGAGCTTGAGATCATCAACTTACCAATAAGTGACTAAGGAACGATTGATCAAAATATCCATAGTAGGCTTTGAAATTTAAGTGCAAGCCAAAATTTTGGAGGGTGTTGCAGCCTCTACAACAGAGCCTTCACCTTCTTGCTAGCTTCGTTTTCAACTAGTGTCCTGAATTCTACGAACTCAGAGAATGTCTCATCTTTATTCCACATGAAGAAGATCCAACACTCTGTGAGAAGTCATCAATAAAAGTGACAAAATATTTGTGTCTGACAGTGTAGGTTTGTTAAACACACATGGGAAACCACAAAATAGGAAAGATAAAACATGGCAGTACAATTTTTATTAACAACTGATATACATTTATAGTACATATTATGACCGTTGGGTTCCACATCCCAAGGTCTCTTGGACTCCTTTTGTCTATTCGGCTTCCACACTAACCCATTGAGGATTAGGTGTTCAACATTCCCCCCCTTAATCCGAAGGGTTATGTATGAGTCCAAGAAGAGAGCTGTAATACAAATTGTGCAAAAATGCATGGCAGCACTAGGCTAAATGTGCTCTCTGAAATGTTGGTATAAAGGGCGGTGGTTTAAGGATGACCACCAACACTGGAACGCTTAGTGTAGTTCCCAAAACTCTTCCAAAACTAGCAAGAATCTGAAGTCTTCTGCTAGAGGAAGTTCTCCTATTGTTTTGAAGAGGGAAACCTTCAACCATGAAAGGGAGGTCTCACCCCACATAAAAGGGAGAACTTCAACCTGAAAAGGGAAGTCTCAACCTGTGATGGTTTAAGGATGACCAACAACTATGGAATGCTTAATGCAATTCCTGGAACTCTTCCAACACTGGCAAGAAGCTGGATTCTTCTGCTAGAGGAAGTGTTCTCAATTTTGTTCCTGGAATTCTTTCGAAACTGGCAAGAAGCTGAAGTCTTCTTCTAGAGAAAGTGTTCCAGATTGCCAACTGAAGGCATGCTCAAGGGCATCTTTGTCTCTGGCTACAACTCTGAAACTGGTGTGGCAGGTTGTGGCTCAGGCTCGCTTGATGTGGCTTTGAAGCTTGTAGATGACCATCATTTCCCCCCCTGTCAGATACAAGGTGAGATGATGGAGAAAACTCAACTGCAAGACTATTCAATACTCTGGAACAAGTTCTGACATGTGATTGGAGTATCTTCTTGGCTGTTGATGCCCATTTCTAGGAAGCGATCCATCCAATATGAATCTTTGTTCTTGCAGGACGTTTGTTTTTGAAGCATCCGTTTGAAGAATGGGTTGTTTTATGACAGTGCTTACATGGATGAAGATCAAAACAATGATATTTCAAATGGCCAACTCGGTCACAGTGTTGGCATTTTACAAACTGTTTTTGTTGTTGTTGTTGTGGAAGAGGGGCAGAATCTGGAACAGCTGGAGGTAAACTGTCATGAGGAGCAGTTGAACTGTCATGAATGAATCCAGCACTATGAAACTGAATGGGCTTTGAGTAGTCTGGAATATGAAAGGACAAGTCCTTGTCATATCCAAGACCAGTTCTGTGCTTGTTGTGGACAAGCTGTTCGCAAGGTCTGATGATGGGCTTGGGAAGTGTAGATTGAGTTTTTGCATCTGCATGTACAACTGCTGCTTTATTGGGTACTAAATCTGAATGAACTGTAACATTATTGTCTTGCTGTTTATGGGAGTCTGTTTCAATATTCTGAATAGAAACAGGTTCAGAATGATGATTCCACTGTTGTAATTCTTCCTGCTGTAGTTGAGTTTCAAGCTGCAAGAATTCAATCTGTTCTTGTGCATATTGTAGACCTGTCTAAATTTCTGAGAGAGAGCCTTTGCTGATTTGTAATGTGTCATCAACAGTAGATTGTATAAGAGTTTTCGTGAACTCTAATACTTCAGTAATTGTAGCCATTTTTCTCAACAGAAATGCACCACTAGGAACTTGTTTTAGTATGAGTTGAAGTGAAAATGTACCCTAAATAATCACAATGCTTGCAACAAATAGCAGATAATCTGGTGCATATAATGCTGATTTCACCCTAACAATTAAAGCAACCTTCTCATTAGAATCTGTTGAGAAAAACAAATTTGTTTGTTGCACATAAATTTATGCCCAAACTACACAATAGGAACAAGCAACAACTTTAAATTGAATTGGATCTTTCAAATACTCCTTCACTTTCTCGGCCAGTGGAAAATAATAGTCAAGTTCAATAGCAACTGCTAATACATTCTTGTAACCATTGATAGTGGCATGTGGAATAGCTGCAATTGTGGGATTACAGATCGCTAGAGAAAGAGTTGTACATAATCTCATAAACTGCCAATTGCTTGATGTGGTGTGCTAAAGCTTAACCATTCAACACTTTCAATTTTTTTTTTTTAGATTCCCAAACTCATGTTATTGACCAGAAATAAGCAACACTAAAATATACGGACATAGATCCTTGACCTACTAGGAACCAAGTATTCTTTGACTACATGCCACTATCTTGTACAAAATATTGTCCATACAAATGCATGACCATGCATTTAAAAATGATATTCCACAAGGAAAATGATGCGCTATCAATATACTTGTACATTATTAATCCCTGTAACAGGACCTCCCTGCATTGTTCCCTCAACGCCTGGCAACTGAGAAGAATTCTCTACGGGCATATTATAATTTGGAACAAAAGGTGTATTAGCTGCCACACCTGGGGGAGTGGGCTCAGCATAACTCTGTGAACTTGGGAATGCATTAGCAGAATAGACCACTGAGTTTCCATATGCAGCTGCTAACGCTGAGTTTCCATATGCAATTGTATCTACAAAACCCGTTGGGTTGGATACTGTTGCCAGTGGACCATTATCATATATTGCTGGTGCTGATTGCATCGAAACTCCATTACGATTGGAAGCGCTGATATTATTAGATGAATGCAAATCACTCTCCCCATGAGAAAAGTGACATTTATCTCCAAAACAGCAACCCGTGTTAGTGTTGAACCGATTGCAAAGTCTAGTTTTGTAACCACTGACAGTAGCACCCCTGGAAGAGTATGCCAGGCTTGAGGGTGACGAAGGTTCTTCAAGGCTCTGCGTCTTTCTATTTTCCACAGCTGATTATGATCTCAGCCACTTTGATGCAATAAGTGGAATTCCAAGCAATGATATGTTGATGCCGTCAATGGCATCTCTGGCATTCCGGAGACAGGATTTGGAAAGCACGCTAACAGTATAAAATCTTCATCTATGCTACAAGCGGAGAAGATGAATGCCCAAAGAACTATCGGAAATAACTGTTTGTGAAGATTCAACAAGATTCAATATATACAACAATATTATGATGGGAGAGACACCACACTCGAAAGAAATCAGAATGATATGGGCTCTAATAAAAGACATAAAACTGAGTCGTGCTATGTGTCAAACATGTGGTATAGTCCTGCCACTGAAATTGATAAAGGGATGGCTGATAATCGAAGTTCCAAAATGTTGTTATCAAATGTGGAACAAGGAAGACAGAGAAGAGAGGTTCCTAATGGCACCAAGATTGAAGATTTTGAGAGCTCAGTGAAACACAATTCAAAGGAGTATAGAAGTAATGTATCTTTTCTTCCAATTAGCAGAGATGTTTGCATGAGAAAGCAAAGCAATTGAAGGATCCCAAATTGGGCATTCCCTGGATGCGTGCCACCTTTGGAAGATCCGGCAAGTCGGACCAAGATTAACAAACAAATGGGGCAATAAATTCAAATATCATTACGCATTAAAATGGCAGCGTAACTATGTATTAACGTAATACACAAAACTGTATATCAAACCAGAGAGGTTGACTTGCAGGATATATCATCAGCGTTCAAGATAGCGTTCACAACGCTCCAACAGTGTGATATATCATCAGCGTTCAAGATACCACAACTTTCCAAGCGTATTCAATCCACGTTCACCGCACCATTAAAATTGATTCGGTTCGCTGGTTCGGATCTGGAACAACACCAATTTGCTTCTTCAACTCTTCCCTCGGGCAGTTGTTACAGGAACAACACTAGGGTGATCAGTAAAAACTGTTTGTCATCCCCAAGATCTAGTTTAGTTCCAGCAATAACTATTGGAAAATCGGGTGCAAAATGCCTCAGCTCAGGCTTTCGGCGTTAGAAATTCGTTCATTGAATTTGATGGACCAAAAGGGTTTTCAATTAGGTGATTGTGGGTTCGTGCCCCTACTTAGTGCGCCCACTGTTAGGAGGGAATATGGCAGACAATGGCGCAGACAATGGCAAATAACACTTCAATGTTTAAATGAAAGGACCAGCGTTACAAATTTAGGAATGCGCAGAGGCCATAGTTAGGAATACATTGCAGTCAGAGATATGTTCTTGCTAGGGCAGAGATGGCAGGTCTGACCAAGGAGCGTTTTTAGAAGGCAGGTGAATAAAAATAGCGCTGGAGAAATAACAGGTTGTAGCTAAAATTTAGCTGAGACAATATTCATGAAACCCAGAATTGTTGGCAGAAATGATCTGCACATAAAGGCCATAAAACAAATGGTTCAAACTAATTATGTAGGGCAGGAATACACCTGCTTTGATACCATATTAAACACACATGGGCAACCACAAAATAGGAAAGATAAAACATGACAATACACTTTTTATTAACAACTGATATACATTTATAGTACATATTGTGACCGTTGGGTTCCACATCCCAAGGTCTCTTGGACTCCTTTTGTCTATTCGGCTTCCACACTAACCCATTGAAGATTAGGTGTCCAACAAGGTTGTCGAGAAAGGTCCATAAACATCATAGTGGATCCTTTCTAGGACTGCATGTGCTTTGTTGTCCTGATCATGGAATGTGGATTTTATGTACTTTTGTAATGTACATCCTTTGCATATATACTATTGTTTAAGTGCTACTTTAGAGAGGTGAGTGGTTATTTGTTCTATAATATTCGAGGTACCATGATACAAATGACCAAGTATTTTGTGCCAAAGTTCATCGACATCGCGACCTTCACTTTCTCTGCCTTAATGCTTAATGTAGCACATTCTTCCACATCTAGCTTATACAGGTTCTTCACACGAACCCTGATCTGCTTCACCTGCCCCGTGGCTATGTGTCTCAGGAATGCTTTTCCTTTGTTGAATATCACTTCACAAACATGGTAAACCAACCACTCAGTGAATGCTAGTAGACAGACTCCTAATCCTTTACCTTTACCTTTTTTACTATCGGCTCATAATTGCTGGTTTTGAAGGGCATATTTGATGTAACGTCCAAGACTTTCTGCCATAATAACAAATAGAAAGGGTGAGAGAGGGTCCCCTTGTCCAATACCTCTGGACGGGTGGAAGGGGGTGGAGGGGGTCCCGTTGACAAGAATTGAGAAAAAGGTAGAAGTGATGAGACTCATAATCCATCTTACCCAAGGGGGGGTAAATCCAAAGGCTAGCAGTATTTTTTGAATATATTTCCAGCTTAAAGTATCGAAAGATTTTGAGAGGTCAATTTTTAGGAGCATACCTGCCATTTTGGTTTGCTTTAGGGATTGAATGATTTAATGAGTGAAAATGATGCCATCGATGATTTGCCTTCCTTCCATGGAACTTGATTGCTCCGGTAATATAAGAAGAGGAAGCAGGGGCTTGAGGCGTGTGGCGATCACTTTGGAGACAATTTTATACAATACATTGCATAGTGCAATAGGTCGAAATTTGTCCGAAGTCTGGCTATTCTCCTCCTTAAGGATGAGGGTGATGAAGGTGGCATTCAAGGATGGAAGCATCCATCTGTTAACTCTGGACTCCTCGACTACTTGCCAGAATTCCTCCTTGATTAGATCCCAAAAGTTGTGAAAGAAGTCTGAAGTGAAGCTGTCTGGTACGGGTGCTTTCCCAACTTTGAGCTGTTGCATATCTGTCTCCACTTCCTGTAAAGAAATAGGCCTGAGTAGTATTTGATTGTGTTCCTCAGTTACGATCTTAAGAATAATCTTGATGATCTTCTCTATAGCTGGTAGCCGATCAGTCTCCGTTTCCTGATGCACCCTCCGAAAGTGGGTGAGGAGTTCCTGTTCTATATCTTCATGCTTCTCTAGATGTTCCCCTTATTGATTTTGGAGGAGAGTAATGCTGTTGTGCATTATCCGTTGGATAGTGGTATGGTGGAAGAACTTTTTATTGCGTTCGCCCTCTTTAAGCCATCGGATCCTCGATTTTTGTCTCCAAAGAATCTCTGCCTGTCTTGCTCTTTCTGAGATCTGTGTTTGTAGTTAATGTTCCTGTTCTGCTATGGTTTCGGATCTGCCTTCAGCTATGATTCTCTGTTGTAATTTTTGCATTTCTTGTTCAAGAGTGTTTTGTGCCTGAAAGATATTGCTGAAGGTAAAACGATTCCACTGTTTTATTTTTTCCTTGATATGTTCTAGCTTTTGTTGGAGCTTGTACATTTTTTTTTTTGACAAATTCGGTTGCTATTATAAACCTAAAAAAAGGAGGGAGACTGAGCTCTTGAAATACATGCTGAGGTACCAAGAAGAGCTAGGGAAGAAGGAGTTACAGCTTAAACAAAATTCCTCCTTAATCCTGCCTTTTGGGCTTCTAACAACCAAAGACCAAAGGTAAATCCTAACAAACTGGAGTAGTAAATAACAAATTTTACAAAGCATATCAATCTATATTACTGTGGCTGATGTGTCGAGCAGTGGACTCTTCAGGTTTGTCGTCGGTGCCGACTTGCTTCAAGCTTGACAAACTTGTTGGAGCTGCGTTTTTCTTTTCTGGTGTTCCGTTTTTTCTGCTGTTCCTTTTCTGCTGTATTTTCTACTGTTCCTTTTCTTCTGTTCCGTTTTTTCTACTGTTCCTTTTCTGCTGTTCCATTTTTTTTGCTGTTCCTTTTCTGTTGTTCCTTCGAGAAAATGGAACAATAGAAACCAAAGGTATATCGGATGAGCTGAGATGTTGTTCGGATCCAGGAGGTCTCTTCATTATGGTATATGCTGAAATGATTCCACGCCATTGCAGATAAGGCAACCCAGTGATCTGGCACAAGCTTTGTTGGCTTGACTATCCACAATTTTATTGCACGATCGCAAAACATGATAGTAGTGCACATCTTTCATGGTGTGTCCTAAACTTTGGCACCATCTGATAATATGCTAAAGGAGAGCATTGGGCAGATCCCTGTTCTGAACCATTGCACTGACAACTATCGCTGGGTCTCCCAATATCGTGACTGTGTCTATACCAAGCTTCCCAAGTTGGATAAGACCTTGGTAAAGGGCCAGGGCTTCTACTGTGTTATTGGAAGTGTGGACAAGACCCCACTCGTATGAGAGTATGTTATCCCCATTAGCATTAAAAATAACTTCTCTCGCCCCTGCTGCCCCAGGATTTGACTTTGAGGCCCCATCGAAGCAGAGATAATTCCTATTGCTGTTTTTAAGCCAACCTGCAAATTCTTCCTCTTTTAGCCTGATCTTCCAGTTAGGGGAAACATTGTTGTTTCTGTTGCTAGCAGCATTGCCCTTATGATTGCTGGTGTTTTGGTCTAACAGGTGTCCAATGAAAATGTGTTCTTCTATGCTAAGTTCACTGACATTTATACTTCTTGGATTCTTAACTGAGATGATCTCAAGGGCAAGACTCCTTGCCTTGGTGCAAAGGCTTCAAACAGTCGAGTACTTATCCTTAAAAACCTTCTTATTTCGTGCTAGCCAAATATTCCATAGCATATTGTGGGGAAGAATGTCCCAGACTCTCTTCACTGTGTTATTTTTCCCGTGCTACTAGGGGTAGTTTTTTTCCATTTGTAAAGAATTTCTCCTATGGTGTTTTGGGTGTTCCATGGGATTTGATTGTTATGAGATAAGTTCCTCTAGAAGTTGATGGCAAAAGGGCATTCAATAAAGAGATGATGCATTGATTCTTCAACAGCTAAGCATTTAGGACAACGAGAGGGGCCATTAATTCCCTCTTTTGCAAATTTCCGGCTGTGAGGGTTTTCCCTTTGAGGAGGGTCCAGAGAAAAAACTTGATTTTTGGAATTTCCTCGGATTTCCAAACCACCTTCCAGTGGTGCCAACTTGGCATGGGGTAGCTGATGTTGCAAATATAATGGTGAGCAGCTTGGATGGTGTAAGAGGATCCGGATGGGTCCCAACAAAACACATCAAGATTGTTCTTTTTGACAGGGGCTATACTGTGCAAAAGGGATTGAAGGACAGAAAGACTTGCGTTAAGACTATTGGGTATGGCTGGGAAGGCCCAACCTGACCAAAGAAGGGTGTGAGGATCCCATTGGGAGATCTGGTCCAGGTAATGAATGCCTGTTCTTTGAAAAAAGGAAAGGATAGGGTGGACTCCCCCATGTCTGTTTATTGGCTGCTGACCCATGATTCTATCTGCTCCAATATTGATGCTTGCACCTCCCTCGGGGATTTTTGAAGTATTTTGAACAATTAGTGGAATTGCTCTCTTGCATAATCGCCAAATTTTGGAGGATTCTCTATTGGGACTATCTCGATCAAGAAACTACTGTCTAGGAAAATTTAGGTATTTAATTTCTAGAACTTTTTTCCACCATGCTGGGAGTTCAGTAATGAGTCTCCAGACAATTTTGCCTCCAAAGGCTAAATTGAGAAATTTAGGAGATCTAATTCCAATACCTCCTCGATCTTGGGGCTGGATCACCTGCTTCCAATTAATCAAGTTGAATTTCTTTTTATCATTCCCCCCCCTGCCATAGGAATTGGTGAAGGACGATTTCCATTTTGTTGTGGAAGGAGGCCGAAGCTTGAAGAAGAGAAAAATGATATAGGGGGAGAGAAGATATACCTGACTTAAGAAGAGTGAGGCGACCAACTGGGTTGAGCCAAATAGATCCCCACTGCTGCACTTTTCTTTTCATTTTGTCGACTACTGTGTCCCAGACTTCTGCTCTCAAAGGTCCAACACTTACAGGCATGCCCAAGTAAGAGAAGTGAGTCCAATCATACTTGCATGTGACTCCAAAGATGATGGCGATATTGTGAAGCACCTGTACTGTTGTGTTCCAGCCATATATGCAGCTTTTCAAATTATTTACCATTCTGCCAGAGTAGCTCATGTATTTGTCAAGGAGAGATTTGAAACACTTGGCTATTGTGGTGGAGGCCCCTCCAATCAGCAGGGTGTCATTGGCAAATTGTGAAAGATTTATGTTCTTGACCCCATCCCCAAATTTTATTCCTGTGATTAAGCCAACCCTCCGGCTAAAGTCAAACGCTCTGCTGAAGGAATCAACCATTAGAATGAAGAGATAAGGTGAGAGGGGGCAACCTTGTCGGAGGCCTCTGGAGGATTGGAAAACTTCTCCAGGTCTGCCATTTACAAGAGGGGAGATCCATGGCCCTGAAATGTAGGCTCGAATGAGGTTGAGAAAGTGGTCATCAAATCCCATCTTCTTCAAAGCTGCCAAGAGGAAGGAGTGTCTCACTCTGTCAAATGCATTGGCCAGATCAAGCTTGAGGATAAACCCTTTCTCATTTCTGGTTTGACTCGAATGGATGGCTTCTTGCACAAGTAAAATGGAATCAGTTATTTGTCTGTTGGCTAAGAATCCCCCTTGATTTTCGGAAATGAGAGAAGGGAGCAAAGGCTTTAGGCGGGTAGCAATGATTTTTGTCAAGATTTTATAGGAGGAGTTACAGAGTGATATGGGCCTGAAACGAGCAAAGGAAGATGGCCTGTTTTCTTTGGGGATGAGTGCTAGATGAGTAGCATTGGTATATCCTCCTATTTTTCCTTTTTGTTGGATCCAATTGAGCATTTTTGTCAAGTCCTTTTTAATAATTCCCCAGAATGCTCGATAAAAGCAGATGGGAAAGCCATCCGGTCCTGGGGCTTTATCAAGTTGAAGAGTCCAGATTGATCTCCTGATTTCCTCCTCATCTATCTCCTTGCTTAAAATGTCATTCATTTCCCTGCTTATCCCTGTTGGGAGATGCTGCAATAAATCTGTATAATCCTCTTGCTCCTTTGTTTCAGTTAGCAGGTCTCGATAGTGATCTGTAGCAGCTCTTCGAATGACTTCCTAAGTGCTTTGTCTATCACCTTTTGCATATAGGATGGAGCTAACATTATTCCTTATCTTTCTGGCTATCATTTGCTTGTGAAAAAAAACTAAGTTCTTGTCACCCCCTTGTAACCATAATTGTCTTGACTTGAGCCTCCATTTTGTTTCCTCTTCTTTGTTAACTTGGTATAGCTGTAAGTAGAGTTCATTTTCCTGCTGTTTGTTCTCTTGGGAAAGGCCATTATCCTCTATTGCTCTTTGGATACTCTCCAGATTGTTCTTAATTTCTTTTTTTACCTTCTCTAGTTCTTGATACTTTGTTTTAGCCCATTCTTTGATGGCTTGTTTTGTTTTCCATAGTTTTGTTTCCCAAATGAAACCGGGAGAGCCTTCCACGTGTTGGATCCAAGAGCTGTAAACAATTCCTGCAACTGCTGGTATATCATTCCAGAGAGAACTGTATTTGAATGGAATGGGCCCAAGTGGCCTATGATTTTCCAGTGTTAGAGTTATTGGGAAGTGGTCGGAGGCAGAGCACGTTAGAATGTTAGCATATCCGATGGAGAAAGCAGAGAGAAGTGTAATATTGATGAGAATTCTGTCCAACCGCTCCATGATGTTACCAGCACCCATCCTGCGGTTGTTCCAGGTGTATCTACGGTTTTTTGGAGGGACATCCATAAGATCATGCTCCTGCATGATATTTTCCAACTGTATTCTGTATGGATCAGGCGTAAATATGCCTCCCCTTTTCTCATTGGCGTGGAGGATTAAATTAAAGTCACCTCCTAGAATAATGTTAGTGTTCTCTTCTGCGTCCAGACTATCTTTTAGATCATGCCAACAACTATCCTTATCTCTGCAGTGATTCGGCACATAGATGTTGTAGATGATAATGGCTTGCTGATCTGCTTTATTTTCCAGAGTTGTTTTGATCCAGCGTTGATTTATTGTTTCCGAAATACAGTTCCATATACCTTGATTCCAAATTGTTGCTATTCCTCCTGAGGCTCCTCTTGCCTCACTAATGCTTCCTCTATACTGTCTTTGCTACTCAATGACTTTATTCATTTCCTTGTGGTTTTGTTTTGTTTCTTGTAACATAATAATTCCTGGCTTCTCAGAAATGATAAGATCCCTTAGGGCTGCTAACTTAGAGGGGTGCCAAAGTCCCTTGATGTTCCAAGATAATATTTTCATCATTGGATATGTGGTATGCGGGGAGGTGCTCGCCCCCCTCGGTCCTTGTTGATTGATTTTTTGTCATGCTGCCCCAGGATATAAGTTTCTATGCATGTCTGCATTCCCATTGCTATGTCCTTTTGTGCGTTCTCATCCCTGTTCTGCTTAGCAGATTTCCTGCCTGGGCCAGGTTTCTTGGAGGGTTCACTAGAACCCTCATGATCTTTAGATGAGCTTCTGGTGATTCTGTTGAGGGGAGGATCAAGAAGAGGCTGAGAGGAAATAGTAAGAGACAATGAGGATTCGATAGTGTCTTGGCGTTGGCTTTCAAGGAGAGGGGGCTCCTGGTGATCAGGAGGAGAGTGGGGGGATGAGGGGTCTTCTGCCTCCAAAGATTCGAAGGGGTTTGATGTAGAGGGTAATGGCTGAGTCAAGATGGGAGGGGGGGACAAGGATGCAGCTTGGATTTTTGGGGGAGGCTTTGGTTTTGGGCCATACTGTTTGGGGTTTGCGTTCTTTTTTTTGACTTGTTCCCATGTGTCTTCACTAGCTTCAACATTTTCATTCATTTCATTTTCTTTTAGTTTACTACACCTATTAGCAAAATGACCATATTCATGGCATACCTTACATTTGAACGGGATTTGTTCGTAGTCCAGCTGCTGAATATGGGTCCATTGGTCCACTTTGATCTTGATTGCTTCCAGAAGGCCCTTTCCTAAGTTGACTTCAACACAGATCCTTGCACATGCGTGCATGTTGTCCTTTGGTTCGCATCTATCGATGTATTTTCCGACAGCGTTCCCAATGGTTTTGACCAATTCATCTCCCCAGCAATGAAGAGGGAGATGGGGCAAGCAAACCCAAACCGGGACTGCATTAGGTATATCCATTTCTGGGTCGAAGTCAGGGGACTATCTGTTTAGATAGAGACCTCTCGAATCCATGAAGTAGGGACCATTTCTGAAGATGAGATTCTGGTCTTCTTTGGTTTCAAAGAGGAATGTGTAGTAACCCCTTCCACAGAATCTTATTGCAATTTTTCCTTGGATGTTCGCGTTCCTGTTGCGCTCCACCCATTTCTGTACAGCTCTGGGAGAGGGCCACAGGCCAGTAAATTTTCCAACCAGACCTCTCTCTGCTAGAGAGATCGCTGCCTTCCTTAGGAGACTAGGGCGAAGGGAGATTTATGGGATGTCAGCCAGTTTCTTGACGAACTTTGAAGCTGTGGGTTTGTTTCAGATGGTAGCATTTTCATAAATGAGATAGGCGAAGATCTCAGCCTAGTCTTCATTGTCTTGCATCTGGGAGGGGTCGATCCCAGCCATGGAAAGGCCAGAAGGGAGCCAGTCGTAGCATTGGCCGGAGGAGGAGGGCAGAGCCCGACTGCGGGGGTGTCAAGGAGGAAGACTGGAGGCCCAGCAGCAGGGGCTGCGAGGTGGGAGGCCTATAGAGGGCCACAGGAGGTGAGGTTGCAGGGGCGCGGGTGCTCCGGTTCAAAATCTCGCGCGCGATCAAAAGGTCGACATTGCAGCTTGTACATTTTTGCGCCTTTTGGTGATGTGAAATTTCTCCATGTCTTTGTTATCAGGTTATGAAAATCGGGGTGATTCAGCCAAAAGGCTTCAAAGCGAAAGGGCCTGCGAACATTGTTTCCCAGTCTTTGCTAGTGAAGCCTAACAAGCCAATGGTCCGAGCCAGAGAGTGGCAATATAGAGGCCAAGAGACCCCTGCCAAGATGTATTGCATTATCAGAGATCAGGAATCTGTCTAACCGAGATGCAATTTGGTGGGCATCTACATGCTTGTTGTTCCAAGTATAAACTCCATTGTTGAATTCCATATCTATAAGCCTGTTGTTATGAATGTAGTTTTTGAAGTGCGTGCTTTCACAGTCTAGCTTGATCCGTCCTCCTATTTTTTCCTCCAATCTTGTAATCATGTTGAAGTCACTTCCTGTGATCCAAAGTGGGTGGGATCTTTCTGAGTTGATCTGAGTTAGGGTGTTCAGTGTGTCTACTTTATTTGTTGCCTCCTGGGGGAAGTAGACATTAGTTAAGTGCCCATGAACATTTGTCCCTGTTAAATGAAACTTGGCCTGACTAAAGTGCTTACTGGCATGTATGTTGGTAAGTGTTATAGCTCTATCATCCCAAATGATGGCTAGCCCTCCTGAGGCTCCCATGGCTTCCATCACCACTTCTTTGCTTCCTGGCCACGCTTTGGCAAGGATCTGATCCAACATTGTGGAATTACACTTGGTCTCCTACAAGAAGATAATTTGAGGCTTTTCCTATTGTAGCATGTTCTTTATTAATCGTCCCTTCCCCAAGCTGTTGAGCCCTATGATGTTCCATGAGATGAGCTTCACGATTCACGATTGGGAAGGGGATTATAGTATTTGGTGAGCTTGGAGTATCTTCCAGATTCCACCAGCATCTCCCTTATGCGGATGGTTCTCTGAAGTTTGGTTTTCCGTGCTCGTTTCTTGTTGTCTTTGCAGATATTTCTTCCATCCCACTGACTACCAGTTTGGACACCTAATGATCTTTGCTTCTGTGCTCTTGAGAGAATTACTTCTAAGTTCTCTAGCTGTCGCTTAGGAATTTTGTCATATTCCTTTCTCTTACAAGCCTGTTCAAGTCCCAGTATATCTAGATCTCCGATGTCATAGCTCTCCGGTTCCTCTTCCATGTGATGTACTATTTCCTGCTCTGCCTCTGAATCATCTACAATCGTGAGCTGCATCTGAGTGCTATCTACCTCCATACCTTGAGCAGTCCTTCTTTGCATGTTACTAGGAGAGGGCGTTTTGGTGTGCGCGGGTTGCTTAAAAGTGAGGGCTTTCTTTGAGCTTGATGGAGCAAAATGGGTGGAAGTCTTAGGAATGGCTTCAGTTTGTTTCTGATTATCTAAAATATGAACCTTCAGCTAGAGCAGGATTTCAAAGTTGTTGCTTGTTGAAGGCAAGGAGGTGCTGGTGACAGGTTGTTTAACTGAGGTAGAGGGCTTTTTATGGGTCGTTTTGTGATTGGGAACTTTTGTGAACCCATCCGGGTCGGATTTGTCCATTGAAGGGGTGGTCGTGGATTTCATATTGGAGGGACAGTCTTGGAATAAATGGCCCAGGGCGTGGCATTTTTGACAGCGGAATGGTACATGCTCGTAATCTATTATTTGTAACCATTCATAATCATCATGGAAGAGGCTTACCGCGTCCAGGAGAGCTTTGATGAGGTGCATGTATACACAGATCCACGCATAGGAGGTGTATCACTTCAGCTTTGTCTCCTCTGCCACTTTGATGAATTCGCCTAAACCATTCCCAATGTCTCGCAAAGAGTCTTCGTCCCAATACTCCAGAGGGAGAGAATAAAGGCGCAACCACACCGGGGCCCAGCTCAGATCTTCTTTGTCCAGGTTAAAGCGTTCGATCCATCCTCTTAGGTATAGCCCTGCTGCGTTGAAGAAATATGGTCCTCCATCCAATACCCTATTTCGCTCCTCCAGACAATTGAAAATGGCAGTAAAGAAGCCCGTAGGCCCTAACTGCAGTGTTATATGCCCTTTTGGCTTCCATTTGGCTGTGATCTAGCCGTGCAAAGCTTTCTCCATTGGCCAAAGGCCTATGAAATTTCCTATCAAAGCATGATCCCTCATAAACTGGATCTGAGTGTTGATGCACTCACTTGGGAGCTCGATTTTACTGGCTTGTAGGTGTTTGATGTCACTCGTGGTTCTTTATTTGTGTTGTTATTCATTGGCGTATTTTCATTCTCTGTTGCTGTATCTTCTGGATGGTCCATCCTGACATTTTCAGTCTGTCGCAGGCCGTTTTCTGTATCAGCAGGGGGAGGCATCATGTCCTCCCCCTGAGGGGATTCCATTGCACGATAGCTGTTCCTTATTGTGTTGTAGCTGCCTTATGGCTGAAGGTTAATGGCAGAACGATGCAGTCTGTGAAGGTCTGCTAGTTGCAGAGTAGCGTCAAACCCTAAGCACTCTGCTCTCCATTTTCTTTTTTTTGACATAAACGGTTAGTTTTTATTTAAAATTCAACAAATCAGATGCCGAGGACTTTAACACTGAAACCCTGTATTTCCTTGTTATAGTCGGTGGGGAAAGAAGATTTTGCTTTTGAATAGTCCGTTGAATGAGTTACATTGTGAATGCAGATAGAGGCTTGAAAAAGAACTTGATTTGGTTTCAGAATAGTGCCTTGAAATTTCGCTGCTTTTGCTTTCCATGACATAGCTCTGCTTCCTAGCTTGCAGAGAGGAGATCCAACGTGCCAGAGTGCCGATCATCCCAAGAATCACTGCGTTTTCTTTTTGAAATGTCTGGCGGAGTGTTATATAGTGTTCAAGAATGCCAAGAGCGGTAAATTGGCCTTAAAGAGGCCCTCATGAACTCCCTAGCACCTACCCAAACGCAGCAGTGAGTTCCAACGACGAACAGAGATCGAAAATGCCACGGTTGCGTTCTGAATTTTCCCTTGTGGATGAGTCCATGTTTCCTAACAACAGCCAGCTCAAAATGGTTCGGTCCCGAAGTCTGGAGAATCTGAATCAGTGAAATGCTCAAAGGAACAGAGGCCCAGACAACTCCAAAATTAAGGAATGCTGCAGTCTGATTCAACATCATTTACTAACAGAGATCTCCTGCTCCTGAGAGAGCCTAGGTTGGCTGCCAAGTCCGCCTGTGAGTTTAACTTCCTCAGAACATGATAGAAGGAGATTTTGTGGAACTTGGGCAACAGTAGTCTGATTTTTTTGAGGATGGGGGCTAACTGCACCTGAGAAGGGATCTTTTGAGAGTTCATAGCCTGTATAATTAGTCTGGAGTCTCCAAAGACTGAGATGGAGAGGAGATTCCTCTTGATAGCCAAATTTAGACCCTGCCACAGAGCAAGAGCCTCTGCTCTGTTGTTTGTTTCATGCCCCAGACCCCAAGCAAAGCACAACTTAGTTGAGCCACCTGGGCTTAAGATAACTCCCCTACCACCCGCCTTTCCTGGGTTACCTTTAGAGGCCCCATCGAAGAATAGGCAATGATCATCCAAAGCAGATCTCCATTTGATGAATTCTTGTTCTTCCAGACAAATTTCCCAATGAGAAGGGGCTTTAGCAAGAGGAATGGATCTATTCTGATGATTTGGAACAAGCTCTTTTAACCATTGATCTTCCTCTCTGTCCAGAATCATGCCATTTCTTATGGTGGGTTTGGTTTCTAAGGCCTCCCCCAAGAGAGCTTTGATCTTAGTGATAATTCTGATCAGGTTACAACTCTCCTCCCTAAATATTCTGTTTTTCCTCTCCAACCACAGTTTCCAGCATGTGAATTTGGGGATCCACATCCAACCAATCTTGAGAAGGCTTTTTTTGGAGAGACAAAACGGGGATAACTTAGCCCAGTTTCTTAGCAGGTCCTGAATATTTCCTGGAAGCTCTATTTTATCAGGTCCTAACATCAAGACACCCTTCCAAACTTCTTGAGCAAAGGGGCACAATAAGAACAGGTTGTTAGCCTTTTCTTCATCCGATGCACAAAGAGGGCACCTGGAGGGACCTTCCATTCCACGCTTCCTCAGGTTATCTCTAGTGAGGATACTTTTATGCGCCAGAGTCCAGCAAAAGAAGTCAATTTTGGGGAGAGCAGGAAAAGACCAAATAAATTTCCATTGAGTTGGCTCTGGGGGGACGCTAGGGACAACCATCATACTTTTGTAACCTTCTGCTACTGAGTAAGAGCCTGAAAGAGAACCCCACCCTCTTTTGTCCTTAGAAGAGGCCTTTAAGGGAGATTTTCCTTGGAGCAAATCCAACAATAAATTGGCTTCACCATCTAGCCAATGAGGGACCTCCCCCAAATTCCAACCATCCCATAGAATTTCTGCATCATTTGTCCAATTGGAGATGTCCCAAAGGGTTTCCAGATTGCTGGCCTGAAGCCAAGCTCTAATATTTTCCAGTTCTGCCATCTGATTCAAGGGCTGATCTCCAAGAATCGAATCTTCCCAAATTTTTATTTTTTTCCCATTACATAGGATCCAATAAAGCTTATGAATGAAAAGTTTCAAAGCTGTGAGATAGAGTTTGAAAACTGGTGATCCTTTGGAAATTCTAGGAGGCTGGTCCAAGCACCTCAAATGATGCCCATGAAAATATTTTTTCCACAGAACTCTCTTGCTCCAACTAGGATTCCCAGAAACAATGTTCCAAAGGAGATTGGAGCCCAGACCAAGATTTTGGGCTACCAGATCCCACATTTGGAGACCTCCTTCCAAGAATGGCTTCTTAATAGTGTCCCAGTTAACTAAATGGAGCCTTCTTTCATTATTTTTCCCTCCCTCCCACAGAAATCTTCTCAGGAGACCATCCAATTTACTAATAAAGGTTTTAGGGGCTAGTAGAATGGAGTTCTGATAAACTGGGAGACTTATGAGAACAGATTTCATAAGGATTACCTTCCCAACATTATTCAACCATGAGGCTCCCCAAGCTTGTATTCTGAGTTTTAGCTTGTCTAACAGGGGCATCCAGTGAGCTACCTTAGGATTTGATTTGAAGATTGGGATCCCAAGATACTTAAATGACTCCCAGGTCAGGGTTCTTTCCATTTCTAATAGCCTTGTTATGTCTGTCAAATCTTTGATCGATCAATTACAGCCATAGATCATGCTTTTTAGATAGTTAATCTTGCTGCCCGAAACCTCCCTATAAATGTCCAGCTCCTTCTTGAAGGTTCTAGCAGAATTTATGCTAACTCCTCCAAGCAATAATGTATCATCAGCAAACTGGCCATGATTTATGTCTTTAACATTGTGAGCCATTCTCAGGCCTGGCAGAGTTTGGATCTGTTGACAGTAGTCTAGCTGGAAGCTGAGCACTGAAGCTTGAATGGCGTAAATAAGCGGGGACAAAGGGAAACCTTGTCTTAGCCCCCTCGAGGCCTGGAAAAATTCTGTTGAACGACTATTAACCAGAGGCGCTATCTAAGGGGAGGCAATGTAGGCTTTCACCCAAGTTATGAGAACTTTGGAGAAGCCAAATTTCTCCATCACAGAAAATAGGAAATCATGTCTCACCCTATCAAAGGTATTTGTCAAATCTAGCTTAATCACCATGCCTTTCTCTTTTCGATGACAACTTGAATGAATTGCTTCTTGCACCAGCAAAATATTTTCAAGAATCTTTCTCCCTTTTATGAATCCTCCTTGGTTTTCAGGGATGATGACCAGCATAATTTTCTTAATATGGTTGGCTATTGTTTTTGTAATCAGCTTATAACTTGTATTACACAAAGAGATGGGCCTGAATCTACTGAAATCAGTGGCGCCTTTGTCTTTTGGAATCAAGGCAAGGAAGGCCAAGTTGGTACTGCCTCCAATCTTGGTGCAGGTATGAGATTTACGGATCATTCTCAGAAGGTCTTTTTTAATTGTAGGCCAGCAAGTCAGGTAGAACCTTGCAGTGAACCCATCAGGGCCCGAGGCTTTATCCGGATCCATGTAATCCAAAGCTTCTTTAATCTCATTCATACTGATCGGAGCAGTCAGCATAATATTGTCAGAATCTTGAACAGAATGAGGAATAAGATCAATCGGATAGGCTTGAGAATCGATAGGAGGGTCTTCCAGGGCAAAGTAAAGATCTTTGAAGAAGGAGTGGGCTGCTCGCTTTATGCCTTCAGAATATTTAACCACAGTGTTTTGATAGTGAATTTCATTGACTGTTTTGAAGTGCTTGCATGCTTCAGCTTGCTTATGGAAGTAGCTTGTATTTTTGTCTCCGGCCTGTAACCAAAGATTTCTGGACTTCTGTCTCCAGAACTCTTCTTCATCCCTACTTGCTCTATGGAGATATTTTTGCAGCTCTACATCTTTTTGAAGAAGGATTTGAGTTACATCAGAATTTTCCATTGTTAATTGATGGCATGCTAAACTGTCATGCATCTCCTTTCTTTTCGCGGTGGGCATTTTCAACCTTTTAGCCCATTCTTTGAGCTCCCTTTTAAGTCTCCTCATTTTTTCTTCCCACACAAAGAAAGGGGATCCTTCATGAACTTGTCGGTTCCAGGCCTCAGAGACCACCTCCTGGAATCCTTCTTGATGAATCCATAGAGCACTGAATCTAAAGGGAATGGGGCCAAGATTTCCATCCAAGGAGAAATCAAGCAGAATGGGTTTATGGTTAGAGGTGTAGTTCGACAGAATTTTAGAGGTGGCCATTAGACCACAAGTCAAGAAGGAGGATTGGACTAGAACTCTATCCAGACGAGCAGCAATGTGGCTGGGGCCTATCCTTTTGTTTGACCAGGCGAATTTCCCAGATGTGGGCTTGATATCCTCCAATTCCTAATCTAAAATGAGGTCTTCAACCCATTCTCTAGCTGGGTCCCTGACCAGTGAGCCCCCCTTTTTCTCTTCTGCAGCTAGCGTAACATTCAGATCACCTGTAATAATAATATTTTCTGGGTTGTGCAAGAAAAGATAGGACTGGAGCGAGTCCCAACAAATTTTTTTCTCAGATGGTAAGACCGGAGCATAAAGATTAAACATACTTACTTGGTGGCCAGATTCTTTATGGAGGAGCTTAGTGAGTAGCCAATGGGGGCAACATTCTTCGTGAATCAGATCATATTTGGAGCTGTCCCAAAAGGAGGCAATCCCTCTAGAGGTGCCTCTAGCGCTGACTGCTCTCCCTTGGCCTTTATGCCAGAATGCTTTGCTTGCTTGGAGGAGTAGAAGGTCCTCCAGTTTTCTCTCCTGGATGAGAAGGATTTCAGGCGAGTACATCCTTACAATGTCTTTCAAAGCTTCTTCTTTCAACCTGCTGCCTAACCCTCTACAATTCCAGGAGACGTATTTCATTATTTACTGGCTTGGAAGGTTCTGGCTCCTTTTGGAGCCTGACCATGATTGCGCCTAGATCTGGTATTCATCATTCCTTTGAGAGTTTTCTGAGAGCCTTGGAGAACATCCAAATAAGTTTGTTCCTCTCTCTGTTTCTTCTTGGACTTTCAACCCCTGGCCGACTTGATAGGAGTGACTTGCGAGTTGTCTGAATCTGAGACTCCATATTCTAAATCTCCCTCAAAATCGGAGTCCAGACTGATGTGCTCCTCGTTTTCTTCTTTTTCCCCTTGTTCATCCTCTGATGGAGGAAAAGTTGACTTTGCCTCTGCTTCTTTCACTTTCTTCGACGGGTCTTCTGGTTCCTCTTGGGTTCCAATGGCATTTGTCTTTACCCCAGAGGAAGAACCCTCTTTTGGAACTTCTTTGGCTTTTGGTTTAGGCTGGGGCTTCATAATGGCCCTGAATTTTTCTTCTCAGTTGGTTTTGGGACTGCCTTGCCCTTTTTGATTTCTTTCCATCCTTTTTCTTCCACTTTGTCCCCGGTTGGAGCTTTTGGGCAATTTCGTTGGCAGTGTCCATGTTCGTGACAGGTTTTGCATTTGAAAGGTAGTTGCTTGTAATCCAATTTTTGTTAGTGATGCCATTCTCTGACTATAAGTTTTACCGCTTCGGGCAGTCCAACTTCCAGATCAACTTCCACACAGATTCTTGCGCAGGTATATTGGCCCTTGTTATCTGTTTTGTGAATGAAATGGCCTAGGCCATTTCCAATCTTCTGCAAGGTGTGATAGCTCCAGCAATGGATCGGAAGATTGGGAAGCCGAACCCAGACTGGGACCTCTTTAGGGGTATCGATTGAGGGATCGAAGTCGGGGGTCCACTTATTAAGATATAGACCCTGATTTCCCATAAAATACAGACCGTTTCTGAAAACCAAATCTCGATCTTCTTTGGAGGTGAACTAGAAAATGAAATACCCTCTTCCGACAACATAGCAGATCACATTGTTTTCCAGCTAAGGCCTCCAGTTACGTTGGATCTAGTCATCTGTTGTTTTTGTAGAGGCCCAACATCCCATAAATTGTCCTACCAACCCTCTGTCAGCTAGGGCTATGGCGATTTTTATCAATTGGTCTTCTGGCAGGGCGATCTCAGGAATTTCCTCCAGTTTTTTGATGAATTTCGGGACTTCTGGAATCAAATTTTTCTTCCCTTTCTGCGAGAGCAATCTTCTGAATGCTTCTTCTAAAGATATTGGTGGGGTGGGAGAAGGCTCCCCACCCCTAGGCGCACTCATGGCGACAGCTACGCTCCTCTGCGATCACAAAACCCAGACACGGACGCTGTGGCAACAGCAGCACTGGCCGGAGGAGGGAGGCAGAGCCCGATTGTGGGGATGTCGGGAAGTATTGAGATCCCAACAGCAGGGGCTGCCAGGCAGGGGGCCTGTGGAGGGCCACAGGGGTCGAGGAAGCAGGGTCGCGGGAGCTCTAGTTCAGAACGTGCGCGCAGATCACCCTGAAACTCAGCGCTGCCCTCCATTTTCATTTGAAGTGAAATATCGTATTAAACATAGGTTTGATCTAAAGTGGTCATTGTATTAAATATAAAGTTTTGTCTTAAAATATTTTTGTCTCAAAATGCTTTTGTCTTAAATATAAAGTTTTGTCTTAAAATAATTTTGTCTTAAATTGTTTTTGTCTTAAAATAATTTTGTCTTAAATTGTTTTTGTCTTAAAATAATTTTGTCTTAAATTGTTTTTGTCTTAAAATAATTTTGTCTTAAACTATTTTTGTCTTAAATATAAAGGTTTGTCTTTAAATCTTTGTCTCAAACTACTTTTGTCTTGAATATAAAGTTTTGTCTCAAAATATTTTCGTCTTAAATTATTTTTGTCTTAAATATAAAGTTTTGTCTTAAAATATTTTTGTCTCAAACTACTTTTGTCTTAAAATATTTTTGTCTTAAACTATTTTTGTCTTAAATATAAAGTTTTGTCTTAAAATATTTTTGTCTCAACCTATTTTTGTCTTAAAGTCTATATTTAAGACAAATCAATTGATATTAATTCTTAATGTAAAATAACTAAAATAAAAAATGAGTTTTTGAGACAAAAGATTTCTTTTGTCTTAAAAAAATGTTTCAAAAGTGCCCTTGGTGTAGTAGTGTGTGTAAGCTTGTTTTGTTGTTCTCTACTTTTCTGCATGATTTATATTCGCGTGCATGCACTAATTAGAGTTAAATCTATAGATCTTAAAGATTAATAACATTGTAATAGTGTAGAATCATAGATTTTTAATATAATATTATCATATTTGTCGTGATGAAATGTCCAGTGGAATATCCACTGCAGTTTACGGATCATTTGGTCGGCGGGGTCAAAAATCGTAAAACCTATTCATGGGCGACAAATCTATAAACTAACCTCATGATCTTGCGGAGGTGAGGTTTTCGTAGCTCAAACAACAAGTTGCAGACATAAACCGCAATGTAAACCTCCTCATGGCAACCCTAAGAAATAACCTAGGGATATTTGGAGAAGACGGGGGTTTGAATGTAGAGGAAAAATCATAACTAGGAATAGAAGATCGAGGAGAAACATAGAACCAGCTAAAGAAAGCGCTGGAAAAAAATCAACCCAGTTCCAGTGTCATGCATCAATCGCAATCCCTGTTTAAAGTGGAAGAAAAAGTTCATATCAAGTCATACCACAACGAGATCGACGCTGTGAAGTTGAACCACTAGTTGCAACAACCGGAAGTTTTTATTTCAGTGCCCATCAGATTGAGGAAGGGAAAAAGATTTCATTTGCACAACTGAAATTGGAAGACCATGCACTAACTTGGTGGGAGAGCCACACGGAAACCATGAAGTTGGAGGGAGAACCTCCAATGACTAAGTGGGAGTATTTCAAAACCCTCATTAAGTTATAGTTTTATCCCATTGGGTACTTGGAATATCAGTGGATCTGGAGGCATTACTTCAGGCAAAAGTTCGGGCCAAAGCGTGCAAGAGTACACATAATTAAGAAAGGTGACTATAATATTGGGTATCTCTCCAAAGAACCCAAATGTACTCAATTATTTGGGGGTTTGTACCACCATCTATGTGAGCAAGTGATGTTGTTCAAGCCCAAAACAGTGGACGAGGCTTGTGTACAGGCATAGTACCTGGAGAACATAGTTATATTCGGACGAGGCTTGTGTACAGACATAGTACTAGGAGAACATAGGTAAGCTTGTTCTGTTGTTCTCTACTTTTCTGCATGATTTATATTCGCGTGCATGCACTAGTTAGAGTTAAATCTACAGATCTTAAAGATTAATAACATTGTAATAGTGTAGAATCATAGATTTTTAATATAATATTATCATATTTGTCGTGATGAAATGTCCAATGGAATATCCACTGCAGTTTATGGATCATTTGGTTGGTGGGGTCAAAAATCGTAAAACCTATTCATGGGCAACAAATCTATAAATTAACCTCGTGATCCTATGGAGGTGAGGTTTTCGCAGCTCAAACAACAAGTTGCAGACATAAACCGCAATGTAAACCTCCTCATGGCAACCCTGAGAAATAACTTGGGGATATTTGGAGAAGACATGGGTTCGAATGTAGAGGACAAATCATAACGAGGAATAGAAGATCGAGGAGAAACATAGAACCAGCTAAAGAAAGAGCCCGAAAAAATCAACCCAGTTCCAGTGTTGTGCATTAATCGCAATCCCTATTTAAAGTGGAAGAAAAAGTTGATATCAAGTCATACCATAGCGAGATCGATGCTGTGAAGTTGAACCACTAGTTGCAACAACCAGAAGTTTATTTTAGTGCCCATCAGATTGAGGAAGGGAAAAAGATTTCATTTGCACAACTAAAATTGGAAGACCATGCACTAACTTGGTGGGAGAGCCACACGGAAACCATGAAGTTGGAGGGAGAACCTCCAATGACTAAGTGGGAGGATTTCAAAATCCTCATTAAGTTACAGTTTTATCCCATTGGGTACTAGGAATATCAATGGATCTGGAGGCATTACTTCAGGCAAAAGTTCGGGCCAAAGCGTGCAGGAGTACACAGAATTAAGAAAGATGACTATAATATTTGGTATCTCTCCAAAGAACCCAAATGTACTCCTCAATTATTTGGGGGTTTGCACCACCATCTATGTGAGCAAGTGATGTTGTTCAAGCCCAAAACAGTGGACGAGGCTTGTGTACAAGCATAGTACCTGGAGAACATAGGTATGAAAAGAACGCAATCAAGTGGATCAAAGAAAAAGAAGCAACAAGATGCTTCTAAGGAGGGGAAGAAGAAGCAAAAAAGGTGGAAAATATAAGAAGACTAAAACCACAACACACCAGTGCAAAGATCCTAGCAACCACTACAACCACTACAACATTTATGGCCATACATAGGAGAAATACTAGAAGTTTCATCTAGAGCTAAACCCAAAGAACAAGAAGAAAGATAATAATAAGAAGAATATCATGGCCACTGATTCGAGCAACCAAGTTGAAAGCAGCTCATACGTGGACGAGAATATCGTCTGTACATCAGTGCATAAGGAGGTGAATCTGAGTAGCCTTCAACAACGTGAAGAGAAAGAAATTACCAAAATCTTCCATGTAAAGATACAGGTTAAGAAGACAAAGATTGATGCTCTGTTTGACTCAAGATCGTAGCCAAATATCATTGCAGTAGATCTGGTCAAGAAGTTGGGGCTGGAAGTTCGTGATCATCCAAACCCATATCCAGTGGAATGGGTACATAAGGATATAGAGTTGAAGGTAACAAAATGGTGCAAAATTAGATTTTCTATTAGTGTCGATTTTATTGATGAAGTAGATCTAGATGTGGTTCCCCTTGATGTATGTGGAGTCATGTTTGGGACATACATGTACAAGCGTGATGAAATATTCATGAGGAGAGCTAACCAGTACCGACTCATCAAGGATGGAAAATTGTTCATCATCAATGTGCACAAAGGAAAGTCAGAAATTTCACTAGTAAGTGTCAACCAAGCTAAGAAATTGATCAATTCCAGCAAGAAGTATGTTTTATTGTTTTTAAGAGAAAATCAGTTTGTAGAGGAGTCAATAGGAGGCAAGGCATCCCTAGAGGGGTGCATTAAGAAAGAAAAACAACAATTAAAGGAGTTGTTATAGGCATACAAGGATGTGTTACGAGAGCCTAAAGGGTTACCCCCTAAGAGAGAAGTGGAGCATGAGATCCATCTATTGCTAGACTCCCCATTGCCAAATATTGGGTTGCACACACAGTATTTTATAGAAGCAAGTGAGGTGAAGAAACATTTGTAGCAACTACTAGAATAGGGTGTCATTCGACCGAGTACATAACCATGTGGGTCACCCATCATCATTATGCCAAAGAAGGATGGGACTTAGTAGATGTGTATAGATAACAGAGCGTTGAATAAAATCACTCAAGAACAAATACCCCCTACCTAGGATAGATGATCTATTAGATTAGTTGCAACAAGAAAAGTATTCCACCAAGCTTGTCTTGAAGTTTGGATATCACGAGGTTCGACTCAAAGAAGAAGATACATGGAAGACTGCCTTCAAAACCAAGAAAGGTTTGTATGAGTGGTTAGTTATTCCATTTGGCCTATGTAATGCACCAGCTACATTTACGAGATTAATGAATGATGTACTGTGCCCTTTTATAGATTCATTTGTTATTGTATATTTGGATGATATATTGGTATATAGTGCTATCTGGGAGGAGCATATTTCACATTTGACGCAAGTGCTGGAAACATTGAAGAAGCACCAACTGCTTGTAAATCTCAAGAAGTGTGAGTTTGCACAACAATCCTTGGTGTATTTGGGATATGTAATTGGTGGAGGAGAATTGAAGATAGATCCTTCCAAGATGGAGGCCATCATGAAATGGCTGGTGCCTACTAATGTTACTGAGGTTAGGATTTTCATTAGGGCAGCACAATACCTGAGGAAATTCATAGTCTCGTTTTCAGTGGTGGTAGCACCGCTCCATGCCATAAAAATATCTTTGGGGACTCTTATGCACATGGAACCATTCACCCATGATGTATATAGAGAGACATATTAAGAAGATGAGGACTTCAAGGAGGTGTATCAGCAGTTGCAGAGTCAGAGCCATGTACACAATGGTGACAACACCATTGACTACCATCTTTAGGATGGGTTACTCTACAAGATGGACAAGCTATGCATTCCTAAAGGTGAGTGATTGTAGATGGTTAGAGAGGCTCACACCTCCAAGGTTGCATGACACTTTGGTGTAGGGAAGACCATGGCTAACTTGCAGAGGTATGCGTATTGACCCAAGATGCAAGAGCAGGTAGATAGGTTCATAAGAGGATGCATGCTTTGTTCTACCAGCAAGCCTAGAAACAAGAAACAGGGTCTATGTCATCCCTTACCTGTACCTATTCATCCTTGGGAAATCATTTGCATGGACCTTTTGGGAGGGTTATCAACAACCAGGAAGGGACATGACTACCTGTTCATGGTAGTTGATAGGTTCAACAAGATGTGTGTTCTAATGCCCTATAAAATGACCATCAATGGACAAGAAGAAACAAGCTTGTTCTTTGGATTGGTCTGGGTTCACTTTGAGATACCAAGGAACATCATTTCAGATATGGATACACGATTTCTCAGTGTATTATGGACTACATTGTGGAAGAAGATGGAAAGGAGGTTGAAGAGATCTACAACATTCCATCCACAGACAGATGGGTAGACAAAAGTAGTGAATAGTACTTTGGTGCAACTTATGAGGGGCTACAACCAGAAGAATTTGAAGACATGACATGAAAATATGGTATATATACAACATTCTTATAACAAAGCAGTCCAAACTTCTACAGGAAAGTCCCCATGAATCTTGTTTTGGATATTTTCCACCTTCACATTTGGATATTGCATATGGGTAGCAAAGGAGGAGTGAAGGAATACCTTACAAGAGATGATTTGAGGGTTGAAAATTTTATAGAGAAGATCAGGCAAATCCATCTACATGTACAAGAAACACTGCAAAAGTCGTAGGAGAAGTATAACTCCAAGAATAATCAACACAAAACACAGAAAACATTCAAGGTGGGAGACAAAGTATGGCTACAGTTGAACAAGGAGAGATTGTAGGGGCTTGGTAAGAAAATCAAGGCTCTTAGATATGGTCCCTTTGAGATACTCGAAAAGGTGGGTGATAATTCCTATTGACTCAGTTTACTACCATATATAAGCATTTACTCAGTTGTGAATGTGGAGAATTTGAAACACTATGAGCCTTCTATGATAGATCACGAAGAGGAACAAGTCCTAACTTTTGTGGAGGATCTAGCACCAGACGCTCTGGTAGAGTTGACAGAAGATACAATTTTACAGAAGACGTCTAGAACTATAAGATAAGGGCAATAAGACCTTTGGAAGATTGGGTGGAAGGGACAACTTGCAGGAAAAGCTAAATGGTACACCAGAGGGAAAGTGGAGGACAAATTTCCTCACCTCATTCGATAAAACCTTTTGGGGACCAAAATCCTCCCAAAATGGGGAGATGTGATATGGATTGGATCATTATATTATTTTTCATCCATCTCGATGCATTTGGAGTGGAAAAAGTGGAGGAATCAACTTATGGGACCATTTTTATTGGCGAGACCCAGTTTGGAAAAACGAGGTTTGAAACCTTCTCTGAGTGTTTTGAGGCTTCAAACGATGTTTTTTGGGGGTAAAAATTTTCCCCTAAATAGAACTTCTTTTCATGCTATTATACACATAGAGATATTTCCAACGACGCAAAAATCACATCAATCAGAATTTTTATGCAAACGTTATGCCACTCAGAAGTTGACCTTCATGTTTTCTCACCTATACTTTAGCAGGATGTCATGTCAGCCTCCCTCATGGCATATCATATCTTATTATACCCTCACTCAGCAATTTTGAGGAGATTTGGAGAAAATTTTGTCATTTTCAAAATTTTGGTGATTTTTGACTGTTTTAAAAACACAGGGAAAGTTATAAGTGCAGTGCCTTGGCACTACGCTTTCATCTCAGAGCTCCAAATGCTACAAAAATTATATCCCTGGATATATTTTTCTCTAAGGATATCAGATATCCACTTTTTGAATCAGGTCAACAAATTGGTGAGGAGAAAAAGTCACTTTCTACCATTGTTCTGTAGCAGGTGCTGCGCTTATAGAGTCACCTCGGGAGGATTGATTTTTGAAGGCCTTCCCATGGTCCATTTCCAAAAATTCAAGTTGATCTGGAAACTAGACCAAAAATGCTAGTTGATTATTCTCTTAAATTTCAAATTTGACTTCCATAAGGCCTCA
Organism: Pinus tabuliformis; assembly: GCA_031772625.1. Classification (NCBI taxonomy): domain Eukaryota; kingdom Viridiplantae; phylum Streptophyta; class Pinopsida; order Pinales; family Pinaceae; genus Pinus; species Pinus tabuliformis. The sequence continues at coordinate 229,242,634 of CM062806.1, forward strand.
AAAATCTTCCTGCAAAGTGACGCTACACTTATAGCTGAATATGCTACGCTTATAGCCAAATGTGCTACGCTTATAGCCAAATGTGCTACACTTACAGCTGTAGCTATCTTTTTGATCCGGATTTAAACAGGAACGCAATAGATTACAGAGATAACCATAAATACAGAGATGCGATAACCATAAAAACATAGATGCAGCGGAAATAATGATTCATTTCATTAATGGAAAATACTGAATACAACCAGAAATGGAAATAAACCAGCTAGGGCGATGGTAGCTATCTCTGAGAAGAGATGTGCGGCTACATGCCTCTGAACTGTTCCGAACTGTGTTACAATGAGGCTCGAAGGCCTATTTATTGTTGAGAAACAATGGAAAACCCTTCACATCCCGAAACCTAACCCTAGAAGATGAAACGCCAAATTGTGGGCCCCGTTTGGGTAAATTGGTACATCAATTTCCCGGGGTCGTAACTTTGGCATACGATCTCCGTTTGACGCGTACAATAGCTCGTTAGAAAGACCTATCCGAGCACTACCACTTTGGGAAGGGCAACATCGGTCTATAGACCCATGTTGCCCCCAGATTCCCAAAAAAAACGTCGTTTAGGGCCTCAAAACGGCTCCGGAAGTTTAGGACCCGAAAAACTGCTAAAAATAGTAAGTTGTGCTACAATTAAGGAAACTGAAAAGACTGAAAGAGACAGTTGTGGGGGTCCAAATGGGTTGGTGGGTGGCCACCAACATCCACCTGGATCATTCCTCCCCCCTTAGGAAGCAATGGTCCCCATTGCGTTGAGTTCCTCCATCTGCTGAACTTGTCCTGCAATCTCTGATGTGTCCAGTAATGGTGGAAAGCATGGTCGACGATGGTCCACATTGAACATTTGGTGCAGGCGAAGGAATGGAGGAATGATGTGCTCCAAAGCATTGTTCCCCATAGCCTTGGTACTGCTGTAAGGACCATGTCGGAGTGATCTGAGCTTCTGATGGGTTCTGGTAAGGCGTTCTTTCTGTCGATGCAACCAGACTTTGTTGCCCACCTGAAACTTGTGTGGTACCCATGTGGGTGAGGAGAAGTTGTTCCTGTGTTTTGTCATGACCGTATCCCTTTGATGTTGCTGCTGCGTGGAGGAACCCTTTGTAGGGGTCATGGATGTAGCAACGATCTTCCCCTTATTTTGGGAGTGAACCAGACAGATGAATTTCCTGGTTTGTGATATGAGCTTGCTGCCTTTCTTAGCAGTGATCAAAGATGTGGCAGTAGGTGGAGCTATCTCTGGTATCCTGTATAATGAATCACCCAAAGAAATAATGACAGCGCGAGGCCTTGACTCATACACAGCATGTCGCCTCCACAAGTATGGCTGGCCTAATAATACATCACAAACATCCAGAGGTGTAACATCACACAATACCTCGTCTGTGAAGGGCTTGATGCTGTAGGGAAGGCGGCACTGCTGGCGAACTTTGAGATCTCGTCCTTCATGAAGCCACCCGATACTGTACGGCTGTGGGTGTGGTGTAGTCGGTAGGCCCAACCGCTTCACGACCTCTGCTGAAACCAGGTTCTTTTGGCTACCACTGTCGACAATGAATCGCAGCGGTGAACTCTTCACCCACATCTGTGAGTGGAAAAGACGCTCCCCCTCCTCTGGATCTTCGGGCTCATTTTTCTTGATCTTGGCGGTGGCAACAGTGGCACTGGGATCCGCATCAATGATTTGCCTCCCTTTACCATTCCCCTTGTCAGGTTCTGGCTCAGGATCGGAACATGCATCTGATTCGGAAGCCTTCAACTCGGCCACAAGGGACTGCTTGGTCCGACACTCACTTGTGTTATGAGTGGGACTCTTGTGGAACTCACACCACTTTCCTGTGTCCTTCTTCGGCTTCATGGTGTTATTCTTTTCTTGCGGCTTCGACGGGTTGTCTTGGGTCACCCCGCCTTGGCTTTGTCCTTTGGGCTTCGGATTTGCAGATCCAAAGTCTCGCTTCTTCTGTTTAAACTTTTGCTCGATTTTGACAGCGTATCGGTATGCTGTGCCGAGTGAGGAGATGTTCAAGAACACCATCTCTTCCTGGATGTATCTGTGTAGGCAGCCGCGGTATTTGAGTACCAGATGCAGCTCAGAATCTTTGATACCCAACTGTGTGCGAAGGGTATGAAAAATGTTTGTGAACTCCGGCACATCTTGGTCTCGTCCCTGCCGCAGTGTGGTCCATTTGATGTATTTGTCCTCATAGCTTCCGACAGGGTAGTACTGCTCCTTGATGGCATCCCGGAAGTCATTCCAAGTGGGTGCGGCTGAAAACAGTGAGCCTGTACTTTCATCCTTTTGCTCGCAGTAGGTTTCCCACCAGTCCTTGACGTGGGGGGCTGCTTTGAGAAGAGCAAAAACAATCTTTTCCCGACTTGAAAATTCATGAACAGAAAAATACCCATCTAGCAGATTTAACCATTTATCTACGGCATCTGCGTCTATTTGACCCTCGAATATGGGGATTTCAAAATTAACTTGTACCTTGAACGGTGTGGCGTTTCCAGAGTTGCTGCTGGAAGCCGATGCGTCGCCTCTGGGTAGCCGCTGAAGGATCTGCGCAAAGCTATCCATCATCGCGTTCCGTTGTCGCTCGAGGGCTTCTTCGAGCAAGATTTTGATAGGATCTCCTGCCCCCTCGTCTTTCTTCTCATCCGCCATGGGAGGCCGTCGGGATTTGCGAGGCTGGTCTTGCAAAGGTTCGACCAGTTCAAGCCCTAACTCCTTATATCCCGACCTCGTTGGGGACATGCAAAGAAAAACAGAGAAAAAGCAGACCGCTCTGATACCACTGATCCGGATTTAAACAGGAACGCAATAGATTACAGAGATAACCATAAATACAGAGATGCGATAACCATAAAAACATAGATGCAGCGGAAATAATGATTCATTTCATTAATGGAAAATACTGAATACAACCAGAAATGGAAATAAACCAGCTAGGGCGATGGTAGCTATCTCTGAGAAGAGATGTGCGGCTACATGCCTCTGAACTGTTCCGAACTGTGTTACAATGAGGCTCGAAGGCCTATTTATTGTTGAGAAACAATGGAAAACCCTTCACATCCCGAAACCTAACCCTAGAAGATGAAACGCCAAATTGTGGGCCCCGTTTGGGTAAATTGGTACATCAATTTCCCGGGGTCGTAACTTTGGCATACGATCTCCGTTTGACGCGTACAATAGCTCGTTAGAAAGATCTATCCGAGCACTACCACTTTGGGAAGGGCAACATCAGTCTATAGACCCATGTTGCCCCCAGATTCCCAAAAAAACGTCGTTTAGGGCCTCAAAACGGCTCCGGAAGTTTAGGACCCGAAAAACTGCTAAAAATAGTAAGTTGTGCTACAATTAAGGAAACTTAAAAGACTGAAAGAGACAGTTGTGGGGGTCCAAATGGGTTGGTGGGTGGCCACCAACATCCACCTGGATCACTTTTTCACTTCATTTTCACAAGATCTTGGCTTAATGATGTAATTTGAATATTTTAAATACTTGATGATGTAATTATTGAGTTACTTAGCATGATAGGTTTTTTTTGTACTTAATTAGGCCTAATAAAGGCAGAAAAACTCAAATCAAAGTCTAAAAGAGGAGTTTGTGTTTGTTTGACCTTACTCTCTCTTGTTGGTTGAGAGATTCTTGGTAATTGTTCCACCACTTATGGATTTGACCCCTGAAGGCGGGGAAATTGTTGTTTTGAGTCTATATGTATGATTTCTCATTCAGTGAGAAGGGTTGGACTTTTGTGGAGAGACTTGTACCTTATGTTTTCATACAAGTAATCAAGGAGAAGTTGCAGCTATTTTTCAGGAATACTTGTTCAGTGAGTTTGTGGTGTTATTTTCCTTTCATATCAGTTTCTTATTGATGAAATCATCTCTATTTACATTATTTTATTTCTTCTTATGGTTTTCCTTACAATCATATAGGAAAAATTATTAGTTTCAAAGCTCTGTTTATGTGGAAAATCATGTTGTGTTTCTCTTATTCGAAACTAATGAATTCATAGTTATGACCCATTGAGTTGCAAAGAAATCGGTTGTAGCTGTGCTAGACATAGGGGAGGCTTTCATCCCATGTCCATGGATCCTTCGAGTTGTACATGCACAAAATGTTTACGATCATCCTGTTGACAACCTTTGCTTGGCCATCAGTTTGGGGATGGAAAGTTATGGACTTGGTAAAATTTGTATCCAGCATCGACCAGAGACTTGAACAAAATGCACTCAAGAATATGTTGTCTCGATCTAAGATAATGGACTGTGGGATCCCAAAGCATACCCACACTTGCTCAAAGAAGAGCTTAGAAGTGGCCTCTGTTGTGATACTCTTCTTACAGGCTACCATGATGCCTATCTTAGAGAATCTGTTGAAGACCATGAAAACGTAGTCGTTTCCGTGCTTAGTAGAAGGAAGGCCCGACATGTAATCCATGGAGATGGATTTTTGGGCATGGAATCCCCCCGTAGCATGTTTTGGGGCTCAAAGCCCAAGTTTTGAGTTGATATTATTGTAAAGCTTCGCGAATTGTGGGAACAAAATGTATGTTAGAGTCATAGGGCTGTCCACTCTAAGTTTTGAATGTAGTGTCAGCCTACCGATGGTCCACGGACCATGGGATTGTATAAATAGGGAGAGGCTCTAAGTTGTAAAGAAATAGAATCTAATGGAATAGGAATGGGCATGAAAGGTCTTAGAGATTAAGTCAAAGTGCGAAGTGTGTCTTGAGTCATAGAGTAGGAAAAAGGCTATGTAGCTGAGTGTGCAGAGGCCTAGTAGAGTTCGCAGCTAAGTACGTAGACCCCTGTAGCTAAGTGTGCAGGGTGGAATAGAGTCTGTAAGTGAAGGAAGATAATAATAAAGAGAAGTTTTATCTGAATTCTGTGTATCTATTCTTGAGTTATTACATGTTTGATAACAATTGCTAATGTATTTTTTATTTACTGCGCGCACTTGTATGAGTGATTTATATTGCTAAGTATACTTTACACATGCAAGTAAGCTAAGATAATCAACTAATATTGGGTTACTAGTAAGGACTTGGGTAATAACACTGTTTGGGTCCCGAGTAGGGCTGCGTGAAGGCAGCATCACAGGCTGCGAAGTACGGATAAGTGCACGTAGTGATGTGCACGCAGGGTCAAACCGCAGACCACTTGAAACCATCAGACATCTCCAGGGTGCGGAAACCTGGTTCTAGAACCCTCCCATACTACTTCGGGTGAGACATCAGTCTGAGCTCCGAAGACTGTTGCTGAAGGGCCAGTAGTACCGGGATTTGTTTGGCTAAATCAACTCCAAACCTGGGTCAGGCCCCAATAAGCCAACAAATGGTTTCGTTGCAGGTACGGGATCTGCATAAGGGACGTCTAATGTCATGTCACTAGAATTCGACGAAGAAAGAAATCAAAGGGTGGTTGGACAGAAAGATTCACGAGGGCGCAGAGCAGGAAAATAGGAATCTGCGAGTATCAAAGGAACACTAGTTAGAGCGCTACTTATATACGGAAATCCATGAAATTTTCTTTGCATCCTTCCCCTCTGAGTTGTATGAGTGGATCACAAAGCTAGCAGACAGTCAGGGAAGGTGTAGGCTCGACAAATCAATTGTGTGGACTCCAGAATTGGTGCACAGACTAGAAGCATCGGAGGATAAGATTGCGTGCATTGTAGACCATTGGCTCGATCGAATTATAGGAGGGTTTATCATAGAGTTTGCAGTAGACATGATAGTTAGATACAACGAGGTGGAATGACACTTCCTCAAAGGACCACGAGGTAAGTACATTAAATCTTTGAACAGTTGGATTAAAATGCTATTGTGTGAAAAGCGGGTTATGCGAATAAATTGATGTTTGGGGCCACGCGAAGTGCGAGGATATATAGAAACAAAGGTAGTGCAGAAATAGAAACTAGCCCCTTGATTTCGCCTCAGCGAGAAAACGAGGAAGAGCTCGCGAAAGTTTCACCAGAAGTGCAATCAGTTTGATAAGGCAGTGAATTCTGTGCATACCACCTCCACCTACACCACCACCAGTCTCACCATCTTCACCTCTGTCTCCACCGACACCACCTCCACCACCACCACAGTTCAATATGGTGAGCACGATAAAATTTCTAGTATTCAGAGGAGTAGGGAACGAAGATCCGGACCAATTTTGGTTCGTAGTAAAAGCTATATGGGAAGCACAAGGAGTCATGGATGACAATATAAAGAAGGCGATGCTGGTATGTGCATTACAGGATCGCGCGCTAACATGGTACATTAAGCATTCTAATTACCATCCAAATGCGGGGATCACAGATATCCTGGCTGCGCTGAACAGGGAATTTAGCAGGCCAAAATCAGAGACACAATCGATTATTGGGTTTAAGGAAATTGCGATGCTTCTAGGCAAGACCCCATGGGATCTGGATCAGAGACTGAAAAGCATGATTCACGAAGCCAACATGGCCTTGACAGATGGGCAGCACTGTACATGGTTTGTAGCTTCACTAACACCACATATAAGGATGGCACTGTCACAGCAGAAGTTATCCATCCAGGCCAAAGCTTTGGAGATTGTATTGAGATTGTCGAGACCCCAATACAATATCCTGGACCGGGAGTCCAATAAATCCACACGTAACTGAAAATTTGTGTCTGGAAATGCAGAGTTTGAAATAGGATAGGATAACTCACCCAGAAGCGCGCCAGGAGGTATGGTGCATACAATGCAATGGCCAGGGGCATGACAAGGACCATTTTCCAGTATTCGCGAACTACTTGGCGAGAGGAGGGCCGATAACATTAAGACCAGAGGCACAAGCAAGACCGAGCGTAGCGCCTGCATTATGGTGTGCGATTTGTCAGATAGGAGGAAAACATGCTACAGATAATTGTCATCTATTACAAAAGTATATGTAGACATCCCAACAATTGTTTAGTAATTTCTGCAGGTCGGTAGGCCATGATGAGCACACCTGCAGAAGTTACGAGCTGATGATGGATCAAACCAATACCTATAGGGTGCAAACCAAAATGTGAGCCCTTGATCAAAATGCAGGGATGGCGCGTGCAAGATTTCGAGGGCGCGGATGAGGTCGAGATGGAATGGGACTAGGAAGGGGTCTCGGACAATTGATTTGTTACAATTGCAGAGGGCTAGGACATTATGCCCGCGATTGTACAAATTTGATGAGAGCATCATGTTTATATTGTACTTAGTTTGATCATGAGACGGAGGACTACCCTACACTGATAGCGAGGTTGCGCAATAAAGGATTACTCCATCCTCCCCCGACTTAGAACCTATAAATGATGAAGTCTGAGCCACGTGAAGAGGACCCGAATGTAAACATTGTGGTTCGAAGTGGTATCACGACAAGAGATGACAAAGGTAAGCAGCCTAAAGAAAGTGCATGGGTCCGCAAGGCTCCTACAAAGGAACTTGAATTTGATTTGGAGTACATGAAGGAGACATTCATGGAAGCTAAGAAGAGCTTCACGGAGGCCTCCACTTCAGGTAGTAGGGATCAACTAGAACCAGAGATGGATCCTTCAATGCTCACTACCTTTTTGGAGACATGCATGAAGCTACTGCGTGACAGCAAGGCGGTGAAGGGATTGCAAGAACTTATCACTAGGTGAACTGGGTCAGGAGAACTGTGCGTAGTTCAGAAGCTCGGAAAGCACACATCGTGAACAGGAAGGGAAATGAGATTGACTGCGCAAATCAGAGAATATGAAATGGATCAAGTGATTCTGGATTTAGGATCGGATGCGAACATACTGCCAAAGAAGACATGGGAGTGCATGGGTAGGTGTTTGGTCAATTTAGTGTGATCTAAATTGCTATTTATAATGTCAACCCGGGGTTCGTAAACTGACGAAGTGAAGTGTACTATATGTACTAGATAACCATTTCCTTAGTCTTTTGTCGTTTTTAGTTTTTTTTTAAAATTTGTTTTTGGATTTATCTTTCCCTAATGTGAGATGATGAAAAGGTGATAAAGCAAGTGAAATATGGATGATTATGGTGATCTCTAAATGGTTTTCAAAACTTAAAAGAGAGAAAGCTTTAAAATAACTGCAATGAAATCAATTCTTCAAAAGAAATAAAGACATCAAACAATGAACTATGACATCGGCCCAATATCTTTGTTGCTGAATGAAAATGAAAGTGAAATCTACACTAAATTCAATTAAAAGTAAGAACAACTAATCCACACTAGTTCAACTCTTCAACTCAATCTTCCTTGTGAGAAGATATCATGAAATTTTAAGCAATGTGAAATCTAAAAGAAGTTAAACTGCATAAAAGAAACTAATCACACTACTTTAACTTTCTTGACCTTTTGCCTTTCAGCTTAATTTACCCTGTGAGAAACAACCATGAACAAGTCAAGCAATGTGAGATCTAAAGCAAACTAAATCAAGCTATAATGAGTGATATTCTGGTTCCTAATAAATTTTTTGATTATAGAAAGGAACCGTTAACAGATGAATAACATGATATCTAAGAGCAGAAAATAAATGTACAACTTAAGGAAATGATAGTACTGGAAATAAAAATTCAGAAAACAAGAGTCAGCGACAAAGACAAGATGATCTCGTATGCCAATAGTTATAAAAAGAAAAGGTGAAAAATTGCCCCGGGCTGCCTAAGAAATCCTGCAAAAACACTGATCAGTTGTAACCATAAAAGAGCAGCAATGAAAATGTAAATCAACAGAAATCAAAAAGCTTTGTTATGTACAGCTAATATACATGATGAAATAAAACGCAACATTTAAATGACAACTATACAGCTAATATACATGAACAGAAAAAGGTAATGCAAGAGTTACAAGACAACTGTGCAAGGCTTCAGTAAGCAGGGGCCCTCTGCCACTTCAACCGATTCAACGAACAACTACAAGCTTAAGTTTAAACCAGTCTTCTCATATATTAAACAACAACGTAAAAGTGCAGTGGGGAAATACAACAGCTTCGGATTACATTACAAAAAGATTAACTTTTTCAGCGTTAATGGACACATTATTTATAAGGAAATAAAGCTACACAGATTAACTAAATCTACGCTATTAACCACGCTGCCAGAGACACGTAAATCCTCTTCAGCCCGAATCTAGGTAATTGTCATCATGTTTATTAAATCTGAGAGGTATGGCTGTTGGATTCACGCTATCAGGATGTCTTCGTGGCTAAGGACTATGCCACGTAGCTTCACGTGCTCAAAAACAGAGCTACGTAGAGCCGTGCCACTGCTGAACACTTCCGTTGACTATCCTTTGCCCCTTGTTTGACCGCGGGCTTTTATGGCCGTGCTGGATGATCTGGAGGGAAACGATCCATGTCCTTGACTCCTGTAACTTGCCCATGTGGCTCATTTCTTGAGAGGACACCTGTAGCATGGTGTTTGACAAAACGGCTGCGGAATCCTGTGCTCGCTGTAGAAACCTGGGTTAGCTGCGGAAACCTGTATCGGCTGCGGAAACTGAGAAGCTTCCGCAGCTGTCTGAACAAATCTCTAAACCAAACAACAGTCATCAGCGTAGTTAGAAAACCATGTCAAAAGCTCGTTTTTAAACTAAAATACAATGATTTAATCAACTTGGTGGATAAAAATGAGTGGAAAAGAAGGCTGAGACAGTGTATGGGAAGGTGCAGGTTCGAGGCTCAACATACCCCCACTGTGAAGGTGTTGCATGTCCTCATGCAACCAAAACTTAGTTATTTTCCCTCAATCCATATGCTCTGAGGCTTCTGCAAGAACATCTAGCCCTCTTCTCTTTCTCTTTGATGCTAAAATGGTCCTTGGTTTCCTGACTAGACATTTGAACTTAAGATTAATCAATGCCCTGCTCAACTTTTTACACTTTTTCTTCAGCTTCCTGTTCTTCTTCTACCACAGTCCTAAATGGAGCATAGTGTTATCATGGACAATCTTGTCTACCTTACTCTGCTCTTTGAGTGCTTCGTTTTCCTGTTTGATGTGCCTATTTACGACTTCCAATTCAAACACTTCCTGTTTTAAAGACTGTATTTGTGCATCAAGTGGCAAGGTGGTGCTTGGTCCTGCAGCTGATTTTTCCAAGGACTCTAGGTAGTTATATGCTTCTTGCTGGTTGGAATCTACCTCAGGTGTTTTTCTCGGCCTGAACTCAAATTCTGGTGAAGGAGGACTGTTTTCTCTTTCCTGCTGAAAAGGGCTTTCCTCACGTGGAGGACTTGGCTCAATGCTTGGTTGAGTTGGAGATTTCTCAAGTGTCTCTTTATCCAAATCAATAAAATGAGACTGTTTTTCTTTGGTTTTATTCCCCTTCCCTTTTAGCCTAGTGCTCCTTCTCAGGTATGAACTAGTACTCTTCTCTTGTGCAACCTGTTTTCCTCTTTTCTTTTTCTTGGTTATGGCAGCAGCTTGAAGATCTATTAACCTCTCTGACAGAGGTTGATAATCTTCTTCTATGGATTGTTCAGGGGATGGATAGGTTTCTTGAATGGTTATCTTGCCTTTGTCCTTCTTCTGTTTCTTGTTTTTAGTTCCCTCCTCTTCTTCTTTCTGAATAGTTTCCTGAATGTCTATTGTAGGAGAGTCTTGAGCTGTAATATTATTTTCTTTCTTCCTACTTCTCTTTGAAATTTTTTGGGAACTGCTTCCAGAGGCTTCAGTCAGTTCTTGGAAGTGGTTTCTTGTCAAAAACTTTTCCCAAGTATCCTTAGTGTTTTTCAACTGATCTTCAATAAGGATTTTTATGAACCCGTGATGGTAAAGATGGGATTCAATACTGCCTACGTGTTTTTGAACAGTAGAGCTCATTTTCTTCAAGCTTGATAACAGAAAATAAGGCAAATTAAGGGTATAACCTTCCATAAAATTCATCATTATTCTGGCATGATACATGTACATGGTACCAAAACGACCCTCGCATGTGATAAACTTCTAGATAAGTAATAACAGAGTGGACCATTCTTCTTTTATTGCATGCACGGGGATTCCTTTGGTAAATAAAGAGGTATCCATACCTGGGTTTTTGAGCATGATTCTCCATCCTTGATCATCCACACTTCTGTTTTTGAACCACCTTTCGCCTTCTTGTGGGAGACTTGTTGCAGCTGCTATTGTGGCCTCGGTCACTGTAAATTTTAAGTCTCCTATCTCCACTGCGTGTCCATTAAAGGACCGTGCAAAGGCTTTAGTCACTTCTTTGTTATAGCCCCTGAACTTTTGAATGAATCTGAGCCACCTTGCTTTCTTCAACGACTCCTTTGTTTGAGGATAACCCTCCAGGTATTTTGGTCCCTCCGGTTCAACTCTTAGTAGTTTTCCCATTCTCGGCTTTAAATTCCCACTGAGAATTCTACTGCATATGAAGGTTCAGAAAAAAAAATGGGTTGATTACGGGATTCTTAGGGTAACTGGAGTAGCCATAATCGAAGTTCAGGATGTATGCGGTGTCTGGAGCCAGGGTTTGGAGCAAACTGTAATGGATGCAGCGGAAATGGAGAACAGAGAATGGTATGAGTACCGAGGGAGTAAAGGGTAAGCAACAATAACGAGTTTAACATCGAATGCATGCGGGAGTGAGGTGATAAATGGGCAGAATAACGGCTGAGTCCTTTTGGATCAGATGACTTGTGCACACGTCTCAGCAGACGGCTGCGGAAATTATGGTGAAGGAGAGCCGTAGTACAGTAGGTCACGTCTCAAAGTACGACCAATAAATGGAAGAGTAGTCCATAAATTTAGAATGATCATGGAACCGTTAGAAATGAATAGGGTGTGTGGAATGACGTCGGTGGAAGAGGAGTGGTATGGGGCTTGTCGTATCAAATCATTGCATTTAGTGGAACTTGCCATGGTTTAAATAACTATGCATAATAATGACATTGAATTGTTATTTGGTAGAGATTTTTGATCATACCTTTGGAAGTTTATCATTTCTTGATTAAGGCTTCTGACCCATGGTTGTTCTTTGATCTTGAAGATGCCCTATGTCTTTGCTGCACTTGGTGATGATGACACTAACCTTTGACTGTGATTTTTTTGAAAACAGAGTGATGCCGGCTGTAGAGACAGAGTGATGCTGGCTGCGGAAATCGTTTCTGGCTGTGGAAATTGGTTCTAGCTGCGGAAACAGTTTCCAGCTGCGGAAACTAAGACAACACCCCTTTAACTGCACAAAGATAGTTAGAGAAGAACTAACTAAATAAAATAGTCCTGAGAGGGACTTTTATTGATGGAATGAAATGAAATGGGCGGAATGAGATGGAAATGAAGTGGAGTGAAGTGGAATGGAGATGAAAATGAGATGGAGGTGAAGTGAAATGACAAGTGAGGTGGAGTGAAGATGGAAAGAGAGAGATTTTTTTTTGGAAAATATAGAGTGTCAGGTGCCCCTGATTTTCACTCTACATTTTCTGTATAAGACTGCCAATCTATGATTGGTTTTCAGGCTTATACAAAAGTTTTTTTTTTTTTTTTTAACTGAAAGAAACAAAGACTAGGCTGATGGAGGAGAAGGATTCCTCTCCACCAGCGTCATTGCAGAATTTTCTTGAAACATTTTGACAAAGTCCTCTTTTGAGAGTGGTTTATGATAAAGTTTCAATCGGTGGCCATTCACAATGAGAGGAGTTTGAAACTCATCAATGGTCTTGACTAGAACTGCTCCATTGCTAAAGACTTCGTCAATCTGATATGGTCCAAGCCAATGAGTCTAAAATTTTCCTTTGAAGTCTTTAAACTTGGAATCAAATAGTAACGCCCAATCTCCCTTTTTAAACTTTCTCTCTTTGATATATTTGTCATGCCACTTAGTTCTTTGGTGCTGAACTAGATCAGTCCTTAAAATTGCATCTTGTCTTATTTCATCTAGTTCATTCAGCTGCTCCATTCTGTGCTTTTGGGCTTCTGATAGATTCATCCCCAACTGAACTGCCATCTTGAAGGTCTTGACTTGAAACTCAATGGGGAGCAGGACTTCTTTCCCATAAACAAGTTCATAGGGAGAATGTCCTGTTGTGTTCCTCCATGTAGTTCTATAGGCCCATAAGGCTTCAGGAAGCCTTTCTACCCAATCTCTTCTATGGAGATGAACAGTTTTGGTGATGATGCTTTCAAGAACTTTGTTTGTAGATTCCACTTGACCATTTGCTTGCAGATGGTACGGAGTAGATTTTCTGTGCTTGATTTTGTATTCTTCCATCAGCTTCTCCATCAAGTTAGATGTAAATTGACTTCACTGGTCTGTCACAATTTCTCTTGCGACACCAAAACGAGTAAAAATATCCTCAAAAAGAAATTGAACAACTGAATTTTCAGTGGCAGAAGGCAATGCCTTGGCTTCTACCCATTTAGTGACATAATCAGTGCAAACCAATATATACTTCTTTTGTTTAGATGGTGGATTAATGGGTCCAATGAAATCTAAAGCCCATTTTTCAAAGGGTTCGATGAGTACCTGTGGCTGTAATGGAATTTCATTTGAAAGAGTTGGTCTCCCAACTCTTTGGCAGCTGTCACACCTTCTAACATATTGTTTTGCATATTTGAAGAGAGAAGGCCAATAATATCCTAAAGAAAGGATTTTATAGGCCGTCCGCTTGTCAGCAAAGTGTCCACTGCATGGTTCATCATGACATGCCTTAAGGATCTCAGGCATTTCATCTTCGCGAACACATCTTTTGATCACACAATCTAGCCCTATTTTAAACAATTCATTAGAAATCCATGAATAATTTGAACTCTCCTGAATAATTTTCCTTTTCTCATTAGGAAATAAGTGTGGAGGTAGCTTCCCTATAACCAAATAGTTAGCAATATCTGCATACCAAGGAGTTTTAGTAGTTACTGCAAACAAATATTCATCTGGAAACTTATCCCCTACAGGAGAATCTTCGTTAGTATTTTGGATTCTAGACAAGAAATTAGCTACTGTATTTTGTTTCCCTGGTCTATCTAACACAGTAATATTGAATTCTTGTAAAAGTAAAAGCCATCTTGTAACTCTGCCATTAGTAACAGGTTTGTTCATGAGATATCTAATTGCAGAATGATCAGTATGGACAAAAGTTTCATAGCCTGTTATATAATGTCTAAACTTGTTGATTGCATGAACAACAACTAAGAACTCTTTTTCAGTCACAGTATAATTTAACTCAGTAGGAGTCAAATTTTTACTGGTGTAGTAAATTGCATAAGGAACTAAATCCTTTTGACCCAACACAGCTCCTAGAGCTGTATCTGAAGCATCAGTAGAAATATGGAAAGGAAGTTTGCAATTTGGCCCTCTCAAAATGGGTGCTTCAGATATTCTTGTTTTCAAAGTTTCAAATGCAGATTGACAGTTAGGATCCCACTTGAATTCACAGTCTTTTGTAAGTAATTTGAAGAGTGGAGATGCTATTTTGGTGAAATTTTCAATAAATCTTCTATAATATCCAGTAAATCCAAGAAAACTTCTAACATCTTTTTGACAATTTGGAATAGGTAACTTGGAGATGACTTCAACTTTTGATCTATCAATTTTAATCCCATCTCTTGAAATATGATGTCCTAAAACAATCCCTTCAGTAAACATCATAAAAAAATTTCATGACTTAATGAAAGATTTGTTTCTTTACATCTTATAAGGACTTTTTCCAAATTTTCTAATGCCTCTTCAAATGAATTACCATAAACTGTAAAATCATCCATATAGACCTCTACACAATCATGAATTAGATCAGAAAAGATTCCTAGTACTGCCCTTTGAAATGTTGCGGGTGCATTACATAATCCAAAAGGAAGTACTCGGTAAGCAAAAGTTCCCCATGGACAGGTAAATGTGGTCTTGTCCTGATCTTCAGGTGCTACCTGAATCTGATTGTAACCACTAAAACCGTCCAAAAATGAGAAATACTTTTTGCCTGCTAAAGTATCTAATACCTGATCAATAAAGGGTAAAGGAAAGTGATCCTTCAAAGTTGCTTTATTCAATTCCCTGTAATCAATGTAAACCCTCCATTTACCATTCTTTTTAGGTACTATAACCAAAGGAGAAACCCACCGGCTATCTGAAATGGGGTAAATGAAGTTTACATTAAGTAACTTTTGGAGCTCTTCTTTCACTATCTCCCTAAGGTTTGGATTCATCCTTCTTTGAGGTTGTTTGATTGGTCTACTGTTTTCCTCAATTTAGATGTGATGAATGCAAGTCTTAGGATCAATACCTTTCATATCGGTATACTCCCATGCAAATGCAGTAGAATGTTTTTGCAAGATTTTGGTTAGCTCCCCCTGTTGTGATTTTTCCAAGTTTTTGTTGATATTCAATATTTTTCCTGGAAAAATCTCAATGGCAGAACTACCAAATTCTTCCATAGAGAAAAGAGACATTTGTCTAGATGATAGACACTCAATGTCAGAATCCAACTGAAATTGTGTGTGGTCATATTCTGAAGATGGTTCAAAGTTTTCTAATGTGTTCAGAATTTGAATATCTTCACTAATCCCAGAAATGGTAAAGACAGGTTGTATAGTATCTTCATCATCAACCCAATCATTATCTCCTATTTCTGTAACTGCTTTTGCTGGAGGATACAGATTGAACTTCTTTGTCGAATTACCATCAGAAATATACATATCCCCAGACCTACAACTTATGAATGCATCAGCTGTGGCTAGCCAAGGTCTTCCTAAAATAAGAGGGTGTCCTCCTAGATTACTCTTGGGAGTTAAAATCATGAAATCCACTGGATATTCCCAAGAGTCTAAGGAGACTGGAATGTCTTCTAATACACCATCTGGTTTAATAATTGATCGATCTGCAAGTTGCAATAAAGTAGGTGTAAAAAGAAGATTAGGAAGTTTTAGCTGTTCCATAGTCTATCTACTCATGATGTTGATAGCAGCCCCTAAATCAATCAAAGTATTTGGTATTTCTACCCCATTAATATGTGTTTTGACAATTGGACTACCGGGATCTACATATTTCTGCATAGTAATTTTTCCCATCATGATATCTGCAATTTTCCCTACCAGGTGGATTCTTCTGGTATCTATTGGTTTCCTTCCTGGTCTTTTAAAACTCAACTCCTTTATTGTTTTTTCTAGAATAGGAATCTCTTTAATGGCTTGTAACAAAGGAATCTTGATACAGACATTCTTTAATTCATCTAGAAAATTATAGTCAGGCAACCAAATTTGTTTTTCCACTCCTTTGTCAATTTGTAATCTTTCAGGAAAAGGAGGTGTGGATAAAGATGCAGGTTGCTCAACTATGGGAGTTGTGGGGGTTAACTCTTTTTCTTTTTCTTTTTGAGTGTTTGGGTTTTGAAGAGATGCTTCAGAACCCTTATTGGCTTCAAGAGAATCTTCCTCAAAAATGCTTTGCTTTTGAGCATTTATAGAAGGCTTATCTAGGACTCTACCTGATCTGAGTTGTACTTCATTGGAGGAACAATCATATAGGTAGGAAATTGTTGACCTTCCATCATGTAAGCATTTTGAGGGTTTTTATTATTGGGGTTTGGCAATGGCCGAGAAGGAAGATGATTTGACTTCTGTTGGAATGGAAGTAAGAGTTGAGAATTTGGATTCTGTTGAGAAGGTTGTTGTTGTTGAAATGGCAATGATAGTTGTGGATTTTGATTTGGAAGTTGTGGAGCTTGTTGGTTTTGAAAAGATGGAGGATATTGGTAAAATTGAGCAAATCTCCCATAAGGATTTTGCATACCTTGTACCCATGATTGAAAAGGATTTTGAGGTTGGGACCAAGGTTGTTGCCAAGGATTCTAATTTGGTGGGGGTTGAAAATTCATAGAGTTGCTAAACCCTTGATTTTGTTGCCCCTGCCAAGGTCTCCTTGCAACAAAACAGAGAGATTCGATTGTATTTGGGTCTTCTTGAAAGACAACTTTGAGCCTAGGAATTGAAGGACAATCCTTGGTCTCATGATTCTCTGAACAAATTACACATGTTTCTACAACTTTTGCATCCAAGAGACATTCCCTTAGAGCATGTTTCTTCCTACACTTTGGGCAAAAGATGGCCAAAGCCTCAGCTTCTGCTTTCTGCTTATTGTGAATCTTAAGGTTGTCTAGTTGCTCACTAAGACTCCCTAAGATGTCAGTTTTGAATTCATCAAGCATGTTGTCAATCTCAGCCCTACTTACTGATCCAGTTGCAGATTTGTTTGCTCTGATGAGAGAAGGATCTCTAGGCCCTTTTTGAGTTTTAGATTTCCCCCTTGAGAGATGGACACATAGCTCTGCTATATCATGAAGTGGAAGTTGAGATATGTCTCCTTTTCCCATCATGTTCAAAATATCTATCCATTCATCTCTAATGGCTTTTAATAGAAGGGCTTTCAAGGTCTCCTCATCTAAGTTACTCTTTTTTGCTCTTTTCAAGTTGTATTGAAATCTTTCAAGTAAATCCTCCAAGTTTTCATCTTCTTTTTACACCATTTTGAATACCTCATCCTTGTGATTGGTGGGCATACAATAGTCCAGGTACCTATCCAAAAATGTTTGTTTCATATCATTCCAAGACCTAATGGATTGAGTGAGTAATCCCATGAACCATTTCAAGGCTGCTCCTTTCAATGTTGAAGGAAACAGTTTGAGTTTTTGAGAGTCTTCCAGATAATCATAAGTTCGACACACGAATTCAAACTCAAATAGAAATGTTTCAGGGTCCTCATTCCTTAACCCATGGAAGTTTGGGAGGACAGATGGTGAGATATTTTTCATTGTGGCTCGGGAGTCCTCATCGACTATAGGAAATCCGAATGAGTTATCCCCATCCCTATTTCCCCCAATGTTACCTCTACCTCCTCCATTGTTTCCTCCTCCTCCTCCTCCTCTACCTCTACCTCTACCAAATCCAGTTGCTCCTTCCTTTGTCATGGTAGTTTCCCTGGAGACTTCAGAGTCTTCTGGTTCTGCTACTAAGGGTGAACGAGAAGGAATTTCTCCCTCTTCTTCTTCAGATGATTCTACTTCTTCAATTACAACTTGTCTCTCTATAGAAGGAAGGAAAGGATCTCTTTCTAGTTCAGATTCGATGGAAGGTGTGGGAGAGTCGACTCCTGCCTCTTGAATTCCAGGAATCCTAGGGCTAGGAGTGTAAGTTGGAGATGATGGAGGTGTCTCTTGTCTATTCCTTGAAGTAGATGGACTTGTAAAAATCGAACTCTTAGCTCTAGCTAAAAACCTTCCCCTAGAATATCTTGCTCTATGCATGTCATTTTTTTTATTTTTCTTCAAGTCGAGCTAATAATTCTTTTTTTGATCTTCCAGGTCACTCTAGGTGCAAGAAGAGAGCATACTCAAGAAACTATTAAACTAATAACTTTCTCTTTTCTGATCCTCCAGATCACACTAAGTGCAAGAGGAGAGCATACTTTGAGAGGTTATCAATTTTCCTTCCTTGAAATTTTCTTCTTGTTTTTTTTTTTAAGAATTTGGCTACCTAATTTCACTTCCCCGACAACAGCGCCAAAATGTTTGGTCAATTTAGTGTGATCTAAATTTCTATTTATAATGTCAACCCGGGGTTCGTAAACTGACGAAGTGAAGTGTACTATATGTACTAGATAACCATTTCCTTAGTCTTTTGTCGTTTTTAGTTTTTTTTTTAAAATTTGTTTTTGGATTTATCTTTCCCTAATGTGAGATGATGAAAAGGTGATAAAGCAAGTGAAATATGGATGATTATGGTGATCTCTAAATGGTTTTCAAAACTTAAAAGAGAGAAAGCTTTAAAATAACTGCAATGAAATCAATTCTTCAAAAGAAATAAAGACATCAAACAATGAACTATGACATCAGCCCAATATCTTTGTTGCTGAATGAAAATGAAAGTGAAATCTACACTAAATTCAATTAAAAGTAAGAACAACTAATCCACACTAGTTCAACTCTTCAACTCAATCTTCCTTGTGAGAAGATATCATGAAATGTTAAGCAATGTGAAATCTAAAAGAAGTTAAACTGCATAAAAGAAACTAATCACACTACTTTAACTTTCTTGACCTTTTGCCTTTCAGCTTAATTTACCCTGTGAGAAACAGCCATGAACAAGTCAAGCAATGTGAGATCTAAAGCAAACTAAATCAAGCTATAATGAGTGATATTCTGGTTCCTAATAAAGTTATTTGATTATAGGAAGGAACCGTTAACAAATGAATAACATGATATCTAAGAGCAGAAAATAAATGTACAACATAAGGAAATGACAGTACTGGAAATCAAACTTCAGAAAACAAGAGTCAGCGAAAAAGACAAGATGATCTCGTATGCCAATAGTTATAAAAAGAAAAGGTGAAAAATTGCCCCGGGCTGCCTAAGAAATCCTGCAAAAACATTGATCAGTTGTAACCATAAAAGAGCAGCAATGACCCGGATGCGGGTGGTAAGGACAGAGTAAATGCTCAAGCGAGCGAAGGAGGCACTTGGTGTCCTGGAGGTTGCGATGGGTGAAGATATGGTAGTGCATTTAAGGCATTTACTGCCTCACTGTGCTCACGGCAAGCGGGGTTCAATTATTAAGATGGTTCATTTGATTTTAGGCCGGCGACATTCCTTTGGCGAGTTAGATAGTAGGCCGGAGACATTCCTTTGGTAGTGCTCTGGCACCTTCGATCCTGAGAACAGAGCTCAGTTCGTTCCTGAGACAGAGAGGAGAGTTTGGAAACCCCCTTGGCTCCAAAGGCACAGACTCTTGGTTAATTCCTTCCCCTGGTTCACGACGCAAACGCACTGCATCTGGTATGTTTATTCTCTGGTTTTTGGGTATCTCTATGGTATAGTTCACGTCTCTGCTTGCGGGTCGCTTGTTTTTCTTCAATTCAAGCCAACAGAGTCAGAATTTTCGAGTCTCAGTTGTGTTCAGTCTTTCAGAAAGGTTCAGTCCTCCAAATACTGGTTTATTTGGTGTTTGCTGGGCTTCTATTTCCATTATCCGGCTTGCTCCCTTGCAATGGCCCCACGACAGCGAGGAATTCCCCGTAGAGGCAACAATTATGGTGGTCGTGGGGGTAATAGGGGCAGAGGGGTGCCTAATCCTCCTTGCATCGTTCCGCTTGCCTCCAAATCCCCGTCATCCCCTTCGTCTGAACACTCTGGTCCATCTTTGCATAATTCACTCCATTCCTGCAGGTTCAAATTCAAAAGTAAATTGCATAAGCCCACAATTTTTGCCCTTCTCATGGTTATTTTTTCTGAGGAGGAAGAGGATTCCTCAAGCTCAGAGGAATACATCAAGGATAGTTCGCTCTCTCTCAGCCCCAGTAGTTCGCATGAAAATGAAGCTGGTGACATCCTCAATGCCCCGGACCCGCTCCAGACTGAAGAGATGCGTGGAGATTCGCCCCTGCATTCGCTCTCAGCTAATGATGAAATTATCCCATGCGCTCCTGCGTCTTCCTCAGCCAATATGGCTCACCTGATGTCGATGCCGGAGCAAGCTGAAAAGGAGAACGAGGAGATTATGGGAGTTGAAGGGGTCAGCACCACCGAGCGCGACATGGATGCAGATGAAGACATGCCTCCTCAGGCATAAAATTTCATTCAGAAGGAGTTTTTTGGTTTTTTGCAATGGCGCACAGTAGCTGTTACTCCAATTTTTTTCTTACTATGTTTTCTCTCACAGTGGTCGTTTCTCCAGTTTATAAGTGTTTGTCTCCAGTCTTTGATAAAAATCTCAGAAATGTTGTATGGTCGGATAAGCAGGATAGTCATTTTTGTGGTTATTGCAGTATGAAAACTGCCACATGGATTGTAATCAGACATTTCAGTGCTGCATGCAGCAGATTTTGTGACAGAGGGATGGTTGTTGCCCCCTCAGAGTTCCATACCTCTTTGTAAATATTTCCCCCCATTTTTTTATATATAATAGATAGTCTTTACTTAGAAAAAAAATAAAAGAGCAGCAATGAAAATGTAAATCAACAGAAATCAAAAAGCTTTTTTATGTACAGCTAATATACATGATGAAATAAAACGCAACATTTAAATGACAACTATACAGCTAATATACATGAACAGAAAAAGGTAATGCAAGAGTTAAAAGACAACTGTACAAGGATTCAGTAAGCAGGGGCCCTCTGCCACTTCAACCGATTCAACGAACAGCTACAAGCTTAAGTTTAAACCAGTCTTCTCATATATTAAACAACAACGTAAAAGTGCAGTGGGGAAATACAAAAACTTCGGATTACATTACAAAAAGATTAACTTTTTCAGCGTTCATGGACGCATTATTTATAAGGAAAGAAAGCTAAAGAGATTAACTAAATCTACGCTATTAACCACGCTGCCAGAGACACGTAAATCCTCTTCAGCCCGAATCTAGGTAACTGTCCTCATGTTTATTAAATCTGAGAGGTATGGCTGTTGGATCCACGCTATCAGGATGTCTTCGTGGCTAGGGACTATGCCACGTAGCTTCACGTGCTCAAAAACAGAGCTACGCAGAGCCGTGCCACCGCTGAACAGTTCCGTTGACTATCCTTTTCCCCTTGTTTGACCGCGGGCTTTTATGGCCATGCTGGATGATCTGGAGGGACACGATCCATGTCCTTGACTCCTGTAACTTGCCCATGTGGCTCATTTCTTGAGAGGACACCTGTAGCATGGTGTTTGACAAAACGGATGCAGAATCCTGTGCTGGCTGCAGAAACCTGGGTCAGCTGCGGAAACCTGTATCGGCTGCGGAAACTGAGAAGCTTCCGCAGCTGTCTGAACAAAATTATAAACCAAACAATAGTCATCAGCGTAGTTAGAAAACCATGTCCAAAGCTCGTTTTTAAACTAAAATACAATGATTTAATCAACTTGGTGGATAAAATGAGTGGAAAAGAAGGCTGAGAGGGTGTATGGGAAGGTGCATGTTCAAGGCTCAACAGTAGGCCCATGCTGCAATTGTCCCCTATTCAATTACGAATGGTGAACCAGTAGAAGATCCTACTGATGGGAAGATTGCAGGGAATAACAATAGAGATCAAGGGTGCGAGCGTGATTTCGAAGTGATAGAGATTTTCGATGAAAACAATCCCTATCCTGTGCTATTGTGAATCGATTGGGCCACCGATATGAACGGAGTGATAAACCTGAAGAAGTGCAAAATGATCTTTGAGAAAAAGTCACTGTGCGTAGTGGTGCCTTTAGACCCTGCAGAAGGATCGCGCTACACAGAGACCGTGCGTGATGATGATAGTGATGATGAGCTAGACTCTATCTACAAGATAACCACTCAGGAAC
Organism: Pinus tabuliformis; assembly: GCA_031772625.1. Classification (NCBI taxonomy): domain Eukaryota; kingdom Viridiplantae; phylum Streptophyta; class Pinopsida; order Pinales; family Pinaceae; genus Pinus; species Pinus tabuliformis. Next base: position 229,264,911 of record CM062806.1, read on the forward strand.
AGGATTGGGTGAATCCTACAGTGGGTGGTAGGATTTCGTGGGAGCGCAAAATCTCATGCACATCAGATTCGGATGAGGAAATAGAATGATGGTAGAACTGGTTACGCGAGGTAACCACGCTCAATTGGAATATGATGGTAAGATCACTGCGCTGCGTGACAACATAGGTAAGGGATTTGCCCATGTATGACGGGTTGACAGCAGTGGATGAGTTCCTGAACAAATTTGAAAAAGAAGTATCAGAACAACATCGTTTTAACGCTTTGAAATGGGCACTGCATGCTATGCCTGCAAGGTGGTGGGGTACCCACCAGTAGAGTTTCGGGGATTGACACGAATGTAGAAATATGATGCGCCTATGACTTCGGAAACCACAGATGTAGCTAGTAGACAAGTATGACGGACGAGATGATCCATGTACACACCTCGTGAAATGGACCAAGGTCTACAGGGAAGAGCCACAACCTGAATGGGTGCATTTGTTCTGTCATACTCTGGATGTCATACCCATGAATTTGTATACTGAGACGGAGCTCTGCCATGGCACGAGCGAATGGGATATCTTGCGTGAAGGATTCCTGTTAACCTTCACGTTTGAAGATCATTGGTTGGATATTGTTGATGATGTGCTACAAGCAGTAAAAGAAACTATCTTCAAAATACCCCAGGAGCCAATGGAAGTGCTTCAGGAGAAATGGGCGACACATTTGAGCTGCACGCTAGTGTGTTACAATGTAAATATTGAGGATGATGATGAAGACCCATGGAATATTAACATTCCCAAAACTAAAGGCTATTGTGAGGTTCGAGGAACATTGATTGAGGATCCCAACATCACCGCGCCGCTAAAAACGAAGTAGGTAAACATAAGAATGGAGGCGGAACCAAAGTATGCAACGCTTGGAGACTATTGTGATGATGCCACGATGGATAAGGTCACTGAGTTACTCTGTGAATACCAAGACTTATTCCTAACCAAAATTAAAGATTTAAAAGGGAACATTGGTGACTTAGGGATGATGAAGATCACCCTAAAACCCGATGCGAAGCCCATCAAGCAGAGGCCTTACCATTTGAATCGGAAGTACAAGGAAAAGGTCCACGTAGAATTAGACAAAATGATCGTAGCCGGAATTATTGAGCCGGTGGAAGTATCTGACTAGGTGATCCATATGGTAGTATAGGAGAAAAAGTAGAAGGGTGAAATAAGAATATGTGTGGACATCAGGAAGCTGAATGACACTTGTGTACACGACCCATTCCCGACACCATTCACAGACGAAGTATTGGAAAATGTTGGCAGACAAGTAGTATATTCATTCACGGATGGGTTCTCAGGGTACCACCAGATCAAAATCACACTGGAATACAAGAGAAAGATGACCTTCACAACGGAATGGGGTTGCTTTCAATACACTGTTATTCCGTTTGGATTAAAGAACACGCCAGCCATATTTTTGCACATCGTTGTTGCCGCATTCAAAGAATACATCCACAAGTTCCTGGAGGTCTATCTGGATGATTGAACTGTCTTTGAATTAGTTAAACACCATGTAGCAAGCTTACACTTGATGCTAGAGACGTGTCGATGAAACTAGATTGCGATAAACCTTAAGAAGTGCGCATTCCTCGTTCCCTTCGGAAACCTGTTGGGACACGTGGTCTGCAAACAGGGGCTGATGGTGGACCCTGTGAAGATTGTAGTAATTGTAAATTTGGAAGCACTACGAAGTGTTAAACAGTTGCATGCTACCATGGGACACATAGGATATTACAGGAAGTTCATCAAGAGCTATGCCCAAATCACCGCACTGATGGAGAAACTATTGAAAAAATATGTCACATTCTGCTGGAATGATGATTGCATGAAGAGCTTGGATGTCCTAAAGGGGAAATTGGCCTCTGCTCCAATCATGGTATTCCTAAAATGGGATGTGGAGTTTCATGTCCATGTTGATGTGTCATGTATCGTGTTGGGAGTAGTGCTCACACAAGAGGGTGGCGAGGGGTTGGACCACCTTATCACATTTGCAAGTCGTAAATTGTCTAAATCCGAGAAGAACTATTCCACAATTGAGCATGAGGGGTTAGCGATGGTGTATGAGCTCCAAAAATACTGACACTACTTACTAGGAGGACATTTCAAGATGTATACAGATCATTCCATACTGAAATACTTGGTCAATAAGCCTGTGTTGGGGGGGCGCATATATAGGTGGCTCTTATTATTTCAAGAATATGACTTTGAGGTCGTGGTCAAACCTGGACGCCTGAATGCAGGACTAGATCACTTGTCACGTATTGAGACGGGTAAGCAACCTACTAATTTGGAGGAAGGATTACCTGATGCACAACTCTTTGCAGTGCGCGTCGCGGATAGGCACTTTGAAGATATAATCCATTTTCTGACAACAGGGACTGCGTTGAAGGAATACTCCATCCAACAGAAGAAGGAATTGGTGGTGCACGTGGCAGATTTTTCTGTCATCGCAGGGCACATATACAAAACGGGAAATGATGAGATATTGCGAAGATATGTACCTGAATTTGAAGAAAGTTAGATCCTCATGGAAGCACATGTGGGCGCTGCAGGAGGACACTATGAAATACACAACCACACAAAATATTCTTTGCGCAGGGTTATGGTGGCCAACCCTCTACCAGGATCCAAAAGCATAATGTAAGGCCTGCAATAAATGTCAAAGAACTGGAAAACCATCGCGCAGGGATGAGATGTTGTTGAATCCACAAATGACATTGCAACCATTCAAGAAATGGGCAATTGACTTTGTGGGACCTATCAAACATTAGGGAAAGACAGGCGCGCACTACATCATCACCGCAACAGAATACCTAACACAATGGGCGGAAGCGCAGCCTGTCAAATACTGGACGACCGCTACAGATGCGAAGTTTTTGTTCGAAAACGTGTTGACTTGATTTGGCTGTCCAAAAATCTTAATGAGTGATTGCAGAACACATTTCCTAAATGAAACCATCAGTGTGCTCACAAAAGAATTACAAGTTTATCATCAGAAAAGTACACCGTACCTCCCACAAGTCAATGGGATTGTAAAAGCTTTCAACAAAATACTGGAGACTGCACTGACCAAAGTGTGCAACGTGCAGCGAAATTATTGGGACCTACGTGTACCTCCGTGCTATGGGCTTACAGGACAATGTGCAAGAAACTGACGGGACAGACACCTTTCCGGTTAGTTTATGGCATGGAAGTTGTCATGCTGATGGAATATATCGTACCTAGTCTGCGAATAATAGCACTCACAGGAATGATGGACTGTGAAGCTCTGGAGGAAAGGCTCGCGCAATTGGAAGAACTTGAGGAAGAACAGTTTTTGGCTGGGTTTCATCAGCAGGTACAAAAGCAGCGTGAAAAATCCTGGCACGACCACCATATCAAGTTGCGCACCTTCAAGGTAAATGACTTAGTGCTGTTGTATGACAGTAAGTTTGAAAAATTTCTAGGAAAATTCAGAATGCATTGGCTGGGACCATATGTGGTTAAGGAGGTCACAGATGGAGGTGTGGTCTAGCTAGTCAAACTAAATGGAGAACCCTTCCCAGGTAAAGTAAATGGCAACTACTTGAAGCCCTACACGGGTGGGCTGGCTATCTGACTAGCTGACCGAAGCATAGTCTTCATGCTCTGAGGAGCCAGACAAAGGCGTGGGACTATAAACATATGCAACAGATGTCGATACCAATGTAAGGAAACAATTCAGACACGGAGGTCTCAGAATAGAGGATGCAACAGATTCAGCAAGCAGCGACGCAGTGCATTGCCGACATCAGCACAATTCGAGAACAGTTGGAAGGACTCCGTGCCAAGATCGCTGCACCGATAGAGTGACTCGAGGGTGAGTCACGATGTTTTTGTTGCGGGCCTGTTGGCCATGGAATCCCCCCACAACATGTTTTGGGGCTCAAAGCCCAAGTTTTGAGTTGATATTGTTGTAAAGCTCCACGAATTGCGGGCGCAAAATGTATGTTAGATTCATAGGGTTGCTTTCCCTAAGTTTTGAATGTAGTGTCAGCCTACCCATGGTCCACGGACCATGGGATTGTATAAATAGAGTGAGGCTCTAAGTTGTAAAGAAATAGAATCTAATGGAATAGGAATGGGCATGAAAGGTCTTAGATATTAAGTCGAAGTGCGAAGTGTGTCTTGAGTTGTAGAGTAGGAAAAAGGCTCTGCAGCTCAGTGTGCAAAGGCCTAGTAGAGTCTGCAGCTAAGTGCGTAGACCCCTGCAGCTGAGTGCATAGGGTGGAATAGAGTCTGTAACCGAAGGAAGAGAATAATAAAGAGAAGTTTTATCTGAATTTCGTGTATCTATTCTTGAGTTATTACATGTTTGATATCAATTGCTAATGTACTGTTTATTTACTGCGCGCACTTGTATGAATGATTTATATTGCTAAGTATACTTTACACATGCAAGTAAGCTAAGTTAATCAACTAATATCGGGTTACTAGTAAGGACTTGGGTAATAACATTATTCGGGCCCTAATTAGGGCTACGCGAAGGTAGCATCACAGGCTGCAAGGTATAGATAAGTGCGCGTAGCAACGTGCATGCAGGGTCGAACCGCGAACCACTTGAGACCATCAGACATCTCCAGGGTGAGGAAACTTGGTTCTAACACCCTCCCATACTACTTTGGGTGAGACCTCAGTCTGTGCTTTGCAGACTATTGCCGAAAGGGACAGTAGTACTGAGATTTTTTTGGCTAAATCAACTCCGAACCTTGGTTAAGCCCTAACAAGACAACATGGATTTCGAAGGTCAACTAGGAGTAGGTAGATAAGTATATAGGCCTTACTTCTTGATGGTTGGTTTGGAAATGGCGTAAGAGATGTGGGATCTAATGTAATTCCCACGGTCCTGACAAAATTTTGGCTAATAAAAATACTTCTGTAATACCACTACTATTTTATCTACTCCGAAATGTCCAGTGACCCAACTGTAGTGCGCCTCCCAAATCATATTGGCACCCTTTCTTGAAGGAACATATATGTGTCCCGGGTGGCATAACAATGCATCTTGATGGTGAAAATTTGGAACTTTCTTCCCTTCCAGGAGTGTCTGGTATGTGCTACCGAATTCTAGATCACTCTGGTAAAGATGCGACCACCTCGAAGTCTCGTGCCCACAGGAGTCAACCATAATGATCAACGTCATGGATGGTGGTTAGCTGAGGTAGTATGCAACATTATTGGTGTTTCCCTTCTTGTACTTAATGTTCAAATAGAACTATTGTAGGTAGGTGGACCATTTCTAATGGTGATCGTTCTGCAACTTCTTTTTTGTCTGTATGAACTACAGGGGTTGATGGTCTGTTGGTGTCTTAGCTTGGGATGACCTAGGTTGGATTCTTATACTTTTCACTAACAAAACCCTCAATCACTGGCCCTTTCGGCAATGACCAGCAAGCAGATCGCAGTCTCACCCGAAGTGACTATGGGAGGATGTAGAACTAGGTTTATGCAACCTTGAGGGATGATGCGATGTGGTATTTTTGTGTTATGTCATACTTAACATTCATAAGTTACTTCACATTCATACATTACTTCACCATACTACATTCAACACTTAGAACATATCATATACATCCATAAAACTTCATTGTACTGAAATAAAGTGCAACTATAACAAACTACTATGCTACAATAGGTAATGAGAAAATAAACACATGAAGACACATATTTTTCCATGGTTCATCTCAACGTGGGACTACGTCCATAAGAACTGTTGCTTATAATAGAAAATTTGCACAACAAAAATTTATTGGATTACGCACTCAGCTACAGGAAGTTCATGCACTCAGCTGTGAATTCAAGCCTCTGCGCACTCAACTGTAGAGCCTCACCTTCCTTCCAAAGTACAAATCAACAGGATACTACCATAACACAGATCTGAATCATAAGATGATGATTCTCTTCTCTATTATTCATCCCTATATATACTATTACATTGAGGGATACATCATTGCAATACCATGGTCCATATACTATGGAATCCCCTAATACAAACTACTATGGTAAAAAACCATTCATCATATACCCAATTACATAGTTTTACAAAAAGGGAGGCACTTTGACCCACTCTGAAGCCCTTATACCCCGTGATATATCTATTGCGTGGTCCACTTTGGCACTCCGCTTCTCCACTGCACGGTCCACTTCGCTCTCTACTGCATCCTTTACTTCACACTCCACTCCCCAAAATCTAGAGTCTTCATCAAAATATAGGCCAAGTTGGGTTGTGCCCAATAGGCCCCCAACACTCACATGTGACTCGTCCTGAGTCACTCAACTACTTTGCCTCTAATTTTTGCTGTGATGTTGTTGTAGGTCTGGTTGAACTGCTATAATGTTTCTGTCACTTGCTTCTCCTCGCTACATGCTTCTTCCAACAATTATTCTATTACATGTCCAACAACCCTCTGCAACAACATTGTTTCGCTTCATTGAAGCTCGTGAAGCTTCTCGTCGATTGCCTGTTAAAGATGGAGGGCCTCATCCTGCCAAGCTGAGCCCTCTCTATTGAAATCTACTCCTCCTTCTTTAGTTCCTCAATCTTCTTTGGAACAACCTTACTCTCATTGACTTTCATGAGCCTCTGCAAGATTGGTAAGGTCTTCGTAGATGCCTGAATCTCTTGTAATTGTTGTTGCATTTCTTCCTACAGTTTTTTTACATTTCGATCTTCCTGCAACAAAGTCCAACTTTGTAAACTTTCATCTAACAATTTCACACAATATTCCAATGCTAGCCATTATAGTCTTTAGGTCAGTCTCCCTCTGATCCCTTACTTCCTATGGCGTAGTTGGTTGCAGCTTCATTTGCAGCTCACTAATCTACATTTCATACTTAAATTGCACTGTGGCAATTTTGTCCTTATACCGCTTTATCGCAAGGCTGATCTTCGTGACCTTGTCTTCTGCCGGCTCTTCTTCTCGGCCATAAAGGCCCGAGATTTCTTTGCACATTTCTTCCACTGTCTCCTTGAGCTTCTAGTGCTACTATGTTATTTGATCCCTTACTTGGATCGCCTGCTCAAGATTCTGCCACATTGCAACTCACTCTTTTTCTACTTGTATATTTAGTTGTGATGTATGATGTTCATGCAACTTTAGTTATTCAATTATCTCCATGTGTAGTTTGTGTAGCCTTGGAACGACATTGCTGTTGGGTGTGGAGCTTGATTATCTTCTTTATTTAGAGGTATTGCCGCATTGGACCCCAGTTCGTAATGTGGTGGCAACACTGCCCGTAAAATGTATGCAACCACAGGGAGTTGGGGGGGTGACAACGATTATTTGGAGCCCACCCTAGCAAGGGATCAGGGGCAACACCCCCAAAGCTAAAAATGGATGTAAAATTACCTTGTAAGATGTTGTAATTTCGTAGTCAATCTGGGTCATTCATTAGGCAGAGATTTGACGGTAGAAGTTATGTTTAATTTAGGGTTTTTTTTTTTTTCCCTATAAGGAAACCCCCTCGCTATATATGAGGAAATTGTATTGCGTCTATGTAGATGTGTATTCTAAGCAAGGAAGAGGGAGGAGATTAAGAGCAAAGAGGGAATTACAGGGGATTTGCTATAGGTTGTATCTCTTCATTTTTCTGGATAATATAAAAGGAAGGACTAGTTGTTTCTCCGTGGACGTAGCCTAAATTGGGTGAACCATGTATATTTGTGTCTCTTTTGTTTATTGCATGTTCTGTGTTTATATTTCTGCAATATTTTATGTGTTCCATTGCTCTGTAATATATAATTTTCTAACAACTGGTATCAGAGCCGAAAGTCTATTTGGCTAAAAAAATCGCAGGAGAGAAGGGTTCCTGGTTCGAGTGGGAGAAATGGCGAAAGATGGTAGGTTTAGGGTCAAAAAATTTAATGGAAAAAACTACCAGCGGTGGAATATGCAGATGAAAGATTCTCTCTATCAAAAAGATTTGTACCTACCATTGAGTGGAAATACAAAGAATCCGATGAGTATGACAAACATAGAATGGGATATTCTCGACAGAAAGGCACTTGGAACAATACCGTTGTGCCTAGCGGCGTCGGTAGCATTTAATATTTCAAAGGAAATGACAACAGAGGGTTTAATATTGACATTGGCCAAACTATATGAAAATCCTTGGCCTCAAATAAGGTATTTCTTATGAAGCATTTATTTAATATGAAGACGTGAGAAGGTGGATCTGTTGCTGATAATTTAAATGAATTTAATACGGTTACCAGTCAATTAAGTTCTATAGGGGTTACTTTTGATGATGAAGTTAGGGATCTATTATTTCTATGCTCATTGCCAGAAAGTTGGAATGGTTTACTTATGGCCTTTAGTAACTCTATCTCTGGATCTAGTACTTTAAAGTTTGATGATGTTGTCGGTGCAATCCTTAGTGAGGAAATGCGACCGAAAAAATCCGGTGAGATATCATGTAATGCTTTGACTGCAGAGACTAGGGGAAAGAAAATGGAAGGAGGAAAGAGCCCAGGATATCACAATAAGTCAAGGAAAGGTAGATCCAAGTCTAGATCGAGGATAGTGTGCTAGAAATGTAGGAAGAAAGGACACTTGAAGAAAGACTGCAAGTCTCAGAAGGGAAAAGGAGATGCGCAACAAGAAAACAATCACGAAGCGAATGTGACAGGTGATGTGTTGCAAGATGTTTTGATTCTTTCATTAGAAAATATTATTGATGCTTGGGTGGTAGATTCAGGGGCATCATTCCATGCCAAACTTGATAGGAAACATTTTCATGATTATGTTCAAGGACATTTTGGACAAGTTCGATTGGGTGATGATAAACCCTGTAAAATCATTGGAATGGGTATAGTTTTCATAAAACAGTGGAACATAAATCAATGGCTATTGAAGGAGGTAAGGCATGTTCCAGATCTAAAGAAAAATATGATTTCAACAGGGTAGTTTGGAAGTGAAGGCTATGTGACTAATTTTATAGATAAAAACTGGAAGGTCACTAGATGAGCCTTGATAATAGCAAAAGGAGAAAAAGGTTGGTACATTGTATTTATGCAATGGTATTTCTAACTCTGTTAATGCTTTAACCTCTACAAGAGAAAATACGACATTGTGGCATCATAGGCTCAGTCACACGAGTGAGGAGGGTATGCAAATTATTCACTCAAGAAATTTGTTGCCAGGTTTGAAGCATGCTGATTTAAAATTTTGTGAAAATTGTGTTTATGGAAAACAGATGAGAGTCAAATTCCTCAGAGTTGGGAAAGAAAAGAAGAGCGAAAAATTAGAGTTTGTGAATACATATGTATGGGGACTTGCTCAGGTATCATCTCTGGGTGGATCTCATTTTTATGTTACTTTTATTGATGATGTAACCAAAAAAACCTGGATTTATGGTATTCGAAATAAATCTGATGTATTTAATACTTTTAAGAAATGGAAAGCTTTGGTTGAAAATGAGGCAGGAAAAAGGTAAGTGTCTCAGATCAGAAAATGGAGGTGAATATTGCAACAAATATTTTGATAGGTACTGTTTAGAGAATGGAATTGTAGAGAGAAGATAGTTCTAGGAACACCACAAGGAAATGGTGTGTTAGAAAGGATGAATAGGTCAATCATGGAGCATGCAAGGTGCATGAGATTGCATGCAGAATTGCCTTTACAATTTTGGGTAGAGGCTGTAGATATTGTTGTTTATCTAATAAATAGAGGGCCTTCAAGTTCCTTGGATGGTGGTATTCTAGAGGAGGCATGGACGGGTAAAAAGGTAAACTACTCATTTTTAAAGACTTTTGGTTGTGAAGCCTTTGTCCACATTAATAAAGAAAATAGAACAAAACTTGAGGCAAAATCAAATAAATGTATCTTTATTGGATATGGTGTTAATGCTTTTGGTTATCACTTTTATGATTTTGAAAAACACAAAATCATTAGGAGCAGATATGTCATATTCAATGAAAAGGTTTTGTATAAGGATTAGATGCAAGAAAAGAAACAGGAAATAGAAAACAGAGAATACACAGTGCTTGATGAGATCATAGGAAAAGTGAAGGTGCCTGAAAATCATAATGATCAACAGCCAGAACAACAACAACAACCACAACAGCAACAAGCATCTCAAACGCCTAAAAGTGGTGTTAGAAGATCTACCAGGATAAGTATACCCCCTGAACGATACTCTCCATCATTATATTATGTATTGTTGATTAATTCTGGTGAGCTAGAATGTTATGAAGAAGGAGTGCAAGTAGAAACCAGGAAGAAGTGGGAGCAAGACATGAAAGAAGAGATGGACTCAGCACATAACGAGACTTGGGACTTAGTCCAGTTTCCTGTAGGTAAAACAACATTGCAGAATAAATGGGTTTACAGGTTGAAGGAAGAAGATGGAGGTAGAAAAAGGTATAAAGCTAGAATTGTGGTGAAGGGGTTTGCATAAAAAAAGGGTATATAATTTGACGAGATATCTTCTCATGTTGTTAAAATGACTTCAATCAGAACTATTTTAAGTCTAGTAGCAACTGATTATTTTCATCTCGAGCAATTAGATGTAAAGACAACCTTTCTCCATGGGGATTTGGAGGAAGAGATATATATGTAGCAACCATAATGATATGAGGTAAAAGGGAAGGAGAAACTAGTGTGCAAGTTGAAGAAGATCTTGTATGGCTTAAAACAGGCCCCAGGTTTATGTCTAAACAAGGTTACACTAGATGTCACTCTGATCATTATGTTTATCTCAAAAGGAAAAATTATGGCAACTATATTATATTGTTATTGTATGTAGATGACATGCTTGTTGTAGGTTCTAACATGCAGGAAATAAATGTGCTCAAAAGAAAATTGGCGAACTCATTTGCAATGAAGGATTTGGGTGCTGCAAAACAAATCCTTGGTATGAGAATAACTAGAGAAGGGAAGAATAAAAAATTAACATTGTGTCAGAGTGAGTACATAGAAAAGGTGTTGAAAAGATTTAATATGCAAAATTCAAAACTAGTTGGTATACCTTTGGCTAGCCATTTAAAACTAAGTAAGGAGGTGTGTCCCAAGACTCAGGAATAAATGTCTTATATGTCTAAAGTTCCATATCCATCAGCACTTGGAAGCTTGATGTATGCAATGGTTTGCACAAGGCCTGATATTGCACATGTAGTGGGAGTTGTAAGAAGGTACATGAACAATCCAATAAAAGAACATTGGATGGCAGTGAATTGGATTCTTAGGTATTTGAGAGTTACCAAAAATCAAGCATTATGCTTTGGTGGTTCAAACATTGCTCTACAGGGATATGTTGATGAAGATATGGTGGGTGATAGAGATAACAGGAGGAGCACAATAGGGTATGTTTTTACTATAGGTGGAAAAACTATCATTTGGGTTTCAAAACTGCAAAGTGTTGTTGCACTCTTAACAACAAAAGAAGATTATGTTGCTGCTACAGAGGCTAGTAAAGAAATTATTTGGTTACAAAGGTTTCTGGATGAATTGGGTAAGAAGTAGGAGTTGAGCAGGCTATACAGTTACAACCAAAGTGCCATACATCTTGCAAAGGACTCTGCATTTCATTCCAATACTAAACATATACAACTCAAGTACCATTTCATATGGTCAGTGTTGGAAGATGGACAGTTGAAGCTGGAAAAGATACACACTAGCCAAAATCCTGCAGATATGTTAACAAAAGTTGTAACCAGGGAGAAATTGAGATCTTGCTCAGTTTCAATTGGTCTTCAAGTAGGATGATGAAGATGAGAAACAACCAGGTCCAAAGTGGAGTCATTTTCCAACAAATGAAGCAGTGTTGGAGTTGTTATAATCAGTCTCCAAGTGGGAGATTGTTAGGTGTGGAGCTTGATTATCTTCTTTATTTAGAGGTATCGCCGCATTGGACCCTAGTTCGTAATGTGGTGGAAATGCCGCCTATAAAATGTACACTGCTCGGGGGGTCTAGGGGGGTGACAATGATTATTTGGAGCCCCTCCTTGGCGGGGGATCAGGAGTAGTGCCCCCGAAGCTAAAATAGATGTAAAATTTCCTTGTAAAATGTTGTAATTTCGTAGTCAATTTGGGCCATTTATTAGGCAGATATCTGACTGTAGAAGTTATGTTTAATTTAGGTTTTTTTCCCTAGAAGGAAACCCCCTCGCTATATATGAGGGAATTTTATTGTGTCTATGTAGATCTATATTCTAACTGAGGAAGAGAGAGGAGATTGAGAGCGAAGAGGGAATTACAATAGATCTGTTGTAGGTTGTATCTCTTCACATTGCTGGATAATATAAAAGGAGGGACTAGCTATTTCTCCGTGGATGTAGCCAAAATTGGGTGAGCAATATATATTTGTGTCTCTCTTGTTTTATGCATGTTCTGTGTTTATATTTCTGCAATATTTTAGGTGTTCCATTGCTCTGTAATATATAATTTTCTAACAACTATTGTGATATTCATGTTGACATGCTTCCATTCTTTAGCTTGTTGTTGTAGTTCAGTAGATTCAAACTATAAGGCTCCTACAGGTATCTTTGCTAGCCTTCCTACAATTCTAGGTTCTATATTCCTTTTTGCTCCAACCCTTTCTTTTATCTGCGCGAGCTATCTGATCGTCTATGCTAGTATCTTCAATTTTGCGACTTGCTCTACGACACTAGTCAGAAGTGTGCCATAGTGATCTTCTACTATGTTCCAAGATTCTATTGTTGCTTCATGTATCCTATCTCTACTTTGATCTAAGTCCCCTTCAATAAGGACCGTGGGATCCTTCGTCTTATAGGCCTTTTTCTTCTTCTTTTTCTTTGAGGCAGCTTCACCCTTTGCCTTCCTCTTCTCTGCAATAGTTTCTTTTTTTTTGCCTTTTCTGCCTTTTCTGTTTCTTTGGTCTGCTCATCTCCCTCAGGAGGATCCTCTTGACCCTCATCATGCTCCTCTTTGTCCTCTGACTCATGTTCATATTTCTCCTTATATTTTCCACTGGCTTTGCCATGTTGCGAAGTGTCCACCTCTTCTTCTTTTGTCGCACTGTATCCTATTACCTCCAGTGAAGTCATCCATTCTTCAAGCTATTTCTATATCTACGTCGAAAGATCATCTTCAGTCACCATATATGGAAAGGTACACCATTTATTCTTTGTATCCTTACGCACCTGTCTGTACACTTTGTGAGAATCTACTTTTAACTTCGCCACAGAGCTATACTGCTCGTATAAGCTTGGTGAGAGTTAGGGATGCTGGTTCACTAGCATGTGTAAATCCATATGATAAAGTAACAAAACTATTCAGTTTTCTTGTGCACGCGATGAATTAATGGTAAACCACAATGAAGCATAGCTCGTGGCTTCACTGGTATGTGTAGGCACCTAAGGAAACTGTGACTCCTATGGTTCTCTCCATGCCAACATAACAATAATTAAGATCAACCAAGCGTAGTGGAAAGTTGTAACTTTCTCCTGGACCTCGCGGTAGTCATCTAGGAACTTCTTGCATAGGTTTCCAACCTAATTATACTAAAACATGTTGGCACACTACGCAACTAATGACACCACGGACGCAAGAACTTTGTTCATGCGACATTTTCTCATAATATTTCCAGCTAATATGTGTGTAGTGAAGTGAACTTCTTGGTCACTGATCGAATTTGTATCATAACCCCTCTTTCCTTTGACCAACCCAAACATTTTATTCATATTTTTTGCTATTGTGTGGTCTTGATCCTTTCCAACGAACTCATTCGCGAGGCTCTGTACTTGGTATGGAAATATTTCGATCCTCCAAATTAGCATAGGGTCTATGGGGATCTTATTCCCCAACTGTTGTAGCAGCTACAACCACCCTCCAAAATTTTTCCTTAGCTTTGTTTTGGAGCCTCCCTACCAATCATCCTTAGCAGCATGTCTTGCACTATTAAGTACATAGGCTTCATTGGTTTTTCAACAGTGTGCCAGCCTGTGCATGTCAGTTTGCATCACTCCCCTCATACGTTGTTATTCTAGACTTAAGCTTGTTTCTGGCTTAGCATCTCCCTCAGAAAATTGCGCAATTATGGAGGGGAACTAGCCTTCCCTCTAGAAATTGTGCAAATCTGTTGGGAAGCCTACTAGGCCTAGAAATTGTGCAATGCAGTCAGACAACCTTCCTCAAGAAAATTGTGCAATCTGGCCACACACTGCAGCTCAGCCCAGAAATTGCACAATTCTAGGTAGTAGTCACCTACTCCTCCCAGAAATTGCGCAATCCCTCTAGGACAACCGACCCAGCTCCTCCCTGAAATTGCACAAAATTCCCTCTATGAACAGGTTGTTGCATATGCCTTCATGTTGACCGGGTCCACTTGGGACCCAGAAAACTGGACTTGCATTCATGGGCTTCTTTTTCCGAAATAGAAAAAAGAAACATGAAAAAAGCATCCCTAGATTTTAGGGATCTATTTTTAGCAGTTGGAGGTTACATGCAAAGATTGTTTTAGAAACTTCCCTCCAAGTGTCACTCTTTCCTAGATTTGTGGCATGCACGTCATGACCCTCAAACTTATTTATTCGACACTTCAGAACTCATTCTTCACATCGATCTTGGAGCTCTGACATCCCACAGTACATCCAAGAGTCTTCGGCACATCCAACTCAGCTATTTTATGGTAAGTCCACTTTACTTGTCTTTTACATAATTTTTGTCGCTTTTTATGTTTTGGCTTATGTGAGTGTTTTCTGCTTGATTTCTATGAACACTTGATGTCGTTTGCATGCATGTTACCCTGTACAAGCATCATTTCAGTTTTCTTTTGCATCTCACTGTTGTTGCATGCATGACATTGTTTTACACAAACGATCGTCGATTCGATGACTCTTTTCACACAGATGCATGTTTTTTCATTGTCTAAATCTTACATTCATTATTTTAATGCATGATAATTAACTCTTGGTTACATTCAATATCGCCATGCATTCACATCTTTATATGCTTTCAGTTGCCCATTTGTGGGTTTGGGCAACCTTGGCCCGAACTCTGCCTTTCCCGGACAACATTGTGCAATTTTGAGAGGGAAGGCTCTGCCTTCCTCCTAGAAAATGTAAAAATCTAGCTAGATATTGCTCTCCAGTCTTGCTTTTCACAATTTTGAGAGGCAGCGTCTGCTGGCCTAGAAAATTGTGCAATGCATTCCTTGGGCTTGCATGACTTGCCAGCTGAAATTGCGCATTCCACAATCTCAGCACCCAGCAGGCTAGTCTGGATTGCGCATTGCATAATTCCAGCTGTCAACCAGCCTCCCGATAGTCTGGAATTCCTTTTTCGTAGTTCTAGTAGTCAGTCTCCCGACTTCCCAGCGAAAATTGCGCAATCCTTGGCAGCAGTCTCCCGGGTATGTTGCATGTCAGTCCTCAAGTTTTATTTGGTTTTAGCTGACAAATTTATTTCCATGCATGTTGCCATGTCTCTAGATATAGTAGGTGCTTGGCCGTCTCTCAACAGTTTAGGATCAATGGTCTCCAAAAGAGCTGGGTCAAAGGACACTGATGGAAGTGCAACTGGAGATGCAGTTTAGCGAGTGTCTATGAGTTTGGCGATTTACGAAGACACCAAGTTGATCGTAGAAAAAGACATCAAGCTGAAATGGAAGAAGGTCAATGATGCATTCTTAGGCACATTTTGGGAAGATCTCAAAGACCGCAAAGTCTATGTGAACATTCATAAGTCCGCCTTGTACTGAATTGCATGCAGGTATCCTGTGTTCCCATGCGCAGACATGATACATTGTGTTGTTTCACACACTGATCCCAAGACGATGGTATTGAGTATTTTCAGTGGGATAGAGATTGCTACCTTTAGGGAAAAGGACTATCAGTAGATGTACCATTTGCTGAAGCCAGTGATCACCATGGAGACACCCTTCGGCATACCCAACAACAATGCCAACTCCAGGGATATCTTGAAGATTTGGGTGAAGGAGCTAGCCAAATTAAGGATGACACCCAACCAGATTTACAAGACGAAGATACTGTGAAAGGTGTATCAGTACTTGGTCATATTTCCATGTCACTTGTATGACCAAGAGAGCATAGAGACATTCTCACAGAGTTGGGTGATCATGTTGAACCAATTTTCCAGTGAAGGTAAAGCATGAAACTATTCTGACATGTTGGCTCACAGGTTGAAGGAACAGGTAATAGGAGCCTGGTAGCCGCCCAAAATTCAGCAAGTAGAAATCTACATGTTTGCATACATCTTGGATGACATATGCGTTGGTCAGGAGTTCTTGGGCTTGAAGTGGGCATGGACATTAGTGGAAACCTCTATGAACACTTATTGTAAACTGTTTTCCAAATGCAGCTTCAAAGGAGTCATCACACAATTGTCAGACCATTTTGTCACCCTAATGTACAAGGTAGAAATGGAGGCACTGATCAACATAACAGATTGGTATGCCTAACCTTTTGGCACCTTCATACAGATGTAGAGCGCGAAGAAGCCTTTGCATGTTTTTTTGAAGTTTTCCATGGACAAGCTCGTCATGTAAGAAGTGTCGTACCACATCTCAGCTAGCTAGGCTACACTGGAAGAAGAAGGAACCTTGGCCCATTCTTCCATCGCAAATTAGGTTGTACGAGATACATAATCTCAAGCATGCGGATTTTGAAACAAAAGAGTTCAAGAAATTTACTTTCGGCACCAGAAGCTTCAATCTGTATGACCTGCATTACTTTGTGAAGGATCATTGCACGAGAGAGAAATTTTTGTGGATCCATGGGGCGTTCCATTGGGCTGAGGAAGATCCATGGAGATATTGTCACACCTTCTCTAGGCCCAATGAACCGGTCGGCATTGTTGTGGAATGATTAGCGAAGCAATGCAGAGCAACATCTAGGACGATACTAACAACAACAGCAGCAGAGGTAAACATACCGATGCACGACAAAGGAAAAACAAATATTTACGGTAGCATAGAGGCAGAACAAGGCTGCAAGTTTAGAGCAAACCCACTTATGTAGAAAGTAGCTTTGGCAAGAGAGGTGAAGAGGCAACAATGCGACAAGAGGATTATGTAAAGGCAGAGAGAAAAACATAGGATGGAGCAATAATGAAGGAGTTGCAATATTTGAGCGAGAAACTCTGGAAGGAACATGAGCTACGCAAACAAGAGAAGGAAGTGCAATAAGGACATATACATCAAGAGGCACAGCATTGTTGGGCAGCAGATCCCCCGCGTAATATTTTTGGGGCTTAAATCCCACAATTTTGGGTAAAAGTATGGTAAAGGTTACGCGAAGTGCACGAAACACGAATTGTAATGAGTCAAGTCAAACGGTTGTCCGCCCGAGAATAATGTAAGATAATAGAAAGTGAGTTGGCTTACCCATGGTCCACGGACCATGGGAATGTATAAATAGAGTAGGGCTCTGAGGTTAGAGGTCAGTTTTTGGTAATGCTTGTTAAGATCGGAAGCATATGGGTTTGTGAATTCGCTCTGAGTCTATAAGTCTGAGTCGTGGGTGATAGTAGTAGAGTAGGCCTTGCAACTGTGTGTGCAGAGGCCTAGAAGAGTACACAACTGTGTGCACGGACCCCTGCAGCTGAGTGTAGGGTGGATCTAGTTGTAATGAACAGGAGATAAATAAAGATAAGCGTTTCTGAATTATTGTGTGTTTTATCGTAGATTTATATGTTTATGCTTATGTTTTGAGTTTATGCAAATCTGTAAGATGTATGGGTGCACACACGGGTTATAACTGTTAAATGCTTACTTAAAGACCTTAAGAATTAGATCTGATCTATAATCAAAACTGTAATACTAAGAATCTAAGAAGTGCCTCATTGTCGAGCTACGCGAAGGCCTGACAGCTGAGCAGAGTAGAGTGAGTGCACAGATCAATTCACGACCCTTCCAGTCTCCATCAAGACATCACTAGGGTGCAGAAACCTGGTTCCAGCACCCTCCCTTACTACCTCGGGTGAGACTTTAGTCCGTGCTCCACGGATTGTTGCCAAAAGGGTCAATAGTGCGGGATTTGTTTGGCTAAAACACTTCCGAACCTGGGTCAGGCCCCATCAAGCCAACAAATGGTTCCATTGTCGGGACCAAGATCTACCTAAGGGATGTCTGATGAGGGAATGCTAGAATCCTATGAAGAAAGATATTGAAGATTGGTTGGATTAGAAGTTGCACGAGTTCGTGGTACAGGAAAACAAAAACTTGCAATTATATGAGAAGAGGTGGCTGGATAGCTACATATATACGGAGATCCACGAGATTTTCTTCATGACCTTCTCATTAGAACTGCATGAGTGGATCACGAGGCTAGTTGACAGTCTGGGAAGGTGTAATCTTGATCACCTGATAGTGAGGACCCCAGAGTTGGTGCGCAGGCTAGAAGCGTCTGAAGATAAAATCGCATGGGCGGTAGATCATTAGCTAGATCGGATAATAGGAGGGTTTATCACTAAATTCACGATAGACACAACCGTGAGTTACAGTGAAGTGGAAAGACATTTTCTCAAGGGACTATGGGGTAAGTAAATCAAAGCTTTAATACCTGGATTAAAATGCTATTATGTGAAAAATGGGTTATGTGAATCCATTGATGTCTGCGGTAACGTGGAGCGGAAGAGGCCACCAAGGGATCGAAGGAATAGAGAAGAGTGCCCTGATTTCACTATCACGAGGAAGCAAGGAGGAGCTTGCTGGGTTCTCTCCGAAAAGCGCGGTATGATTGATAAAGCAACATATTCCATTGTTACCACCGTCATCACCCACTTCACCTACCTCAATCCCATCTTCACCTACCCCTCCTCCGCCACCATCGAAGGTTGGAATGGTGAGTGCGATTAAGTTGCTTGTATTTAGAGGTGTAGGAAATGAGGAACCATATCAGTTATGGTTCATGGTAAAGGTAGTATGGGAAGCCCAAGGCGTTACTGATGATAACATTAAAAAGGCTAATTTGGTGAATGCGCTGCAGGATCACGCATTGACATGGTATATCAAGCACTCTAGCAATCATCCAAATGCTGGAACAGCAAAGATCCAAGGTGCATTGAACAAAGAGTTTAGCCGACTGAAATCAGAAACTCAGTCTATCATTGGATTTAAGGAAATTGTGATGCTTCCAGGCGAGACTCCATGGGATCTAGATCAGAGACTAAAGAACACGATCCGTGAAGCTAACATGACGCTGACAGATGCATAGCACCACACATGGTTTGTGGCACCTTTGACACTAGATCTGAGGACAGTGTTGTCACAACAAAATATCTCAACCCAGGATGAAGCATTAGATATAGCAATGAGGTTGCATGAAACTCCAATACAGGATCCTAGGCTAGGAGTTCAGCAAATCCATGCGCAACTACAAAACCTATGCTTGGAAATGAAAAGCCGAAAGCAAGATAGGGCACCCTGACAAGAAGCGCGCAAAGAAGTGTGGTGTATCAAATGCAAAGGCCAAGGTCATGACAAGGATCACTGCCCTGTATTCGCGAACTATTTGGTGGGAGGAGGACTGATGCCATTGGCACTGGAGGTACAAGTAGGGCCAAGTGCGGTGCCCGCACTACGGTGTGTAATTTTTCATGTAGGAGGAAAGCATACAACGAACAACTGTCACCTATTGCAAAAGTATACCCAAACTCCACAGCAACTATATTGTAACTTCTATAGATCAGTAGGTCACGATGAGTGAATGTGTCGAAGCTATGAGCTAAAGATGGATAGGACCCCAGCCTATCAAATGCAGACTGAAACGCGAGGGTTCGATCCAGCCATAGGGGCACGCAGTGGATTCCAAGGGCGCGGACAAGGGAAAGGAGGAATGGGACCTGGACGAGGGCACGGAAAGCTAATCTGTTATAATTGCAGATGGCCAGGGCATTACGCTCGTGATTGCACCAACCCAACAAGAATATCTTGTCCGTACTGTGAGCAGTTTGATCATGAAATGGTAGATTGCTCGATGTTGATCGTCCAAATGCGCGAGAAAGGGGTACTACAGCCCATTCCAACTCAGAATATCCAAATGATGAGGTTCGAACCACGTGAAGAGGACCCCAGCGTAAACATGGTACTCAGAAGCAGTGTAACTATAGGGGAAGATAAGAGGAAACAACCCGGAGAAGATTCGAAGGTTCGCGAGGTTCCTACAAAGGAGATTGAGTCTGAGATAAAACATGTGAAGGAAACATTTAAGGAAGCTAAAAAGAGCTTCACGAAAGCCTCTACTTCAGGTAGTAAGGATAAACTTGAGCTGGGAATGGATCCTTCTATGCTTACTACCTTTTTAGAGACATGTATGAAGCTACTACGTGACAATAAGGCAGTTAAGGGACTACAAGAGTTGATCACTAGGTGCGCAGGGTCAGGAGTGCCACGCATAGTCCAGAAGCTTGGAAAGAATTCTTTGCGTACTGGATAGGAAATACGATTGATGGTGCAAATTGGTGAGTATGAGATGGATTAGGTCATCCTAGATTTGGGGTTAGACGTGAATGTATTGCCAAAACAGATGTGGGAACACATGGGTAGAGCCGCGCTATAGTGGTCTCCTATTCAATTACGGATGGCCAACCAACAAAAGATCTTACCAATGGGAAGGTTGCAAGGGGTGACAGTGGACATTGAAGGCGTAAGTACGCAGATGGACTTTGAAGTAATAGAAACTTTTGAAGACAGTAACCCGTACCCTGCGTTTCTAGGAATAGACTAGGCCACGGACATGAATGGGGTCATCAACTTAAAAAGATGGAAGATGATATTCGAGAAAAAGTCACTCTGTGTAATAGTTCCACTGGACCCAGCCGAAGGAGCGTGCTACACTGATCCTATACACGATGAGGACAATGACGATGAACTAGACTGCATCTATTAGATAATAGCACAAGGCCAGGATCGAGTGAATCCAACAGCAGACGAGAGAATCTCATGGGAATGTGACAGTTCCTGCATGTCGGAATCAGATGAAGAGATAGAGCGATGGCATAACTAATTGCATGAAGTAACAACGCTAAATTATAATATGATGATTAAATCACTATGACGTGTGACAACCGAAGTAAGGAAACTACCACCAGATGATGATGGCGCAACAAGCAGGGAGGAATTCATAGACCACTATGGAACTACACTCATGAAGCAAGAGTGGCACGAGGTACAAAACGGGTCACTGTGCGTAGGGTGGAGTACGCCTTGGAAGATTAGCTGGAATGGACACGAATGGAGAAGGTAGCTGAGTGTATGGGTGGGAGGCCTTCAACATCGAACACGGTCTGGGAAACCAGGACGAAGTGGTTCAGGTGCCTACCTACGATGAAGGATGCAGCCATATGCTGTACAACCACCACCCCAATTAAAGATGTGCGTGCCAGGGGTTCGATGGGCCGATAGGACCGTAAACAAAATGGGGTGTGCGAAGATAACCCTGTCTACGACCAGACACAATGAAACGAGGAAGGCAGAGAGAATTTCCCCGACCACTGCCCCTGCAGTTCGGGTTGAACGCGAGGACCTAAGTAAAGGAATTCAGCGGTTTCAGGAAGCCATTCGGTGCGACAGCTTGAGATTTCGTGAGCTCGATGAAGAATGGGCACGATTGAGGAAGAAAAGCATGATGTTGGATGAAGAAATTCGCAAACTGGAAATTGGAGTCGCGCGAATCTGAGAATAAGGGGGCGAGACCTGGCCGGTCCTACTACGGTACTAGAACGAGCTGCGACCTTGCTATCATGGTTGCGATCACACCAACGAGGGTGTGTACCATATATAGCAGAACGTGATGGGCTATTGCATACAAAGGTACTTGAAAGGTGCCTGCAGCCTGGGCTAGCAGGAAAATTGAAGTTTCGTACCAGGGGTGTGACCACCTAACCATCCGTAGGGGACACAGTCTCAACGCTCCAAGCAATTGAAAGGAGGTGTGGGACTATAAACAAGTTTGTAGGAGAGCTGCATGGAAAGAAGGTTCTGCGTAGGGCCAGTTGGTCATCAGGGTCGTGGTCGTGCAGAGGAGGCTGCCCTACCACGTGGGCCAGATGGAAGGTGACCATTACTGATACTGTTCATGACAAGATGTCCCATTTAAGCCACTGAGGAGCGGATGGCGGGCAATTAAGACACACGATTGAACGGATCTACCACCAAAATCACATTAATGAGCCACAGAAGGGGGGAATGGTCGAATTTAAATTCAAAGAGACATATAAAGCCCAAGCGGCCTACCACCAAACAACCCTTAGCACTTTGCATATTAATTTGTCCCATTATCCAGCAAACAAGAGCATGATGAATGAGGCACTACTAAGAGAAAGTCTGTGGTTTAAAGCATTGCCGAAGGATATGCAGGAGTCCCTAATTAGGATGATGTCCATAACCAAGGACGTTACACAGAACCCTACGCAGCAGGGAGGGGGTACAACCAAGATCCCTAAATCACCCCGGACGCCACGGAACAAGAAGGATCCACAGGTAGCAGGATTGGTCCGGATGTCTCCATGAAATCTGCGATTCGGCAAATTGTTGATGGAAGAAATGGGCAAAACGGTTACTATTGAGAGAGATGAAGAGGAAGAGGATCCTTCAACCTTTGTCGAAGAAATAGAACCAGAAGAAGAGATGGAAGAAGATATCCAGCCAATACGGGCTCCAACAAAATGGCCTAAGTCTGTCCCTCCACGGAAAGGGAGGGTCAAGGTATCTAAAGATTTGGATGCCGTTAAAAGCGCACTTATAATCTCGTCCCTCCCCAAACGGGTTCTGTTTGAAGGAACGATGACTGGATGCATCCCCACTATGAAATTTGAAGACTGGGACCTTGTGGATACTGAGAAGTTTCCCCATTTCAAAACTAGAGAACTGATGGAACAAATCATGGAGGGGGCCGTTACGACACTACAATCGAAGAAATGGCTACAAAAGGTGGAGGAGGTAGAGCTACTCCACCTCCTGTCAATTCCACATTTTCATCAGGCCCCCATTACATATTGGTCCTTAGGAAATTGCTCTACCTGGTGCATGATGGGTACTTATGGTTAGAAAAACCAATCCCCATCACAGTGGAGCTCATTCATAGGATCTCTCGGCTTCCCTGTGAAGGAAGGACCTTGCAGAAATAGTTGGCATGAGTGGCGACTTGACGATTGCGGAAGCCATGAAAAAGAAATACAAGTTGGAGAAAAAGCAGAGAGGGTATACTATTACTAGTATTTAGGACAAAGGGGTCCGCATTGCTACCTAGTTGCTGGCAGGAAAGGCAATGAGAAAATGCCGAGGTAGTGAAGTCCCAACAATGGTCGTCGCGTTAGCTGAGAAATGTGTAGAAGGGGAACGGTTAAATTGGGCACAGTTCCTCTGCGACAAATTCCTGACCAACTACAGGGAGGCCCAGGAGCAGGGTAAGACCTTCCACTATGCATGGTTGCTCTTATCCATCCTATTGGTTACAGGTGAATTACCCGAGGATAGTCAGTTTCCTTCCTTGGACCAAGATTGGCCAGAGGCTGCAAAATATGCATCGCTGTGGGCGATGAAGGATGCCACAAGAATCTGAGAAGTCAAGATTTTCTAGATACTGATGGATGCGAGCATACGACAGTGGATCAACCAGCAACCCCGTCTATCTATCGAGGTATATGACAGTGTGAAGAATGTGGCCAATTTTAAGGCGGATATGCACCATGTATATATCTGAGTGCACAAGGATCTAGAGCAGACGTGGACCACGCTTCCCTTCATTGCCATTGACGACGTTGTTTTCGCGGTGCTCGATACCTGGCCACCAGAGTGGCGCGGACCAGATGTGGTAGGGCGCGATGAGACCGCAATCCAAAAATAGAAGGTTGCGGCCAAGTTCTTAGCACAACAGAAGCAGAACGAACAACTCGCTAAGGAAGTACGGGCATCCCGGGAGGCAGCATAGGCTTCCACAGACAAGGCGATAGCAGGAGGGGCTGCTACAATAGAGGACGAAAGTGGCCCAAATGTGACCACAGAGCCGGAAGTGGATACGGTGACAGAAGGTGTAGTGCCAACCACCACTTGTTCACCCTTAAAATGATCGTGCATGACAGAACAGTCGAGGTCATGGAAGAAGGCCAAGGCGTCCAAGTTGGATGGGAAACTTATCACATTGACTGAGGGTGACCTATGTGACATCGGGGATATAGTTCACGAAGTCACCAGGGAGGCGCTCGATGAGGCCATGACAGAGTAGCAGACTGTGTTGGGGGCACTTAGGGTGCAACTGTAGGAACTCGAAGCACGGGCCCCACAGCTGGGAGTAGTTGCTACCCATGGAGCTATAGGTATGTTAGCAACTGAGCAGCTCCTGCAGGCAAAAATGGCTAATGCTATTGCACTCCCGGCAGGAGCATTGACAGCAGATAACGCGGTAGACAGAGCTGTGGTAGGCTGGCTTATGGGACTTGGATTAAATTTGGTTGTGCTCCCACGAGAAGCCTTATACCAATTACAGGATGGCCCAATGATGGAGCTCCACGCTAGGGAAGGACGTGCGGTATAGATACTTAGTGAGCAAAGAATTAACATCGAGAAGTTGAGCCTCCAACTGATGAAGCAGTAGCACAAAATCGGTAGTTGGAGAAAATTTTGGAGGAAGAATGTTGTCGTTCCCCTGAGCTCGAGATGGCAGCAGATTTACCTGTAGGCAGACTGATCCACAAGTTGGCCAGTGGGTTCCATGAAGCAAAGGAAGAAGTAGCAAGGATCCAATTGGACCTCAAGTTATAGATCGCAGAAATGAAACTAAAATCGTAGCCCTCTACACCACCGGAGGTCAGAGAGTAATGGAAAGGCACCATTCAATCCAGGCGGGAAGCAATAGCACGTGCCATGCAAGAGTGCACTAGCTTGTTGGATCAATCACTTATCAAGGTCACTTCACTACATGAAGACCTAATCTTACAGCGGTTGGAGACAGAAGCACGAGAGTTGCAACAAGCCTATGATAATGTTAGGGGGACTGCAGAGATGGTTGCTATTATGCAGCAATTGGCCAAGATGAGGGGGGCCCAGGTTCTCAAGGCACAAGTTGACGCCACTCCGCATAAGGAAGTAGTGCTTAAAGAATGCATCCAACCTTGGCTTGATGAGGCATTCACGTTCTTCGCCAACATCGAGGGAAAGTTAGCATACAAGCGGGCAGTATATGAACTCAAACAAGCAATTGAAACTGATATTGATGCATCGGTGGCTCATGTACAACAGTTATAACAGATGGTAGAAGATTTTTTTGCGAGCATAAATGAAGCGCAAAAGTTGCTGGATGACCTCCACGCAAAGATTTTTGCACCAGTTGAGTGACTCGGGACGAGTCACGATGATTGTGTTGGGGGGCTGTTGGGCAGCGGATCCCCCGCATAACAGTTTTGGGGCTTAAAGCCCACAGTTTTTGGTAAAAGTATGGTAAAGGTTCCACAAAGTGCGTGAATCGCGAATTGTAATGAGTCAAGTCAAGGGGTTGTCTGCCTGAGAATAATGTAAGATAAGAGAAAGTGAGTCGGCCTGCCCATGTTCCGCGAACCATGGGAATGTATAAATAGAGCAGGGCTCTAAGGTTAGAGGTCAGTTTTTGGTAATGCTTGTTAAGATCGGAAGCATATGGGTTTGTGAATTCACTCTGAGTCTGTAAGTCCAAGTCGTGGGTGATAGTAGTAGAGTAGGCTCTACAGTTGTGTGTACAGAGGCCTGGAAGAGTCCGTAACTGTGTGCGCGAACCCCTGCAACTGAGTGCGCAGGGTGAATCTAGTTGTAATGAATAGGAGATAACTCAAGATAATGTTGGAAATAATACTGAGAGGGGGGGTGAATCAGTATTATCAGATTAATCAAACTTTTTAAATGCCCAAA
Organism: Pinus tabuliformis; assembly: GCA_031772625.1. NCBI lineage: Eukaryota > Viridiplantae > Streptophyta > Pinopsida > Pinales > Pinaceae > Pinus > Pinus tabuliformis. Next base: position 229,290,769 of record CM062806.1, read on the forward strand.
AACATATACGCTACTTCAGTTAAGTGAACCAGCGTGTACACGCTATTGTGACGAAGTAAAACAGCGTATAAGCAGAAAACTCACAATTTAGTTGGCTTATTCTTCAATTAAGTGCATCAGGACATTATTCATCATATTAACAGTAAACATGTGCAGTATAACAGAACAGATAAAAAGCCACACACATGAACACCAAGATATAAGGTGGAAACCCAATGTGGGTGAAAACCACCTGCTGCAAGTTGTCTCTATCTTTCTTAATATGAAACTTCAGTTTACAATCTTTTGTACTGGTGCAGCCTTATACCAGTACGCAGGCTACAACCTGCAGAAGGCTTCAACCTTCTCTCGTTCTCCAAACTTCCTTGGAAGGGAGCTCCAACCCCCTTTGCTTTTGTACTAGCCAAGATACTAGTACGTAGGTGCTGACCTACAATCTTCTTTCTTCCAGGTATCACTTTTCATACATTTTCAGACTTGGATATTCCTGAAGCACAACATTACAATCTGAAGACCACAATTCATTCAATTTTCACAACAGATCATTGAAGCATAAAACAACCCAACTTTGAATCACTGAACCACTGAACCCTGTCAATCACCAGTTACCAGAACACAGAGCAGACTACAGAACTCTGTAATAACAGTCAGACCCCACTGTAAACCCAAATCAAGCTTCAAAAGATATACGCTACTTTAATGAGCAGAAACCGCGTATACACGCCCTTTTACCGAAGTCAACCTGCGTACAGATCTAAAAATAAACTTTCTCAATTTGCAGCTGTACCAGATATTAGTTAGACTCAGAACGTAACATTGCGACAATATGCAGATCTAGAAATACGCATAATCAACCATATCATGATAGTGCATTTCAAACCATTAGATTCCGATCTATCCTTAGATCTAGTCTTCCATTAACCGATGTGATCTCTCCTTGGCTTAGATCAGCCAACTCAGAACCTGCATATCAGATCTCTTTCTCTCTTAGATATTCATGCCTTGTCGAAAGATGATGTTTGCCTAATGATCTTCTTCTCCTTATATAGCCTTAGGCCTTTCTCAATACCAAGAGCCAAAACCATAGTAACACAATACCATCAACTTTAAAACTAGGGATCGACACGCCCGTCGAGACATAATGGTCCGAAATCATAGGCACAACTTCCAAGGACTAACCATCATGAACCAAAGGAACCTTTCCACATACACGCGCTTTTTCTGAGTCGAACTTGCGTGTACACGCGACTTGGGCTTAACGAAACAGCGTGTATGAGCTTCCTTGGCATGCTGTACTGAGATCTGTCTTCTGATTAAGTTGCCATCACCTGTACTAACCTCTGAGCACCTGTACCATCCACTGAGTGAGTTGCCATCAAGGACAACAGTTGAACCATAATGCCAACAATCTCCCCCTTTGGACTTGATGGCAACCACCACACCAAGTCACTCTCCCCCTTTGACATCAAGGGCAAAGGGTGGACCAAAATATTCTCTTCCTTGGTATTCCTTCTGCTGTCCATACTCCCCCAGAGTACATGCTGAAATCTCCAAGTGTGCTCCCCCTTTGTGTATGCCAAAGTGTACCAATCTATCCGTTCTGCTTACCAAGTGTTGTTCATGCTCCCCTTGACTATAGGCAAGATCTGCAAAAGATGTTCTTCAAGAAGAACAAAGACTTATACATTAAAGAAGACCTTCCTATCACCAAAAGACTCAACATACATTCATCACCCAACCTAGTGGGGATATACCAATATTGACTCATCCACCTAACCATGTGAAGATACATGATAATACATGAACATTTCATCATTCATCCCAGGCATAGTGGGGAAACCAACAAAGGCCGTTACATGACCTTGACACCATAAAAGAGACAAGAAAGATACATGACATAGAGACAACAGATCTAGACCAAGACTTAGGAAAGACACCAGCAGCATCGGATAAACATCTTGTTAGATCAGCAACTAGAATTTCTTTCTGAGCTCCTTCTTAAACCAACAACCAAAACATCTGAATGCCAACAATGCTTTATGAGACTTTTGAGCTGCTCCCCCTGAACCTGTGCCTGTTGCACTCCCTGAAACTGTGCCTGAATACTTCTGACATTCCTATTGCTGTTCAGAACTTCAGAGTTTTCCCTTGCTGTTCAGAACTTCATATACGCGTTTTATCCTGCATAAAACAACGTATGTACGCGGATATTCTTTCTGCAACAAGCGTCCAGCATACACGCGACTTACTCAGCATAAATCCGCGTGTATACGCTCATATCCCTTCCGTAACCTGCGTATACCAACTTTTCTGTAGAACAAACAAATTTCAACAACAGGATGAAGCATCAACTACTCCCAGCTTTTGTCTGAGATATTCAAAAGTTTCCCTGGGCAGTGGTTTTGTGAGAATATCAGCAACTTGCTCCTTAGAAGGAACATACTCCAATTTGACCTTCTGCTCAAGCACTTGTTCCCGAAGAAAATGGTACTTGATTGGTATGTGCTTGGTCTTTGAGTGCATGACTGGATTCTTTGAAATGCTGATTGCACTTGTATTATCACATAAGATAGAGACAGGTGGAGTGCAAGTGATTTGAAAGTCCTGCAAGGTCTGCATCATCCAAAGAAGTTGTGTGCAACAAGATGCTGCAGCCACATATTCTGCTTCAGCTATAGATAAGGCAATCGAACTTTGCTTCTTGCTGAACCAAGACACTAATCTGGACCCCATGAAGAAAGCACCTCCACTTGTGCTTTTCCTATCATCCACACTTCCAGCCCAATCTGCATCTGTGTAAGCATGAAGAGTGAGATCTGTATTTCTAGGATACCATAAGCCATAGTTTTGGGTCCCTTGAAGATATTTGAAGATTCTTTTGACTGCCTGAAGATGGGTTTCCTTTGGGTTGGCTTGAAATCTTCCAACCATCCCTACTGCATGAGTAATATCTGGTCGAGTACCTGCCAAATAAAGCAAACTCCCAATCATGGATCTATAAGTGGGTTGGTGAACTGCTGCTGATTCATCATTTGCACTGAGGGTGCATCCTGTAACCATGGGTGTACATACTGGTTTTGACTCTTCCATGCCATACTTCTTCAAGATCTGCTTGAGGTATTTGGTTTGAGACAAGAAGATACCTCCTTCATTTTGTTGGATTTGCAATCCAAGAAAATATGTCAATTCTCCAAGAAGTGACATTTCGAACTCTTTCTGCATAACCAAGGCAAAGTTTTGACTCATAGTCTCTTCATTGCTGCCAAAAATAATATCATCTACATAAACAACAAGAATTAGCAATTTGTTATTTTCAACTTTTATATAGAGATTGCTATCTGCTGATCCTTTTGAAAAGCCTTGTTGGTGAAGATATTTGTCCAACCGATAGTACCAAGCCCTTGGGGCTTGTTTGAGCCCATAGAGAGCCTTTTTCAATCTGCATACAAGGTTTGGATCATTCCCAAGAATGAACCCATCTGGCTGCTCAATATATACTTCTTCTTCTAAGTCTCCATTCAGGAAGGTTGATTTCACGTCCATTTGAAATACCTTGAAGTTTTGAAAGCTTGAGAGAGCAAGGAACATTCGGATGGCCTCTAGTCTTGCCACATGAGCAAAGGTCTCTTCAAAATCTATTCCTTCTTGCTGTGCATACCCTTTACAAACAAGTCTGGCCTTGTTTCTAATTACTTCTCCATTTTCATTTAACTTATTCTTGAAGACCCATTTTGTTCCTATTACATTCTTATCTTTTGGTCTAGGAACTAATTCCCAAGTGTTGTTCCTTTCGATTTGCTCAAGTTCTTCATCCATTGCTTTGACCCAACATTCATCTTTGCATGATTCTTTCACATTTTGTGGTTCAATGGAGGAGAGTAGAGCCAAGTAGCTTGAAGCTTCTGCAAGTGTCCTTCTTGTTTGTACTCCTGCTTCTTTCTGCCCCACAATCTGAGTTTCTGGATGATTCTTTTGGACATATCTGGATGGAGTCTTCTCTTCTATTCTTGTCTGCTCCTCTGGTTCTTCTTGAGATTCTTCTTCTTCTTGAGGTTCTTCTTCTTCATCATTTCGCCTTTGAGAGTAACCTTCATCTTCTTCATGATGAACTTGCCTAGGAATATATCCCTTCTCATCAACCACTATATCAATACTGTCAACAATTCTGCCAAGTCTTTTATTGTAGCACTTGTATGCTTTGCTATGTGGAGAATAACCAAGAAGAATGCCCTCATCTGCTCTAGGTTCAAGTTTGCCAAGTTGCTCATCAGTGTTCTTAATATAACATTTGCTCCCAAAGATTTTGAAATGCTTCACGGAAGGAGTTTTACCACTCCAAAGCTCATGAGGTGTTTGAGTGCTGTTTACTCGGACATTTGTTTTGTTAAGAATGATAACAGCAGCATGTGCGGCTTCTCCCCAGAAGGTTGCAGGAGTACCTGATTCATCGAGCATAGCACGAGCCATTTGTTGGATAGTTCTGTTCATTCTTTCCACAACCCCATTTTGCTGAGGAGTTCTAGCTGTAGAGAATTCTCTTCTTATCCCATGTTCATCGCAGAAATCAAAAAATTCATTTGATGTGAACTCCCCACCTCTGTCAGATCTGAGGCACTTGATTTTGTGTCCTGATTCATTTTCGGCCAATGCTTTGAAGGATTTGAATTTTTCGAATGCTTCATCTTTGTGCTTCATAAGCCCTAACCAAACAAACCTTGAGAAATCATCAATGAATAATATCAGATATTCTTCTCCTCGAGGTGACCTTTTCCTAAATGGACCACATACATCTGTATGGACTAGCTCAAGAGGCAAGCTAGCTGATCCTTCCTTCTCTGGAAAGTTAGTTCTGGTCTGCTTTCCAAACTGACAAGATTTGCATATGGTGTTGTCTGGAATTTTGATATCTGGAAGATCGCGAACTGCCTGATATTTGCATGCTTTCCTTATTTGTGAGAAGCTTAGATGTCCCAACCTTCGATGCCATAACCAGTGCTCTTCATCCTTGCTAAGATAGCATTGTTGTTGTTCTTCTTCAAATATGTACAGATTATTTGGAGTTCTTTTGCCTTTGAGAACTGTTTTACCTGTATCAAGATCACGAACAAGACATCCATTCGATCTGAAAATAACCTCTGTTTTTTTATCACACATCTGGCTGACACTTAGAAGATTATGTTTCAATCCATCAACATACAAAACATTTCCAGCCTTGACCTTTTCTTTTAAAGGAGCAATACCTTTTCCTTTTATAGTTGCAGGAGTATCATTTCCAAAAGAGACTTTCTTTCCCTTTTCTAAAGTAGAATAAGATTCAAGTTTTTCTTTATCACCTGTCATATGTTTCGAACATCCACTGTCAATGTACCATAGATTTTCCTGTCCTTCTGCATAAAATGCTATCCCACATCTTTCTGTTTGAGGTTCCTTTATTCTCCATGTTTTGGTGCTTGTGGCTTGTTCCTTTTTCTCCTGAAACCTGCTCCTGCATTCAGAGTCTTTATGACCAAAATTATTGCAAATAGAACATTCAACTTCATTTTCAAGCACCGAAAAGTTGTTATAGGTCCTTTTTGTAATCCCTGTCATACTTCTTTGTTTTTGAGCTTCCCTAGTCATGATTGTTTTATATGCAACACATTGAGCTGCTCTGTGACCAAAGTTGTGGCAAGAAAAGCATTGTCCATTGAAGAAGCTTCTGCGGTTATTGAATCTACCAGCCAACTGATTGTAATTTCTATTTTCATCTATTCTTGAGCCAAACTGAGAAGATTTTACCTGTGGTTGGTTGTAGCTTTTGTTCATCCTTAAGGAGGATTGTCCCTGATAGTTTCTGTTTGTAACTCGTCCCTGCTTTACCTGATTATCTTCATTGTTCTTCCGCTCATTTCCTCTTGCTGCATCAAGATAACTTTTTGAGGTGGATGCTTGAGAGGTTTCTCCATTATAGCCCAAACCTGTTTTGTTTAGAGGAGACCGCTGCACACTAATAATCTCATCCAAGGTTTCAGATCCTTTGACAAATTTAAGATTAATAGTTTTTGTTTTCTCAATTTCTTTTCTGAGACCAACAATTTCACCTTCTAGTTTTTCAAGATGTTTTTCCTTTTCATCAATCTGAAATTGCAAAGTATCAATAATCACATTCCTTTCTTCTATGCTTCTCTTGAGTCTAGTGATTTCATTATAGAGATTATCCACATCTATAGCATCCTCATAATCATCATCTTCAAATGCCATTAACAGCTTATATTTATTACCTTGTTCATCTTCATCACTGTTTGATAAGCCATCACTATCTTCATGGGTGTAGTAGCTTTTCCTATTTGCACTTTGTTTCTTGTTCCATCTAGCAGGTTCTTTTCCTTTATCCTTATAAGGACATTTTGCAGCATAATGACCTACTTTCCCACAAGCAAAACATTTGAAAGGTAGCTTACCTCTGAACCTTCCAGAACCCCTTTGAAGATTTCTGACAAAATTTGATTCTTCTTCCTCTTCTTCTGGAACATGGCTTGCTTCATAGTAATCTTCTTTTCCTGATGCCTTAAAAGCAGCTTCCCTTCTGTCAGATGGACCTCCCTTTCTCATTTCATAAGCGGTTAGAATTCCATGTAGCTGAGACATAGTGAGAACACGGAGATTTTATTTTTCTTCTATTGCAGATACTTTAGATTCAAACTTGGGGGATAAAGATCTTAGAACCTTTTGAACTACTATAGTTTCTCTTATTTCTTCACCCAAGTTTTTCATACAATTAACAATCTCATCTACCCGGAGAAAATAATTAGCCACACTTTCATCATTATACATCCTGAGAGTCTCATATTGAATCCTGAGTGTTTGAAGTTTAGCTTGCTTTACCTGTTCATCTCCTTCATAGCTAGTGATCATTTTGTCCCATATTTCTTTTGCTGATTTGAAGTGCATGACCTTCATGAATTCTGTTTGAGATATACTTCCTAATAGAGTAGCGACTGCTTTTGCATTTGTTTCATATGCCCTTTTCTCATCTGGATCTGTAGGAGTAGCTGAAGGAAAAGCATAGCCTGTTTCTACAATGTCCCAAACTTCTGTACCAAGAGATTGAAGATATGCAGTAACTCTTACCTTCCAATAATTGAAATTTGTTCCATCAAAAACCGGTGGCCTGATTGATGCTTCTTTCTCGTAGTTGCTCATGATGAATGATCTTCCTTCAAGCGATCAAGCTTCTCTGAAGGACCTGCTCCGATACCAATTGTTGGAAATAATACTGAGAGGGGGGGTGAATCAGTATTATCAGATTAATCAAACTTTTTAAATGCCCAAAAACATATACGCTACTTCAGTTAAGTGAACCAGCGTGTACACGCTACTGTGACGAAGTAAAACAGCGTATAAGTAGAAAACTCACAATTTAGTTGGCTTATTCTTCAATTAAGTGCATCAGGACATTATTCATCATATTAACAGTAAACATGTGCAGTATAACAGAACAGATAAAAAGCCACACACATGAACACCAAGATATAAGGTGGAAACCCAATGTGGGTGAAAACCACCTGCTGCAAGTTGTCTCTATCTTTCTTAATATGAAACTTCAGTTTACAATCTTTTGTACTGGTGCAGCCTTATACCAGTACGCAGGCTACAACCTGCAGAAGGCTTCAACCTTCTCTCGTTCTCCAAACTTCCTTGGAAGGGAGCTCCAACCCCCTTTGCTTTTGTACTAGCCAAGATACTAGTACGTAGGTGCTGACCTACAATCTTCTTTCTTCCAGGTATCACTTTTCATACATTTTCAGACTTGGATATTCCTGAAGCACAACATTACAATCTGAAGACCACAATTCATTCAATTTTCACAACAGATCATTGAAGCATAAAACAACCCAACTTTGAATCACTGAACCACTGAACCCTGTCAATCACCAGTTACCAGAACACAGAGCAGACTACAGAACTCTGTAATAACAGTCAGACCCCACTGTAAACCCAAATCAAGCTTCAAAAGATATACGCTACTTTAATGAGCAGAAACCGCGTATACACGCCCTTTTACCGAAGTCAACCTGCGTACAGATCTAAAAATAAACTTTCTCAATTTGCAGCTGTACCAGATATTAGTTAGACTCAGAACGTAACATTGCGACAATATGCAGATCTAGAAATACGCATAATCAACCATATCATGATAGTGCATTTCAAACCATTAGATTCCGATCTATCCTTAGATCTAGTCTTCCATTAACCGATGTGATCTCTCCTTGGCTTAGATCAGCCAACTCAGAACCTGCATATCAGATCTCTTTCTCTCTTAGATATTCATGCCTTGTCGAAAGATGATGTTTGCCTAATGATCTTCTTCTCCTTATATAGCCTTAGGCCTTTCTCAATACCAAGAGCCAAAACCATAGTAACACAATACCATCAACTTTAAAACTAGGGATCGACACGCCCGTCGAGACATAATGGTCCGAAATCATAGGCACAACTTCCAAGGACTAACCATCATGAACCAAAGGAACCTTTCCACATACACGCGCTTTTTCTGAGTCGAACTTGCGTGTACATGTGACTTGGGCTTAACGAAACAGCGTGTATGAGCTTCCTTGGCATGCTGTACTGAGATCTGTCTTCTGATTAAGTTGCCATCACCTGTACTAACCTCTGAGCACCTGTACCATCCACTGAGTGAGTTGCCATCAAGGACAACACTTGAACCATAATGCCAACAGATAAGTGATTCTGAATTATTGTGTGTTTTATCGCAGATCTATATGTTTATGCTTATGTTCTGAGTTTATGCAAATCTGTAAGATATATGGGTGCGTGCACGGGTTATAGTTGTTAAATGATTACTTAATGACCTTAAGAATTAGATCTAATCTATAATCACCATTATAAAACTAAGAATCTAAGAAGTGCCTCATCGCTGAGCTAAGCGAAGGCCTGACAGCTGAGCAGAGTAGAGTGAGTGCATAGATCAGTTCACAACCCTTCCAGTCCCCATCAAGACATCCCCAGGGTGCGAAAACCTGGTTCCAGCACCCTCCCCTACTACCTCGGGTGAGAATTCAGTCCGTGCTCTGCAGATTGTTGCTGAAAGGGCTGGTAGTGCGGGATTTGTTTGGCTAAAACACTTCCGAACCTGGGTCAGGCCCCATCTGTAGAATTTTCTCTACAAATCAACTAGCTCACTGATATCATGTAGAAATTTCACCTGCAAATCAAACTGATATATGAAATGTACTAAAGCATAATACTATATCTACATCTACCATAAACTTTGTGGATGCTTAATCAAACATGAGAAACATCAAGCATGAACAAATATAACTGAGAATGAGAAGTAATCAACCATAACACAGAAGATATAACATGGGGAAAGCACCAGCCTAAAACCCCATCTTTGTATTATCAATCAAGTGGTCCGTAGAGATCCTCAACAACATACAAAAAGAATCAGCTCAAAAGCTATCCTGCTCTCTTTGCAATTAGAAGATGAAAATCATGGATTACCTAGGCCTCAATATATAGGCTATAAATTGGCCTAATCATACCTGTTGTCACCTCAGGTCCAACTACGTAGTCATAGAAGAAAATAGATTCCTTCCTTATGCAAGGAATACTTACTAGAAATATCCTAGCTTCTGATAGTACACTGTCCCTCGTCTGATCTCAATTGGGTCTTTGTCTGAACTGCCATGCATCAGTTATTCATGAGAGAATACTCAGTTATCTGAAAATAACAGTTGTCACATGCATGCAAGCATTAAAAAACTGTATCTCATTAATTTAACAACTTGTTAAATTAATCTAACTGGACTTGACTAAGTTAAACTAAGTCAACTGATCCTCTCAATATAGAATTGACCTTATCTCCTTTAATCAAGGGATAAATTCCTAAATCAAGAGAGAAAATAATTGCATGATCTCACAAAGACCTCTGGTCTGATTCTCCTCAACTAATTAACTCATAGAGAATTAAATAATTAATTTTCAAACCACTGGTAAGACCAAATTCGAATTTTAATTCATATAGTTAGACCAGGGATTGCTAACAATAGGAAGGGACCATGAAATGCTATTTTTAGAAAGTGCTATTTTTAGAAATTTCACCTCTCACCCAATGTGGCCAATAACCTCACTAGCCAAATTGCTATTTTTAGCAAGTTCTATTCTTAGCATTTCTTATTGCACACTTTTCAACACTCCCTCTCAACAAGAAAGGCTTCCTCTCGAATCTGATCTTGTACCTTCGGAATGTTCTACATGCAACACTTGGACCAAAAAATCCCAAATGACTTCTCCGTTGGGCTAGAAACATAATCTAATGTTTAAGCTCTACCTGCTACTGACAAGTGCTCCCTCCCTGACCTCTGCGCTACTGCAACATCTCCATGCATCTCGCACCATTGCACACCTCTCTGTGCTACCCTGCACTATGCAACACACTTGTGCCTATCGCACTGCTGCAATCTACATGCTTTGCGTTGTCTTGGGATTCCCTACACTGTAGCTCTCTCTGCTGCTCCGTCTGCATGTGTCTCTACCCAATTAGTCAGTTCTACTATTCCTCATCAGGGCTCATGTGGCAAATTCAAATCAAAGAGGTTGGGTACCTCAAGGATCCTGCCCATCCTCCTTGGGATGATCACTCCACATCACCCCACCCCCTACCTGGAGGTATGGCTACATGTGATCCCTCTGCCCACCTAGATCAAAGTTTCCCCCTACTAGAGGTCTCTGCATGAGTATATGTCTCTACTCGATCTCCTCTCAACTTCCCCTGTTGTGGCTGTTCCACAACATCCTGAAGCTGTTGCACTAATAGTGGCTCCTCCACAATCATCTGAGACTTCTTCTAGCACTGCATGTTGAGAGGTAATATACTCTCCCTCTCAAACACCAAGTCTCCAATAGTTGCATTGTTGCTCAAGGCTTTGCATGCATCTTGAACCTCAGGAGCATACAAATTCTTGACCCATGAACCAATCTGCTTCACCTGTCTAGTGATGCTTTGTCTAAGGAAAACCTTTCCCTTACCAAAGACTACATCATAGCCTCTATCTTCTAGCATCACAATTGACACCAAGTTTCTCTTCAGTCTTGGTACATACTTGACATCAGTCAAGGTAAGGTGAGCTCCATGCTCCCTCTAAAAAATAACCGTACCTACACCTGAGACACTATACTTTTCATCATTACCCATCACTATGAGTATCTAGAGATCTTTCTCCTCCAAAGTACTGAACAAAATCTTGTCCCCAGTCATGTGGAAAGAAGCTCCACTGTCAAGAAACCAACCACTTCCCACCATGGATAAAACCATGCATGAGAAGTGAGAAATCCAACTCGAACTGTGAAGCAAGTGCCTCACCTTCAGATCCTTCCCGGGATCCCTTCATGGATTTCTTCTGTGGACAATTTGTAGAAAAATGGCCCAACTCATGACAATGAAAGCATCTCACCTTCGACTTGTCAATCTTCTTCCCACCATGGGAAGAACTAGATTCGGAAAGAGAAACCTTCTCCTTCCCCTTCTTCACCTTACTTGCTAAGGCACAATTTTCTTCATCCTCCATAGATGAAGAACCGTCTTTGGTGCTCCGTCTGATCTCCTCCTGCATCAAATCTGACCATAGTCGTTCCCAATTTGGCAGTTTGTCTCTTCCATTAACTGAGTCTTGGTAGCTATGCAAGCTTTTAGGAACGCCAAGGAGTGCTAGACTCACCATATCATCATCTGCTGTCACAGTCCCTACACTTCCAAGCTCATCCCTGCATGAGGTGAGCTTGTTTAGAAACATAGAGATCGTGTCACTATTTTCACACTTGATCTTTCCAAGTTTGTCCTTCAGTGCCAACTTCCTCTGATCACTGCTATTCTGATAAATATCTTTCAATGTTTTCCACATCGAAAATGGAGTCTCCTTCCCATGGAGGCTCGAGAAAATGTGACCTCGAACTCCCTTCAAGATGATTCTCCTTGCTCTTGCCACTTTCTTTTTCCATTCCGCTAGTTGAGTAGCATCAGTAGGCTTAGGGACTTCTTGATTAATGAAGTCCTTAAGGTCATTATCTTCCAATACTGCTTCCATGCGATCCTTCCAGGCTATGTAGTTTGAGCTGCCATCCAGTGCATACTCAAGCCTCAAACCATACAACACCATCGATGAAATAGATGCGATAAGAACTCAATTCAATATTCAGAATAGAAAACTTCAACTTCTCCCTTTTTGTATATTGTTCTTCCTTGATCACTTGTGCTCTGATACCATGTAGAAATTCCCACCTATAGATCACCTGATAATGCAATAGACTAAAGCAAAATACTTGATCTACTTCTGCAACCGACTTAGCGGAAGCTTAATCAAACATGAGCAACATCAAGCATGAACAGATATAACTGAGAATGAGAAGTAATCAACCATAACATAGAAGATATAACATGGGGAAAGCACCAGCCTAAAACTCCATCTCTGTATTATCAATCAAGTGGATACCCTCAACAATATACAAAAAGAATCAGCTCAAAAGCTATCTTGATCTCTCTACAATCAGAAGATGAAAATCATGGACTACATAGGCCTCAATATATAGGCTGTAAATTGACCTAATCATACCTGCTGTCACCTCAGGTCCAACTACGTAGTCGTAGAAGAAAATAGATTCCTTCCTCATGCTAGGAATACTTACTAGAAATATCCTAGCATCGGATAGTACACTGTCCCTCATCTGATCTCAATTGGGTCTTTGTCTGAACTGCCATGAATCAGTTATTCATGAGAGAATACTCAGTTATATGAAAATAACAGCTGTCTCATGCATGCAAGCATTAAAAAACTATATCTCATTAATTTAACAACTTGTTAAATTAATCTAACTAGACTTGACTAAGTTAAACTAAGTCAACTGATCCTCTCAATATAGAGCTAAACCTTATCTCCTTTAATCAAGGGATAAATTCCTAAATCAAGAGAGAAAACAATTACATGATCTCACAAAGACCTCTAGTCTGATTCTCCTCAACTAATTAACTCATAGAGAATTAATTAATTAATTTTCAAACCACTGGTAAGACCAAATTCGAATTTTACTTCATATAGTCAGACCAGGGATTGCTAACAATAGGAAGGGACCATGAAATGCTATTTTTAGAAAGTGCTATTTTTAGCAGTTTCACCTCTCACCCAATGTGGCCAATAACCTCACTGGCCAAATTGCTATTTTTAGCAAGTTTTATTCTTAGCATTTCTTGTTGCACACTTTTCAACACCATCAAGCCAACAAGCATGCACATATTGATGAAATTGTGCCCATACAGGTAGTAAACTCATATGAGCAGCTTCCACAAAGAAGACAGGTTGAGCATTTGCAGGAGTAGGACTTCGATCAAGAAATTGAATGAGTACTTGAGCAGATGGATATGGAGATGGAGCAGCTAAAGTTAGAGAAAGACATCGACCTCATTCCTTACCACCAAGAGGCCGATCCATCAGTTTCACTAGATCCAGAAGAAGAGCAGGCCCCAAGCGACCAAGGAGATACTGAGATCCTTGGAGAAAATCTGTTAGAAGAGATGCACAACATATCGTTCAACGAGTCACATCATAGAGTTATGCAATATCGTAGAGTGTCTACTCTCAATGTACACACATCTCTTGCAAAGTTTGAAGAACATCTTATCATATACGATGTGCGCAAGAATCCAACAACATTGGCTGATGCTACCAAAGCATATGCCGAAGCCACTATCTTAAGTGTTCGCTTCTTGATAGCAGAGAATGAGCGAATGGCTAAGGAGTTATAGACGACCAAGCAGGGAGGAGAACCGGTTACATCATCTACCCGAGTAGAGTTGAGAAGGCGATACTGGATGAAGTATCACCCCTTGAGACAACCATGCGGGCATTGTATTCCATATTTAGTACCGTGCATAAGGCAGTTGTCTATCTCAACGGTTGGCAGCAACGATGTGCTAGGAGAGCATATATCTTGTCAAACTTGCATACTATTGTTAACCACATGAAAACATGGACAATGAGATACAAGGGGGCCCTATTACACTTTCCCAAGATGATGAAGCCTAGAGCAATCGAGTTGAAGGCACACATCCAGAGTTAGAGCCGGAACTATGAATAACTCCCGGAGCTCATCACTAGTTTGTAGGCTTCACATGCATGGGTGTTCAAAAGCATGGATTCTTTTGTGCACTCACATGTGATCCCATCTATTGGGACACTAACTGAGGCAAAGACAAAGGGACAAGTCAGACTGGAGCTAGATTCATACTTTGACGAGATGATGCACATAGCCACCAGCACAGACTTGGAAATCAATGGAGAAACCATGCATCAGTATGTCACTGGTTCGGCCACACTCAAGACAATGATGTGCATGTTATCAGACAATTTGGACAGAGGAGCCAAAGAAGTGTACCTAGATGCAACAGAGGCAAGAGTTCATTTCCAGAAAGATGTCACCACAGAGTACATGGACACCATCGTGGACTACCAAGATTGGCATTAGTTCACCATCTTCGACCATCATGAGGATGTCGAAGAGTTGGTATTACCATAGTTTTCTGAGTCATAGTGATGTCTTGCATGGATTACTCAAGCCCATTTTGTCTCACATGGGTACATGTGTAGATTGCATGTAACATCTCGTAAAGTGGAAGTTCAAGTGTCAATAGTTGAATGTAACAATCATAGAGTAGTTGAAGAGTCACGAGGGTAGGTGAACAGTCATGAAGGGGAATGTCAAGGGTCACCCCACCCTTTGTTATATATAATACCTCATAACTAACTATAAGTGCTTTTGGTCAACCAAGCTTCCGATAGGAGTATCTTAGAGAAAGCTTGGAGAGTATTGTAATGAGCCTTGGCTTCTCCACAGTGCAGATCTAGTACATCTCTTTGGAGGAGTAGGCAGTTGTGACTGTAACATTCTACTATCAGGACTAGTGGTTGGTCATTGTTGTACTATATGATTGGAACTTTTACTTCTTAATATAAGAAAGCCATCACGTTTCATGCATTTTTTGTTATTGTATTTAAGCTATCTTGGTTACTCTAATGATATATGTATCTATTTTCTTACACATGCATGTATGGACTCTTTTAGTATAAGTACGTATGAATCTTACTGAGATTTGATGTTGGTTTAACCATCAATTTGGATTGTTAGCTTACTGGATTTCTAGTTTGTGATGCATCTTCGCTTGTGTGTTCCCTTCCAAGTCGCATGCTTTCACAAGTTTCCAAGCGGCACACTCACCCCACTTTCCATGTGTTAGAACCATTCATGCACATTCCTTGGCTTGTTGCACATGTCACACCCTTTCTACCAACAGGGATATCTTACTTGCCTCTGTGGTCTAGTTTGGACTTCTTACTAGGGAGATCCCTAGACATGTTGGCGGGTTCAACACCATCAACATTTCTGGCACTAGAATGAGGGCTAGATAACAAGTTGTGTCCTCTCATCCTGTTTTGAATGTTTGCATATCTATCATGGATTTTGTCACACTCATCCCTCTGTGATTTTTTTCGCATGTAGAACCTCTTGATATCACAAGGGAGTTTTATGATCTCTTGTCCGAATTCAAGTATGATGGTGAAGGCAAAGTGGCCTAGCATATGAACTTACAAGACTTCTTTGCAATGCTTGAAAATGTGGATGAATGTTCTGATGAAGAGGCCAACCTGCTACTTGCATACACACTTCGTGAATCCCCACTACGATGGTGCTAGAGTCTGCCTCCCGACAACATGCACTCACTTGAGTAATTCTGTGATCTCATTGAATCTACTTTCCACCATTTTGATCTAGAACCTTTTGACAAAAAACTGTTACAAATATTGAAGGCCCCGCATGAATCACCTATGGAATTTTGGGACCACTTCCGTGTGTTGTAGTTTCAAGCTCCGAAAAGTCAGATGAAATTCCAGTATCTCATGGAAAAATTTGAGTATTTCCTTACCAAATCTGTCAATCCTAAGAAGAAGTTTAAGCTCGAGCCCCACTCAACATACTTCGGTGATGGAGTCACGCAATCACAGATGGACACGGTCACTATCACAAGTGACTTTTCGACATCCCCTCATCAAACAACTCGACCACGCAGAGTGATGTGGGAGAACAAGAACACACATTCATTCAACTGTCACATCCTCCAAACATCATTTCTCTCAATTTTCACGCAGACTTGGTTGCGAATCCTATGGTTTGTCACATGTATTTCACACCTCAACCTCCGTCTTCACATTCTGATGATCCTCAGGATTGCACTGTCTTGTGTTCTTCCATTTTGGACTCTACACCTATTGGGATTGAGGATCAAGCTATCGACGGAGTGGGTGTTGCGAGTATGATTGGGAGCTTGAGCATCAACCCTCAGCGAAGGATGAATCCCTTATGTCTGAGCCCCCTCCATTTTTTTCTCATATCTTTGGTGATTATGCCATCCTTTATTTCACATGTGTATCTCCATCTACGGATGCACCCATTGTTGATCATTCGAAGAACAAACCGGATGTCATTCCATCATCCGACAACAAAGAGGAAAAATTATTCATTGAAAATCCACTTGATTTTTCATCTACCTATTCCAGAAATGCAGAGGGTGAATTTTTCCGCTTCTCATCTACCCCTATATTTGATTCATCAGATCATGAGGATGCTAATGAAATCATTGATTTTTCTGATCATAGTTGTCGTGATCTATTTACCCCCATATTCGATCACGAGGATGATTCTATCGCAGTTGATTTTTCCAGGCCACATGTTTATTATGATCTATCTATTGACGAAGTCAAAACCCTGCAGAATGTCGAGGCACTTCAGCCCTAGCTGATGGTTATGTTAGGCCCTCACTGTCCTGAGATTGGTTTCACTTCTCATCAGGAAATTGTTTAATCACTTGAGGATCCTCATCACCCATCTGTATGCACTGAAGATCAATCTCACACACATATTATGCTTCCTCCACTCAGACTACACGATCCCATCACTCATCCATTGGAGGAATCTTACATAGCAAGCACACATGCGTGATGCAAGTTGTCTTTGTTTCCTTCATTTTCCTGCATGTCACATTCAAGAGTATGCATATGATTAATAGCTACATGCAGTGTCGCACAACATCATGGGAAGTCCACGGATCGCATGTCATACACTTGCACTAACTTATGTTCTGTGGACACATTTAAACTCGGAGTGTGTTTGTATTAATCGTTATATCTTTCTTGTTTGATGGTTCAAACATCTGTGTTTTTCGTGAACCGTGCTTTCACCAACATGGATCAACCAATGCACCAATGGCTGCATTGGAAGTATCACTTTATGTGAGCAGACCCATGCATTGTTAGCTTAGGAATAGGAGTAGTGTTTACTTTTGGTTTGTTTTCTTGCATGCATGTTTGCTTCTTACTTTGCATGTTTGTTTTCTTGTTCGCTTGTTTTCTTACTCGCTTTTCTTATGCATTTTATTCTACTTTTTCTTTTTTGTTGTTTTTTTTTGCTTGTTTACTTCCCTAGGTTAGTTTTGCATGAAACCATGTGCAACTCCTGAAACAAGCTGGGTAAAGTACAAGAGGACTTGTGAAGTTATCAATACTTGGTTATCTGTCATCCTGCCTTTGCATGAAGAACTTGTCGTCTTCAGTCCATGATACATCAATGGAAAATACATACTGTTCGAAGTGAACCTTGGTGAAAACACAGTTTTTGTGTGCTAACTAGTGTTACCTATTCTAGTCGGTTGTTTTGGGTTAATCCTTGTTAGCTCAGTCAAGTAGCATAAGGTGAGGGGGAAAACCTTAACAAGCATGTCAGAGGTATATATAAACTACTTCTCTAAAGGAAAAACAACTTCTTCTCTCCATAGGTCGAGATCCCTCTTTCGAAAAATGAATAAGGCGAAAGAAGAGCAAGGCTTCCTATGTAGAGAGGTGATACAAGTAACTATGTCAGGGTATTGACCAGGCTCATTGGCAGTGGACCAATGCTTGTGTTACTATGTGACTTCGTCGGGGTACTGTCCAGCCCACTGGTAGCAAAGCAACACCAGAGATGAAACTAAAACACTAACGACTATAAAGTTTGTGCACCAATTACCCCTCATCCTCAATCAAAACAACTATGTTTACTTGGCTTGGAATGTGTGCAGGCTGACCAAGAGCTTGGAAACTGATACATATTACAATCAAGAAAGTGTGGAAACCAACATGAATAGAGAACTGAACAATACTTCCAGATGTGCTAGACTTGCTTTTCACGAACAAGGTCCATTCAGAGAGCTAAAGTTCTACCAGTGTGTCGCCAAGTGTTGTAGTGGCTACAACCACCCTCCAAAAGTTTGCATTAGGTTTGTTTTGGAGCCTCCCTACCAACCATCCTTAGCAACATGTCTTGCACTGTCAAGTACATAGGCTTCATTGGTTTTCTAGCAACTTGCCAGCTTGTGCATGTCAGTTTGCTTCACTCCCCTCACAAGCTGTCATTCCATAATTAAGCTTGTTGTTGGCTGAGTAGCTCCCTCAGAAAAGTGCACAATTCTAGGGAGGAACCAACCTTCCCTTCAGAAATTGCGCAAATATATAGGGCAACCTGTTGGGCCCAGAAATTATACACTGCAGTCAGACAACCTTTTATTTTCATTCTGTATTTTTGAGGTTGAGGGAGTAAACACATAAGACAACATCAAAACCACTTTGGAAGCTAGGATCTAGCCCTGCCAGCTTCAAAGAGGGATCTCTCTATAAAATTTAGCTATGTTTTATGTGAATTTTAGGCTAGTTATTACTGTACTAATTGTTTTTGATTGCTTGGTTGATTAAATTTTTATAATACCATTGGGATATGGAGTCTAAACGTTAACCGGATTTGTATCAAACTTTGAAGGAGTTTCACAGGGCAAGCTAGGTTGCACTAGTTGGATCTTTAAGAATTTAAAATGGATTATGAAATAAAAGCAAGGTAAGATTCAGTAGAAACTAAGGAGGAATTAAGAATTCCTTAATTTGACTTCAATAAAAAACATGTAAATTACTAACAACCATAATAGGGTGTTCCATATAACATATCCTATTCATCACAGTTTCTGTTATGTAATTAAGCTTTTCAGAAGTGATAGAGAAAAGAGACAATGATTAAACACATGAACTGAAGAAACACATCACCATTTAGTACACCACATGAATCCTATGAAAATGTCCCTGTATTATTGATGCTTCCAGCAACTTGGAAATTACAATTCGTAGAGGAAAATTATATTCCACAATTAACCCGTAATACTTCAAACTGTGAAGTATTTATAAGAAATAATTACAAAATAGTTGTCTCAACTGACAATGTATTATTAGCATAATCCCAAACAATAAAATCTATCTTTGGTAGAAAGATAGGTGAGGTAGACAATTGCATGAAGAGGTGGCTCTGTTTTGGTGGATTTGGTTGATGAATTGACCTGAAACTGTGTTGTGCTAATGTGATGGTGTTGTGCTAGCTAATGTGTTGGCTGCATCCGAATTAATTTTAATCCAATAAATCACATAGTTCCTCCCACCTTTTTCATCAGGAATGGTTAACTTAATTACCCTCCAGTAAATCTCATCAACCTCAGTATATTTTGCAAATGTTGGCTTTACTATGAAGACATGTTTTACCTCATTCTGGATATAGAAGCCATTTTCTATGGTCTCTAAGAATTCTCTTGTTGTCATGCTGCCTTTTATACCATTGAATTTGATGTTGCTTCTGGCCACTTCCTTCATCTTCAGAACATAATCTTATTGAGTAATCAGCTTATAATAAATCACATATATGTTGGGCAACACTTTTTAAATTAATGCTTCAACCTTGTTCGAAAACCTGTTCACTCCCATATCTAGTGTTTCACATCTCTGTTCTAATTGATCAATGATATTTCTTTTAATGAAAAATTTCTTGACTTTCAATATGGTGTCAGTCTTGTCACTAATTCCTAATTCTTCAAGTTCATAATTTTTCTTTGAATTCATGAATTTGATGATATTGGAAGCTTCTAAAGGCATGTCTCCCAGCTTTTCCCTTGAACAATTTTTGCAGTGGCCTTTTGTATCATTTCTTTCTGTTCAAAAATAATTCGGATACATGGCCAAATATCATTCATGGTGTCCAGAATACACATCCAAATGGTTTCCTTGGCTTGGGCCAAGGTCTGACCAACTGATGTATCATTTTCCACCTCTCTAGCCTTTCTAGCAGCTTTTGTGACTTCTGCACTTAAACTAGACAATAAGCTTCAATTCTAGTCTGCTCTTGTAGAGATTTGAGCTTCCCCTGCAATGTATTAACTTCTTATGACTCGATTGACATATTTTCTAGTGTCTTTTTCACCTGTTCAATGCTTGTAGTTTGAGTTGAAGAAGTTGATGTAGTTGTTTTTCTTGTAGCTGGAAGCTGAGTAATGGGTATGGCATCTAGGGGGACTATGACTACCTCTTGACTCTGTTATTTCTCTTTGATCATTTTATCCATTTCTACCTCATCTATCTAATATGAATATTGTGCTCTATGTGTTAGAGCCTAGATTTACCTCAGGCTGAGAAAGGTAGGATCCAGGGCCAACATTAAACCATGCTTAACCTGGTAGCTAGCCCTACCAGGTCGGGAGAGGGCTCTCTCCAGGTCAATCTCAGCAAAAGATGATCGCTAAAGGCTTGAGATGACTAATAGAAATATTGATATTAGGCTAGGTATGTGTGTAAAAGAATTTGATTGAAGAAAATGATGTTTTTTTTGGCTCTAATGGAAAGGCAGATATTGGGTGCAGGGAATGAGGCTCAGTCTTGCAGAGATCTCGATGGGGCAAGGTAGGCAATTGATTTTGGCACTCCAAATCGAATGAGATGGAGGGATTAGACAGGTGAGGAGTTGAAGAGGGCAAGAAAACTCATGGATCCTCTCCAAACAGCTGAAAACATCAAGAACTAAAGCAAACCTCAAGTAGAGCACTGCAATTTCAATGGATTCTACTTACACTCTTGTTTGATTTAGTTAAGAAGAAACAAGATAGCTAATGCCATACATAACACATAAAAAAATACAGAAGAAAGAACTGTACCAAAAAAAAATTCCACAGGGATCCCAAAGAGTGCTGCAAACCCTGGTCTCAATTCCTTAGCCAAAATGCTGATATGAATGTACAATGAATCTCAAGGCTTTCTCAAAAGTCCAACCATGCTAATGACTGAAAGATCACAAGATATAGACAAACCATAACTCATCCTAGCCTCTAGAGGTCGAGCTCACATGTTAGGAGTTGTTCCAACTAATTCTAAACTAACAATTAGAAATTAGGTAGTGGAATAGCATGCCTCTAAAAACTAGGGAACTGATTCATTCAGTTTCAAACAACTTTTTGATAGATGAATCTACCTCCCTAAGTGAAAATTTGACATATTTACATCATGATCCATCAATTTACATTAAATTACATCACAATTTTGACATTGAGAAAGAGAAAAAGTCAAACTGTCAAAACTAGGCGAAAAACAGAGCATTCTTGGTCAAACTGGGCCAAATTTCCTCTATGCACCGCGACTGATTTCTCTATGCGTAGCGCCTGTTGGATCCACTTTTGGAGGCCTTCCCGGTGTCCAAATTTGTTCCAAATGTGCTTGTTGGAAAGGTCTACCTGTCTACTTTCCAACCCAAGTGGAATTTTTCAATTTGGCCTCCATTTTCCCCTCCAAAAGTCAGTTCTCCCAACACTGCTTCCTGTGTGTCAAAATAGGGGCAGTAAGGTCATTTTTTGAGTGTTTTTGACCTTTTTGAGGGCTCAAAACCTGTCCAAATTTCTTTGCCATTGGTAGGCATGCATATTTTTCCATGCCAAATCCAAAAATGCTGATTTTTTGTCATTTGGAGGCTCCTATCAAAAGCGAGCGCCAGGTGGTGCGACGCATAGAGCAGAAAATCCTGTTTTTTGTGCCAAAAATTCCAAAAATGCAAAAAGTGCCCCAAATTTTTTGAAATTTGGGCTGAGTCTTCTCCATCAAGCATTATGTTGGGCCAAGGAAGCCTCAGCCAAGATCTAAAGTTTATCTTGTGCTTTTTGCCTTCTCGATCTCTTCTTCAATTTCGCCTTCAAGCTCCTGATTCTAGCTTGGCACACCATATTCCTTGACAAATAATGATATGCCATGTTTCTCAACATATTCTTCTCATTGATGGCTTTCTCCAACCTCCTCTCCAAGTGGATATTAGTCCTCTCCAACCAAGACTCACGATGCTTGCTAATGTGTGAGTTTTCTTGATGAGTATGAAAAGATTTATGGTGATTTTAGTTTTCTGCCACCAAGGGTAAGAATGTATGAGGGACTGTGGAGGGAGAGGGTAAGAGGGGTTTTAGAAATGTTGCTGACTGGAATTTGGGGAATAGAAGGGTTTTAGGGATAGTTTTTAGATTTTGGGATAACAATTAGGGTTTAGGAATGTGTAGCTAGGGTTTGGGATAGTGGGAGTTAGGAATATGGGGTTAGTGAATTTAGGGATATGGGGATGAAACTAGAAAATGAATGTGGGAAACAAAGAGTGTGGGAGTGAGGGAATGGAATTTGGCAGCAAAAACACAAACTACAAACCCTAAGCACTTGTTTTTGAGCAAAAATTGCAAGGAAGTAGGGTTTGAGTTTTGTCTCACTAAACCACCATAAATTTTAAGAAAAACTCATTCACTAGCAAGGGAAGAAAGCTTGACTTACTTTCACACCATAGGATTGAGAAAATTTGGAAATTTGAGAGAGTTTATGGGTGAAATTGGGCTTACAACTCTATGCGCCGCGCCACAAACCCAATGCGTCGTGCCACCAAACCCAATGCATCACACTTTTTGCAAGAGACTTTTGGAGGCCTTCTCGGTGTCAGAATTAGGTACAGGATAGCTCCTTGGAAATGATATTGAGTCTAATTTCGACCCCAACTATAATTTTTCAATTTGGAGTTCATTTACCCTGTCAAAAATCAAATCTCCCAAGATTGGTCAAAATGTGCAAAATGAGACTGCCTAAAGGCAGAGTGCTGTTGCAGTCAACTTTTGAAGGTCTTCCTCAACTCCAAATTGAGCTCATGATAACACATTGGAAAGCTATTTGTGTCTAGTTAGCATTTGGCTCATCAAGAAAGTCATTAGGCCAACCAAGCTAGGAAAAATCTTGATTTTCCCAAGGTCGCTTCAGAGGTGCATCAATTCTCCTGAGGCAACTGTATTTTTGACATTTCTCTAAAACCATGACACCTGTGTAGAAAGTGAAGGAGGTTTTTCTTCCTTGGCCTATTTTGGACAAAAAAATCTCTCAATTTTCCAAAATTCATCTTTTCTTGCTTAGAAACATCATTGGAGTAAAACCTATCTCGATGTGTGGAACAAGGGATTTGTCAAAATGAAGCGAAATGAAGGGGATAAGGGGATTCTAAATTCTTGAGAAAAATTTTGGAAGTGGGGAGGGATGTTAGGATGTAGGGGAAAGTGGAATTTCAAAGATTTAGTGAGGGGAAGGGGTCCAAAAGGGCTAAACACAGGCCCGACCTAGAAAATTGTCAAGTTGTAGCAAGAAACTAGGGTTTGTAGAAAAATGAGGAATTTGGGGGATCTTAGTGATGGGAAGTGTTTAATAAGGTACATTAAGGATAGGGGAAGGTGTATGAACATCAGGATACAAGTTTTTTTGGTGATTTGACCATCCAAGAGAAATTACCTTCAAAACCCTAGGAGAGGGAAATGAACCTTACCTAGGCACAACTGAAGCATGAACAAGGTGTAAAATGACCTAGAGGAACCTGACATGATAATGACAACCCTCTGAATGATGGTACACTCAGCTAAATGGTGACATGGACTGACATTTGGACAACTTTGAAAGGAGTGAAAACAAACCCTAGACCTAATACCTAGTGACCAAATTTTTACTTGAAGACTCACTGAAATGACAAAATTTGACCTTGACACCTTAAAATCACTTTGTAAGAGCATGTTTGATCACTGGAGGAAGGCTGCAAAGACTGACACTAACACTATGATTAGCTTCATCATGTCAGCCTTCCGTGTCTCATTTTCTTCAATGTCTTTAGGCAAGGGATCCTCTGTGGCTGACAATTTTAGCTTCTTTCTCAATGCTACAATGTCAAGATTTTTCTTCTTGATGATCTCCTCTGTAGCATTTATGTCTTTAGGATCATATCCTATCTTGACTACCAAATCTTCCAAGGATTTGATCCTATTGTCGTTTGCTAGGGAGGATACCTTTTCCATTTTCAACTGGGACTGAATGATCTAAATTTAAACAGGAACGCAACAAATTACAAATATAACCATAAATACAAAGATGAAGCAAATAACAATTCCTTTGATTAATATCAAATAATGAAATATTCTTACAAACAGTATGGAAATGAGACTAGCTCAATGATGCTAGCTTATCTCTGAGAAGAGATGTGGTGGCTACATGCCTCTGAACTATGTTACAATGAGGCTCAAGGGCCTTTTTATTATTGAACAATAAGAGGAAACCATAAACAACCAAAACCCTAACCCGAGGAGATGTAACACCAGGAGTTTATGGGCCCTGTTGGGGTTAGTTGGGTAGCCAACTTCCCAGGGTCGTGACTTGGTCATATTATCTCCATTTGGCACACATGATACTCCGTTGGAAAGATCTCTCCGAAGACTACGACAAAAAATAGTACTTAGCTAATGTCACTAGCAGTAGATTGCCAAAAAAACATCGTTTTGGGCCTCAAAACGACTCTGGAAGTTTAGGACTTGAAAAAATGCTAAAAATAGTAAACTGTGCTACAATTAAGGAAACTGGAAAAACTAAAAGAAACAATGGTGGGGATCCAAGTGGGATAGTTGGGTGGCCACCAAAATCCACCTGGATCATTCCTCCCCCCTTAGGAAGCAATGATCCCCATTGTGTTGAGTGCCTCCTTGAGGTGGAGAAACTTCTGCTGAACTTGGTCCTTGGTGAGTTGTTATACAATCTCTGATGTGTTCAGTAATGGTCGGAAGCCTAGTCGAGTGCGGTCCACATTGAACACTCGGTGCAAGGCAAGGAATGGGTGAAGGTTGTTCTCCAAAGCATTGTTTCCCACAGCCTTGGAAATGGTGTAAGGACCATATCGGAGTGGTCTGAGCTTTTGATGAGCTCTTGTAAAGCGTTCTTTCTATAGATGCAAACAGAATTTGTTGCCCACTTGAAACTTATGTGGCAGCTGATGTTGATCATGTCACTGCTTGTACTTGGAATTTTCCAGAATGGAGCAGCGATATATCGGCCCATTGGGTAGAGGTGCTTCAGGAGTCAGATCAAACGAATGCTTGACCTGATAGTGAAATGGTACCCCTATTGGTGAGGAGAAGATGTTACTTTATTCTTTCATGACCATATCCACCTGCTTCTGCTGCGTGGGGGAACCCTTCCTGGGGGCCATGGATGTGGCTACAATCTTCCGCTTTCTTTTAGAGCAAACCAGAAAGAAAATGAATTTCCTAGTCTGGGAGATGATCTTACTGCATTTCTTAGCAGATATCAAAGAGGTGGTGGTAGGAGGGGCTACCTCTAGTATCCTGTATAATGTATTACCCAAAGAAATAATAACAGCATGAGGGCTTGACTCATACACATAATGTCACTTCCACAAGTATGGTTTTCCTAATAATACATCACAAACATCAAGAGCTACAACATCACACAATACATCATCTATGAATGGCTTGATGTTGTAGTGAAGGCGACACTGCTAGCGGACTCGAGATCTCGTCCTTAGTGAAGCCAACCGGAGATGTATGGCTGCAGGGGTGTTGTGGTCGATAGGCCCAGATGCTTCACAACCTATACTGAAATGGTGTTCTTTCGGCTACCACTGTCGACAATAAATTGTAGTGGCGAACCCTTCACCCACATTTGTGAGTGGAAAAGGCGCTCCCCCTCCTATGGATCTTTGGGCTCATTCTTCTAGACCTTGGTGGTGGAAAAAGTGGCACTGGGCTCCGCATCAATGATTTGCTTCTCTTTGTTATTCCCCTTGTCAGGTTCTGATTCAGAGTCAGAACATGCATCTAATTCTAAAGCCTTCAACTCTTCCACCAACAATTGCTTGGCCCAAAACTCACTTGTGTTGTGAGTGGGGCTCTTATGGAACTCACACCACTTTCCTATGTCCTTCTTTGACTTCGTGGTGTTGTTATTTTATTGCGGCTTCGACGAGTTGTCTTGGGTCACATCGTCTAGGCTTTGTCCTTGGTTATTCGGTCTCTGGAAGCCTTTTCCTTACTTCGGATTCACGGATCCAAAGTCTCGCTTCTTTTGTTTAAACTTCTGCTCAATCTTGACAGCGTATCGGTACACCATGCCGAGTGAGGAGATGTCCAGGAACTCCATATTGTCCTGGATGTACCTATGTAGGAAGCTGTAGTATTTGAGTACCAAATGCCACTCATAATCCTTGATACCCATTGTTGGCTTGTTGGGGCCTGACCCAAGTTTGGAGTTAATTAGCCAAACAAATCGTTGTACCACTGGTCCTTTTGGAAATAGTCTGTGGAACGCGGACTAAGGTCTCACCCGAAGTAGTATGGGGGAGTGCTAGAACTAGGTTTCCACACCCTTGAAATGTTTGAGGGTTTGATTCGGCCCAACTACTCGTCCCTGCACGTAGGTTTCTTCGCGCACTTCCCTGGCCTTCACACCCTGATATACTTGCCTTCGCACAACCCTAAACAAGGGGTGTGGGGCTTCCTCGTTGCTGGAGCAACGCTCTGCACTATTTCCCTAAGTTGCACTTGAGATCTTACCTATCTTCCTTCACTAGTTAGTTACCTTCGTGTAAATAGAAGCCTTGTCTTATATTTATTTATACAACACACACATATAAGTTCACGTAGCAAACAAACAGTACACTTGCAATTTATATCCAATAATACATTAAATAGGAAAAGATACATAGAAATATGGTAAACTTCTCTCTATTAATTCTTCCAATGATTACAAACTCAACCTGCCCTGCGCACTCAGCTGCAGGGGTGTGTGCACTCAGCTGCAGACTACTAGGCCTCTGCACACTCAGTTGCAGAGCCTTCTCCTACTCTACGACCCAAAGACACACTTTACACTTCGACTCAATCTCCTAGACTCATCATGCTTCTATTCTTCCTTCTATTCTATGCTATCTTCTACACTTAGATCCTCGCTCTATTATACAATCCCATGGTCCGTGGACCATAGGTAGGTATATCAAGCTGAATTTTCATTACAAAAACAAGGACGAACAACCCTATGACTCTATTATGACTTTTCACTCTATACCCACAATTCGCGGAGCTTTTACAAAGGATTTGGTAAAAACTTGGGCTTTAAGCCCCAAAACAAGCCTTGGGGGGATTCCATGCCCAACAAGACCCCAACACAAACATCGTGACTCGCCCTCGAGTGTCGGCGTGGAGATATTCGTGCGGAGTCCCTCCAACTCTGCTCGAACTACTGCAAGGTCAACAACACACTGAGTGGCTGCCTGCTGGATCTCCTGTATGGGTTGTTCTGAGACCGCGGTGTTGGAACTGCTAACCTGGACCTATTCCTGCATCCCCTACATTTGTGTGAGCTAGTCTTCAATTTCTACTGTGATGGTGAAGGCCTCATCTATCTAAGGCTGAATGCACACCTTCACAACTGCTTCTTTGTTCCATGCCATGTCCACTTGTTCTTTTAGTGCTTTGGCCTATTGCATCCGTGTGAGCACTGATGGTTTGGGGAGCACTGATATTGATGCCAGGAGTTCAGATTGGAACTCTGTACAAGCTGCAAGGTAGCACTATTATTGATGGGTGCAATAGTTTTGTGGTTCCTGAAAGTGGAGCAGAAAATCTAGTGGTCTCTGGAGAGAAGACCATGTTATGACATCAAAGGCTTGGACATATTGGAGAAAAGGGCCTTCGGATACTTCATGGTAAAGGTATGGTAGAAGGTATGAGTAATAGCTCTCTTGATTTTGATTTCTGTGAAAATTGTGTATATGGGAAGCAGAATCGGGTGAGTTTCCCCTCTGGTAGTAAGAGGGCGAAACAGATATTAGAACTTGTTCACAGTGATGTGTTTGGAACTATGAAGGTTCCATCACTGGGTAAGTCTGTGTACTATGTATCATTTATAGATGACTTCTCAAGGAATACATGGATATATTTCCTTAAGAAAAAATCTAAAGTCTTTGATAGGTTTAAAGAATTTAAGGCTCTGGTGGAAAACCAGACAGAGAAGAAGATAAAGGTGCTGAGGACAGATAACGGTGGAGAGTTTTGCAGTAAGGAATTTGAAGAATTCTGTAAGAAGTGTGGTATAGCATGGTAGAAGACTACTCCATATACACCTCAGCAAAATGGAGTTGTAGAAAGAATGAATAAGACATTGATGGAAAGGGTAAGAAGCATGCTCAGTGATGTCGGGTTAGGATAGGAATTCTGGGCAGAGGCAGTGGATACTGCATGTTACCTGGTCAACAGGTCACCTTCATCAATGTTGGAGGATAGGACTCCATAAGAGGTATGGACTGGTAAGAAACCCTCCCTTTCATATCTGAGGGTATTTGGATGTGATGCATATGTACATCTTCCAAAGGAGAAACGAGCCAAGTTGGATAGTAAATCTGAAAACTGCATCATTATTGGGTATAAGGATGGTTTAAAGGGTTATAAGCTTTGGAACCCAGTCACACAGAAGGTTGTGTACAGCCGAGATGTGGTGTTCAGAGATATGAAAGATGCTATTAAACATGAAGTCCAACGAAAGGAACCTAAGAAGATAGAGTTTGAGCTAAAGGAGGAAGAATCAGACTCTACAACAGAGGAGGAATCAGAAGATGAAGAGCCACAAACTTTGGCTATGAGAAGATCAGTTCGAGAAAGAAGGTAGCCTGAAAGGTATAGTCCATCTGCTTTCTATTCAAATTTTGCTTTATCTATTAATAACAATGATCCCAAAACTGTGAAGGAGGCAGTAGATTCAAAGGATGGAAAACTCTGGAAAGAGGCCATGGTTGATGAAATGGCATCTTTGCACAAAAGTGAGGCTTGGGATCTGGTGGAGTTTCCGGCTGGAAGGAAACCCATTGGCAGCAAATGGGAGTTCAAAAAGAAGACAAATGCAGAAGGAAAAGTGGATAAATACAAAGCTCGGTTGGTAGCAACAGGTTATTCCTAGGTGTCAGGAATTGATTTTGGTGATATTTTTTCTCCTGTTGCCAAGGTAACTTCTATTAGATTACTTTTATCTATTGCTGCTACTTTTGATTTTGAGGTAGAACAGATGGATGTGAAGAAAACATTTCTTCACGGGGATCTGGAAGAGGAAATCTACATGAAGCAACCTGAAGGCTTTGCAACAAAGGGTAAGAAAGAACTGGTGTGCAAGTTAAAGAAGTCTCTGTATGGGTTAAAACAGTCACCGAGGATGTGGTATCAAAAATTCGATACATTTATATGGGGACTTGGCTTCACCAGAAGCAAAGCAGATCACTGTGTGTATTTTAAATTAATTGGTGACCATGTTTTTTATCTGGTCTTGTCTGTGGATGATATGTTGCTGGTTGGAAATGACAAAGAAATTATCCAGGATTTGAAGACCCAATTGTCCTCCAAATTCGACATGAAAGATCTTGGTGCCGCAAACTATATTTTGGGCATGGAAATTAAAAGAGATCGGGCAAAGAGGAAGCTCTGGTTAAACCAGAGGAAGTACGTCGAGACAATACTGCAGAGGTTTAATATGCAGGATAGTAAACCAATGAAGGTTCCTATTCCTATAGGTGTGAGGTTATCTGCTAAACAATGTCCCAAGACACAAGAAGAGGAAGAGGACATGTCCCGTGTTCCATATGCAAGTGCAGTTGGTAGCCTGATGTATGCAGTGGTCTGTACTAAACTAGACATTGCACATGTAGTAGGAGTATTGAGCAGGTTTATGTCAAAACCAGGAAAGGAGCATTGGACAACAATGAAGCGAGTTTTCAAGTATTTGCGTGGCACTAGTGATTATGGTCTGTGCTACCAAGGAAGACCAGGATTGGACAGAGTGTTGGATATCCATGGCTTTGTTGATGCAGACTAGGCTGGAGATCTGGATCAAAGAATATCTACAAGTGGGTATGTGTTTAACCTATTTGGAGGTGTAGTCAGTTGGATGAGTAAGAAACAATCTGTAGTGGCACTATCAACTACAGAGGCAGAATACATGGTAGCCACTCATGCAAGCAAGGAAGCAGTTTGGTTGCAGAGATTATGTTCAAGTATGGGGTTAGTAGAGGAAGCTATAAGGATAGACTGTGACAGCCAAAGTGAAATTTTCTTGGCAAAGAACCCTGCATATCATTCAAAGACAAAGCACATTGATGTTCAGTATCACTTTGTGAGGGATATGATAGAAGACAAAAAGGTGTTACTGGTAAAGGTGGACACTTTGAAGAATACTGCAGATGCATTGACAAAATCTGTGAGCTCTGAGAAATTTTCTTGGTGTAGAGAGACAATGGGCATTTCAGGGCTAGGAAAATGACTAAGCTGTCTTGTGGCCCCCTGTGGAAAGAAAACAACAAGTGGGAGAATGTTGGGTTGTGTTATATTCTTTCCACGTAGTTAATAGGGGGTTTGAAGGGCACCCATAACCCCACTTTATGGGGTCTAGGGCAGCGCCCCGGAAAATTTTGGTTTTGGACCCCATATTAGGTTGGGTGGACCCACCTATGGTTTTGTGCATGATTTTCACACATGTTTTTTGGACGCGATGGTTTTTCGGTCCATGGTATTAGATGCTTCAGCATGTATAAATATGTATTGTAACATTGAAAGGAACATAATGAAAAACCAATCTGGTAGTCCCAGTTTTGGGATCCAGGGGAAAATCTATGTTTTATGTGTTATGATCTCGCATTGTTTATTTTCCGTGTTTTAGAATTCGTATGGAGGTAATTTCTATACGGGGTTAAAACCTACACCTATGCCACTATTCCCATGTTTGGTCAGTTGAGAAAATTATATAGGGAGAAGAAGATGAAGTATATGACTACGAGCAAGGAGAAACCTTTGAATCATCCAATTAACTATGTACATATAGATCTAGAATCTTTTGTTTTGTATTCTGACAGTGGTTTTAATGATGTAAATAGTAAACTAGTTGAAGTGGAAGAAATTCTAGAGATAACAGAAAATTTCAGGGCAGTACTTGATCAAAAGAGAAAAAGGCTTCAAAGTACCACTAAACAGTCTACATTCCGCCAGTAGTAGAAAATTGATGGATAGTAGCCAAAGGTAGAAGAGTAGGCAGAATTCTAGCACTTGGAGGAAGAAGCCGGTTTGTGGAGCATGGATTTTGATGGAGCAGTAGGTAAGGATGGTGCAGGAAGCGAGATTTCGATACACAACACTGTTTTCCTACCAAATAAAGTTCCAAGAAATGTAAGGGTTTGTTCATCTAAATTGGCTTTTGATTGTTCCAATAACAAAGCCGAGTATGAGGCACTGATTGCAGGGTTGAAAATCCTCAAGGAATTGAATGCAAAGAGAGTTTCAGTTTATGGTGACTCCGAATTAGTAATCAAACAAGTCAAGGGTGAATACCAAGCCAAACATCCTCGAATGAGGGCTTACCGTAATGCGGTTCTAGATATTTTGAGGTTGTTTCCAGATCATACTTTGACATGTGTCCCTCGTACACAAAATGTTATTGTAGATTCTCTTACTACAGATGCAAGTAACTTAAAGATCCCAATGAATTCAAATTATAAATTTGAAATTCATGTGAAGCATCACCCAGTTGCCCCTGATAATCTAAGATATTGGCAGGTGTTTTAGGATGACAAAGAGATTGAACATTTTCTGCAAAATGAAGGAAAATATAAAGACACTTTTATAGATGGTGAGCAAGATGATGGTGAACCAGAAATAGAGGTAAATTAGATGGAAGTCTTACAGTTGAAAGATAATGTCATCCCTAAAGGCCTCATACCTTTAGAAGAATTATTGGATCAAGATGATGTAGCCCGGAAGCCAAGCTTAATGCCAACTGAGAAGGGTGTTGAAGATGTAAATATCGGAACAGTTGAACATCCAAAGATGGTGAAGTTGTCAAAGGCATTACCTCCTCAGGTAAAAGCTAAATAAATTAGATTATTTTCTTCATTTTCTGATGTATTTGCATGGGACTATACAAATTTAAAGGAGTACGAAAAAATTATAATTCAACATATCATTCCAATAAAGCCAAATTAGAAGCCATTTCGCCAAAAGTTGAGAAGGATAAATCCAAAGTTGCTGCCATCAATAGAGAAGGAGGTGAATCAATTATACAAGGCTGGTATAATCGTTTTGATCAGATTTTCAAATTAGATCTCCAATTTGGTACCCATGCGGAAGAAGACATGTGAGATTAGATTGTGCATAGATTTCAAAAATTTGAATAAAGTGTCAATGAAAGACAATTACCCATTGCCGAAAATGGACCACATACTTCAAAGAGTAGTTGGAGCATCCCGTATGTCATTGCTCGATGGGTATTCCGGCTACAATCAAATTTTGGTTCATGAAGATGATAGGGACAAGACAGCATTCACCACTCCTTAGGGGACATTCCACTATCCCAAGATGCCGTTCGATTTAAATAACATTGGAGAAACATTATAGCGTGCCATGGACATCGCCTTTGCAAATGAAAAAGATGTATTTTTAGTAGTGTATCTTGATGATTTGACTGTCTTTTCAAATTCAGATGAGGAACATCTTTACCATCTGAAAATTCTTTTTTAGTGTTGCAGAAAATATGGAACATCACTCAATCCCAGAAAGAGTTGGTTTTCCATGGATGAGGGGAAGCTTCTCGGTCACATAATATCAAAAGAAGGAATCCGAATCAATCCTACTAGAGTGGAAGCTATACAAAAAATAGATTTCCTCGTAATAAGAAAGAGATTCAAGCATTTAACGGTAAGATGAACTTCTTATGTCATTTTGTGCCTAATATAGCTAAACACTTGAGGGAAATTAAAAATATGTTGAAGAAAGATAGTCCGGTCAAGTGGACCGAAGAAGCTATGAAGTCTTTTAACATGGTAAAGTTGGCTCTTTCTTTAGCCTCGATTTTGATCAGTCCAGATTATTCACAGGATTTCATATTATTTTCATTCACTTCTAAACATACTATGGCAGCAGTTCTAATACAGAAAAGAGATTAGCTAGAAAAGCCAATTGCCTTTTTCAGTAGGACAATAAGAGATGCATCCTTGAAATATAACATCCTTGAGAAGCAAACTCTTGCCTTGGTGAAAGCTTTGAAATATTTCCAGGTATATATTCTGCACTCTCATATTCTTGCTTACGTCCCTAACGCAGCAGTCAAAGATGTTTTGGTACAAACAGATCCGGAAGAGAGGCGAGGCAAATGGATCGCAACATTGCTAGAATATGACTTGGAGATAAAGCCAACAAAGATAATCAAGGGGAAGGGTCTAGCAAAGTTGATGGCGGAGTCTAATTTACATGCATTGGACGTAAACCTAATTGCAGCCATGTCTGAAGAAGGTGAGGGTAGTTTGTTGATTCAGGTATCTGAGATTTTTCTCCATTCTCCTTGGTATTCAAATATTGTATACATGCTCCAGCACCTTTCACCGTCTCCGGGGACGACTAAAAATAAAGGTAGAACTCTGAAACTCAAGGCTGCAAGATTTTTCATTTTGAACAATGCACTTTATTGGAAAGATCCCAGAGGCATTTTGCTGAATTGTTTCACCGAAGAGGAAGCAAAACAAGTCATGAGTGATTTTCATAAGGGAGACTGTGGAGGTCACTTATTTTGGAAAACGACGGCTAACAAAATTTTGATATCAGGGTACTATTGGCCTACCTTGTTTGTTGATCTTTTTAAAACTGTCACAAGCTGTCATGAATGCCAGATTTTTCAGGGAAGGAGAAAGTTGCAGCCTTTACCTCTCAATCTAGTGGAAGTTAGTGCACCGTTTCAGCAATGGGGCCTAGATTTTATTGGAGAGATTCATCCCACATCTTCAACTTAGTACAAGTGGGTCTTAACAACGATAGATTATTTCACAAAGTGGATGGCGATTCCCACTCGACAGGCTACAGACTCGGTAATAATTCAGTTTCTTGAAAATAATATTTTGTCACGTTTTGGATGTCCTAACAAACTGATTACAGATAATGCAGTTGCTTTCAAGTCCAAAAAGATGATTGACTTTTGTAGCAAATAAAAAATTACCTTGGGACATTCTACTGCATATTATCAACAAGGTAACGGATTGGCTGAATCTTCAACCAAATCATTGGTCAACATCATTAAAAAGCTGCTGGAAACCAATAAAAAGAGTTGGCATAAAAAACTGGTTAATGCACTATGGACGGATAGAGTAAGCCAAAAGAAGTAAATTGACATGTCTCCGTTCGAGATTGTATATGGTATTGACACAGTGTTCCCGACATCTCTCACAGTCCCGGTTGTTAAACTTCTGCAAGAAGCTGGCAGCGAGGAAGATCATTTTCAGCGGAGAATAAGCCAAATGATCCATTTACAGCAGACGAGAGAGGATGTTTTTCAAAATTCCTTCAGGCTACAAGAGGAAATTAAGAAGATTTATGACTGAAAGGCAAAGGCAGACAAATTTCAGATTGAAGATATAGTGCTTAAGTGGGATGCTAGAAACAAGGATAAAGGCAAGCACGACAAGTTTGACAACCTTTGGAAGGGACCATATAGAATTGCTGTTTATAAAGGTCAAAATGCTTTTCTACTCAAATAAATGAACGGGGAAGATTGTCCAGGAGGGCCGGTAAATGGTCAGCTTCTAAAACGGTACTATCTCTGAGAAGTTTTCTGTTGTCACATTTTGTCATTGTACATACCAGTTTATTTCTTTCATTGCAAAGTTTGCACTGTCATCATTCATTTAGTTTGGGGCTCGAAGCGAAGGCTATAAAGCTGAATGTTTGGCTTCAGTCTTTAGTTATATAATGTCAGTGGTTTGAGTCATAGTTGAGTAAGTTTTGAGTCAAACTATTTGTTTTAGTGTTTTGAAGTTATTGACTCCATATTGCCCAATGGATGAAGGCACTTATCTGCTTTTTCAGAGATCTATGGTTCTTGGCACCTCCCAGGAGCTACCATTCCCATTGGAGCCAATGTTAGTGTCAGTATCTTCATCCCTCCATCAATGATCAAATTGCTCTTTTTGTATGCATGTTAGGTGTCCCATCTGATCAGTTGCACTCTACTAGGTCATGGATCAACTGATGGTAGTGGTTTCATGTCAATTTCCCTCATGGCATTCATCCACTGACCTGTTGCCACATTTTATTTAGGTCATTTATTGTCATCCAGCTTCATTTCATTTATCAAATCCAGTTTTAGGGTTTTAGTCTCACTACATCTAGGGTTTTTCATCATAGTCATCCAAAACTGAATAAAATGTCACCAAGCACATGAGGAGGATAAATAAACTCATAAAATCATTAATATTACTTCTGTTAGGCTGAATAAATCTGTTTTACATCAAAACTTTGTTTTGAGGTGAAAACAGGGTTTTTTCCATTTCATGTAATTTCAATGTTTCTATATGTAATATGCATTCAAAGTTGTTCTTGGTGAACTGGTGATGAGATCCACTCCTTCCATGCAAGAAAAACAATGTAAGAGTCCACCTGCAAAAAGGCAAAAGTCAGAAATAAAATGAAACATGGCATTTGTGTTAAAGCTAGCACAACATTAGAAAAGTGGGTTTGGTTAATGAAAAATAAAAGGCAAGGGGATATAAATCTCATCTATGTGTTTGAAGTCTTCATTGTTGCAAGTGAATGAGCTAAAGGTAAAAAATCGCGTTTTTGGAAGAAAGAGGCAAAACTAAGAAAAAAATCCGAAATTTCATTGGCGCTGCGCACCTGGGCTTTAGCGCTGTGCACCTGGCGCAAGTTTTACACTGCAATTTGTTCGGGCGCTGCGCATACAAAGTGCGTTGCGCACCTGAGAGGCAACTCTGCGCACCTGTCTATTGAACTTCAAAACAATTTTCATCACCTTCCTCTGCTTCAAATTCCTCAATTTACCTCTCAACAAGTAAGTGAAGCTTCTCATCTTGTCTAGCAAGGAATTTTTCATCAGTTGTGGTGATCTGTATGTCTAAAAAGCTAAACCCTAGCAATTCTCCAAACTGTCTTGTAAGATTTGCATAGGGTATTGTGTTCTGCTGTTTTTATTCCCTTAGATTATCTTCCTACACCCCATTCCCTTAAACTAAATTTCCCTAAATCCCTTTCCCTTTCCCTTCCCCAAAATCATTAGCACTCACTTCCCAAACCCCATTCCCATTTGCCAAACCCTAACCCTTTAATCTATTCCCAAACCCTAACTCCCATTTCCTATTCCCTCACTACATCCATTCCATTATCAAAACCCTCATCTACATTCATAATATCAATCATTCCCTCATTTCCCAAAAGAAAAAAGCAGTCACTTCCTACATACATTATTCACCCTCATACTTTAAAAATCTCTTCATACTCATCAGTTTTCACTCCAAATTCATAAGCATGGAGACAGATTCAGACTATGGGAGGGAAGATGAAACTTTTAGTGATTCTTCCCGAGAAGCTCATGTACCAAGAAAACCACATAAAGGAGGAAAAATCATCCGGGAGGAGCCCACCACTCTCACAGAATTACTTGTTTTCCCTCTTGTAGCAACTTTCTTTAAACACCAATCTTGTTATCAGTTTTGTGAAATGGTAGAGAGGGTGAAATATCGTCATGAGCTTGCTAGGTTGTTTGTTCTTCATCTTCAAAATGGCTAGGTGAACCTTGCTGGTGTCTCTTTCACCTTGACACCTAAAACCATTGCAGCAGCAACAGGCATACCTAATGTAGGTGAACAATGGAATAAAGGGCAACATGTGGGTAGAGAGCATTATGAGCCTTACATTAAGGCTGGTTATCACAGGAAAATCAGCAGGGTTTTTCCTTTCAAATACTTGCAGAACACTTATGCTCCTCTCATGAAACTCATCATCAAGTATTTTACTTGTGAAGGGAGGTTTTCCTGTCTATATACTTACCATGTCAGATTGTTGATGCAGTTCACAAGAGTGAGGATGATGAACCTACCATACTTTATATGCAGGAATATTGAGAAGATGGCTCTATATGTGCAAAGGAAACCTTTTCCTCAGCAGTTCGACAACATTTACCACTTCTCACTAATTAAAATTGTTGTCTTGCATCAGTTAAGCTTGCTGAACATATCATGAGATACCTTCATTGCACATGAGATTTTCAAAGGCCCCTAGATAATTCCATCAGTGCTTCAAGAGGAAGGAGGGCCTTCAAGATAGCCAGATGTTCATGAGACTAAAACTACAGGTGTGCCAGTGTTTGTCACCTATGAGAGAGGCACTAGGAGGCTTTTTGTTGTTGCT
Organism: Pinus tabuliformis; assembly: GCA_031772625.1. Taxonomy (NCBI): domain Eukaryota; kingdom Viridiplantae; phylum Streptophyta; class Pinopsida; order Pinales; family Pinaceae; genus Pinus; species Pinus tabuliformis. The sequence continues at coordinate 229,328,264 of CM062806.1, forward strand.
AGGCAAGTATTATCTCTACCAGAGGTGGAAGGGGTCTCATTTTCTTCACCGGACCACAGGGAAATGCTATCTTCACCGGGGATGAAAGGGGCTTTGCCTTCTTCTTCAGCTGAACAGGTATAGGGCAGAGACAAGGGAAAGAAATAGGTGAATGAAGAAGGCCCTACTGAAGGGCAGGATAGGGATTTTGTTTTGATTGAGGATGATGATATTGATTTGGGCTCTCAAAGCTCAAGACTCAAGGATATGATCATCAAAGAGAAGGAGGCTGAAATCCAAGCCTTATTACTTAACCTTGAGAGGGCCAAATGGATCATCAATTATCTTAAGTAGGAGAACAAGCAACTGGAGGAAAGACAAGCTATTATGGAGCTGTAAACAATTAGATAAAATAGGCAAGTCACAAAAAGAAGAAAAATCAAGTTGACATCCCTTGAGCAAGAAATTGAGGCTAACCGGGAATCATGGTTAGAGAGGACAAGCATTCACCTGGAGAAATTTCTTAAGAAAGCCAACAAAGAGAAGAAAATGCTGCGCCATATTGCCTATCACTACTTAACCGGGAATAAAATTTGCAAAACAAGGGTGAAGTGGTTAAAGGCTAAGCTAAAAAGAGTTTTGAAAAGAAAAAAAGAGCAAGATAAGCTCAATATTTTGGCCGAAGCATCATTGCCCAGCAAAGCACCTAAAAGGGATCACTCATGCCAAATTTCAAGAAATTTGGAGAATTTTTGTCATTTTTGAAATTTTGAAGCAAAAAACAGGTTTTTTTCAGCAGGTGCGCAGCGCCGGGTTTTGATGAGGGCCTCCATTTGCAAAAAGGTTTGCATTTTTGGAATTAGCATGAAAAATCATGCATGCTTAGGAATGGCTGAGAAATTTTCACAAGTTCTGGGTCTCCAAAAGGATAAAAAACACCAAAAAGTGCTCTCTCTACCACTTTTTTGCCACACAAGAAGCAGTCTTGAGAGATTCCAGTTTTGGAGGGGTAAATGGACTCTAAATACAAAAAATCAAGTTGTTCCAGAAAGTAGACACACCAAGATTTCTAATGAGCTATTCTGCACCTGATTTGGACATCGGGAAGCCTTCCAAAAGTGGCCTAGAAAAAGCATTACGCATAGAATTAGTGGTGTTGCGCATAGGGAGAAATTTGCCAGTTTTGCCTGTTTGTCCAGAATTTCGTCCAGTTTGACTATCAGTTGACTTTTTCTTTCCTCCTTGGTAAAATTGTATTGGTAAATCATGTAAGATGATGTAAATATTGATGAAAAATGAATTTTGGGAGTAGATACATCAGTTAGAGGTAGTTTGAGGTTGAATGAATCAGTTTCCATAATTTTAGAGGCACGTTGTTCTGTTGCCTATTTTGTAGTTCCTAGTTTAGATGTTGTTGAAACAGCTCCTTGACTCATGGATTCGACCCTTGATGGCTAGCATAGGTGGTTTGATTCCTATATCATATATTTTCTTAGTCATTTGTAAAGGTTGGACTCTTGTGAATGCATTGAGCACTATTGTAAATCATTTCTGCAGTTTGGCAAGGAAACGAACCAGGGTTTTGCAGCATTTTGTGGGATTCTTGTGGTAATGTGTCTTGGCATTGTTTCTCCCTTTGTTATTTAGTGTCTTTCTTATGTGTATATGTGCTAGCATCTATTTCTTTCTTCATAACTAAATGGATCAAGAGAATTAGGTGGAATCCATTGATGTTTCAGTGCTCTGCCTTGAGGGTACATTTAGTTTTTTAATGTTTCCTATTGTTTGAAGAGGACTCATCAATTTTGTATGCCCTCTCCAACTCCTCACCAGTCTTTAGAATCACCATCACATCCAATTCAAAGTGCTAAAATACTTGCCTACCTCGCTCCATATAAACCTCTGCAAATCTGAGTTGATTTCCCAGACCCAAAGCTGCCTTCCTCATTCAATCCAGCAACCAACCATTAAGATTAATCAAAATCCTCTGAGCAAACATACCTAGCCTAAAATCACCATTCATCTCAGTCATCTCAAGCCCTAGTTTCCATATTCTAATTGAGATTGACAAGGACAGAGACCTCTCTCGACCTGGTAGGGCTAGCTACCAGGTTAAGCATGGTTTGATGTTAGCCCTAGACCTGCCTTCCTTCAGCCTGAGGTAGATTTAGGAAATAACAATGTGAAAAAGTGTTCCTTTGGGGAGATGGATCACAAGGTTAGCAAAAAGCCTTTCGATATGAATATCGTTAGGCAGTGGTGGATTTGAACTCGAGGTAGTTTTTGGAGTGTTAGTGACTAGAGTTCCATAATTCTTGGCTTGCATTTTTAGATAAACCATTTCAAAGGTGTAAACAATTGAAAATCCTTCATCAGATGAAGGAGGATGTAAACCGTCATTTCCCCCCTGCAGGGGTTGCGGTGGGTTTGATATAAGGTGTTGTTGTTGTTGAGAAAGGAAAGGGTTGTTGAGGACTACAGGGGTCTAGCCAGTGCCCTTTTGTGCAGGAATGTCTGTTCATTCTTGAAATTGAGGACATTTGTATTTCATGTGGTTCTCTACACAGATCTTGCATGGGAACTTAACATTTTTTTCCTTCCTGGTATCTGATTTGGCAACAACTTTCTGTTTGCGGTTTTTTTGCATAGCGGGTTGCTCCTTAGAAGGAGAGGTATTTTTATTACTCTTCTTATTATTACTATTGGGCTTTTGTGTAGACTGCAAAGAGTTTATCACATTAGTTTGAAGAGAAGCTGATTGGGAAATAGGAGTGGTATCGGAAGATAATTGGGCAGCTTTCTCATTGAGTTGCTTTATAGCAGCCCCAGAGGTAGCATCGAAAAGGTTGTCAACGTGCACATTGAGTTGCTGAGCCCAAGACTTGTGTGTGGGGAAGGAATTATATAGTAGATGATGGGTAGTACTTTTAGCCTATGTTCATTTTTGTAGATGGACATCTTGCAGTGATAGGTGGTAGCCCTCTATGCCCTATGTTGGTCTTCATTGGAGTAGCGTAGGAAGACCATAGTGGGCTAAAGTCCCTGAGTAGCTGAGGAGCAGAAGTGGGCAGCTGAGAGTTGTTCACAAGTGGAGTTGTGAAAATCTTGAGAGGAGTCTTGATGTGTTGTGGCATTGATGCAGTAAGGCACAACTAGAGAGAATATTGACAGTCAAGGTGCAGTTACTCGATGGACTTGGAGCATTGATAGAGGTAGGATCTACAGATCTAGAGCCAAAGGACTAGGCAAGTACAGGGTATGACTAAGGGGAGCTAAGAGAATTGACTTGATTAGCCAGATAGTAAGAGTGTCTTGTTGAGGGTAGATTGGTTGTTGATGGTTTAACACCAAGCCCCAGTTTATATTTGGTACTAGCGGATGTATGATGGTCATTATTCCTAGTACAGAAGCCCTAGACTGTTATATTATATGTGGTTTAATATAAATAAGTTAGGTTGAAAATTTTAAAAAGTTGTCTATATTTTGTGCATGTGTGATTTATTGTTGTTTATATTCCACTGTGAAAAGTAGTATAGTCGAGATTCCTGGTTTGGTAGCGTCAGAGATTTTATTATTCTATCCTAGACCCAAGATCATGGAAATTCAACATGGTATCAAAGCGTATCTGAGATACTTTGAGGGATAGTGAGTCAGAGTGTGCACAATGATTTTCCATTAAGGGACTTCCATTGATTTTGCATGGATGGTTGGGACAACTCAAGGGTTTTTTGTCATGGATGAGATCAGGTTATTCAAGATGGCTTCATGTGATGGACTACAAGTTGGCAGGCTATAGTCTTCATCAGATTGTGATGTTTCATATCCTATATTGGAGGGATTTTCACGATTGGTATTTGATCTAGGAGGATGAGTGATTGTAGGACTGAGCCAGTGGAGATTGTGTAGGCTCAAAGGGAGTCTAGGCTCAAAGGAAGAATCCCTATGGAGGATCGGGATCTTCAGTTTCAGATGTGATGAGGCAGAGGCACTACCATGATTGGCAGATTCATTCTACATGGTATGATGCAGTGATGGATCCTAAATGGGCTAATGTCACCGAATGATGATGATTACTTCCCAGTATTGGAAGTAACTCCATCGCTAAGAGGGAGTGTTGATTTTTGTGTAGCTTGGGATGTACTCCAAGCCCTAGTTTTTAGGGTTTGGGGGGAAAAGCGCCACAAGTAGGCTTGTGGGCTTGGAACCCAAGCATCGGGTTTTTCACCCATCGGTATTTAGGCCAAAACCATGAATAATTTGAGCATGAGAAAATTTGAGGTGATAGAGATTGGTGTTCTGATTCTAATGCTCCAAAGATAACTCAAACTAGAGCTCTATAAATGAAGATATGAATGTTTGAAGGTGGAAATTAACTATGGATAGCAAATTCATGTAGGCTTGGTCCAAGAGACATGTCCCTTCATGAATTCATGGAGCCCTCATGTTGGGTATAAATATGAGGTAATATGAGGACATTTTTCTCATCCATTGGTGCAACACACAATAAGTGAAAAGCACATAGAGGAAGAAGATAACTTTTTTTTGGGCCATAGAAGAGAAGGAAAAACCAATGAGTTTCAAGGGTTGTTTCTAGTGAATTTTGAGGAGGTCGAAGTGCAGGAAGGAATTCCAAGGGCCTATTCTTGGAGGTAAAATCAGAGGAGATTAATTATGGGTTGTTTGAGGGCCAATTGTGGGGGAGGTAGAACCTAAAAAAGCTTTCACAGGCCTATGGTGCCTTGTTGTAGTAGGCCACAGGAAACATAGCGCAAGTTGATGTTCTTGGTGAGGGCTAGGCTACCCAAAATTATAGCAAGAAGGGTCAGCCTCCTAACAAAGGGTAACCACACTCATTAAAAACATATTTGGGAAAAATTAAAGGGTAGATATGGGACTATAATGATGCCCTAACCAGGCCTACGTGGTAGCATAGGAGTGAACATCAAACAATGAGCTAGAGATATGTTGTTGAGGTGTTGGATCCAAGATATGTGGATCAGTTTTGGATCAGTCCACATTGCAGGTTGTTGGGATCCATTTGTTGGAGTTTCCTTGGGCATGAAGGAGCTCCAAATAGGAGCATATCCCACTATGGAGTGATGTATGCGCCCTACTGTGTACAGAGTTGTTGCAACCTATGAAAGCCAAGGTGGTAGGGCTGACGTGGCATGTTAGAAGACCTAACCAGTTGGTAGTTTCAAAGTGAATATCGGTGCCTAGATTTGTGAAATAGCACCTCTATTGAAAAAGAGAAGGGAAATTGATGAGAAGTTTGTTAGAAATTGTGTGTAAGGGTCTCCTAGGAGTGGTGATGCCCTAACTAGGTGCATATGCTACAACGTGGGCTTGGTCACTTGTGGACAATTGGAGGGAAACATGAGAGAGGACCAAGTATGGACATGATTGGGCACATACGGTATGTTTGAGGACATCATGATAGTGTCCAAATTGGAGCCTGGTGAGCAACACCTTGATGGAAAAAGGTAGTTGTGAGAGAGACACATATGGTATGTTTGAGGACATCATGATAGTGTCCAAATTGGAGTCTGGTGAGCAACACCTTGATGGAAAAAGGTAGTTGCGAGAGAGGCAATTATTGATCTCAAGGGTCTAATCCACTAGGAGCAGTTTGTAATGCTTGAGACTTGTGTGTGGAGAAGGAATTCTACAACCGATGATGGGCAGTTGTTGTTGGGAAAAGTATCCAATACGGAATGACCCTATCCCACTCTAAGGGTGATAGTACCTCAGCAACAACTGAATGCAAAGCTATTCAAGATTACTTCTTTATGAGATGAGAAAGAGAAGAGAAGGAGGATCCACTAACCGTTATCTTGCGCTAATGGTTGATCCAATCTTCACTCTTTGCTGCTTGCTCCTAGCTCCTTGCTCTTTCACTGGCCCAGCTACACAAAGATCCTGTAAAAGCACAAGAAAAGGAAACTACAAGAAGCATACATCCATAATCGATTCAAGGATTAGAATAAATCAAATATACAAGCATCAATTCACCATAGAGACAAATGCATATAGAAGAACCTCAAATACTTTATTAATGGAAGAAGTAAAGTTCTGAGAGTGTTACAACCATAATAGGCCCAATCCAGCAACACCTCCCAGCAGAAAGAAATCTCCTCTTCACCTCCTTCAAGCAAATCACCCAATAGTTCTATACTCAAACCAACAACACTTCCTTACTTGCACAAAATTCCAACCTCCTATAGACCTCATGAGAGAGCTCTATATATAGAAGTTTTGGAGAAAGCATGAGTCAGCTTGAGTCTGGCATGAAGCTGACTAGTGTCCTCTCCCACTTTAGTTATTCTTCAGTTCTTGAGTCCACTTGGAGATTCTTGCTTCCACTTGGAGATCAAGACCCTCTTACTCATCACAAGGCGAATTCCTTGACCCAAGTGTCAGTTTGGAAGCTTCCTGGGCAATTGACACCTTGCAGAATGACTGTGCCACTTGGCCAATCTCGCCCAGCGCAGGTAGCCTTCATTGATTTTGACATTCAGCGCAGGTACAGAGTGGAGCAGTTGACATTCAGCGCAGATGCTCAGTGGAGCAGCTGACATGATCCAGTAATAGCTTGTTTTTGAGTGCTTTCAGGTGGAGAACTGATTTTCAGTGCTGTGGTTTGCTGACCTTGTTCCTCTAGGGGTAGGAACAACATGTTTAGGGACTTTGGATCCCTCAGATTATTGACATTTCATGCTTCATGCTGTTAGGCACAAAAATGTCTATAACAGTTGCCCCCTAAAGTATGAGGTCGTTTATCGGGTGAAATGCTTTATCAGGAGGATCCGAAGTTCATTCAATCGCTGAGAGGTGCCCTGTAATAAAATACAAAACAATACATTATTTTTCATTCTGCTTTCATGATCTAGCCGAGGCGGGCATTCCCATGCTCAGCTTTATAAATTCATTTTGGTACATATAACAGACGATCGTCTGATGGTAGACTGATAATTCTCTGCTGAAATTATCATCCTTTCAGTAGGATAATCATCTGCTGCAATAATGTACATATCAAATGCTTTTATATTTCCTGAATATATAGTGCAGCCCGAATGGATGAAACTAGATCCGGGGTCTTCAAACTCGTTCGATCTTCACTCTAAGTACAAGTCGATCCATGTGAGAATTGCGCTGAAGTCGAACATGGACAGACATCGCTTGATTACCGGTCAATAATGTAAACCGTTAACAAGCGCGAGAGGAATCACCGATAATGATAATGACCCTCAAGGTACTACAGTACAATTCACGTGGTGTGAATATAGGACTTGGCGTCGAACACCATGCAAAATCTTCTGGTCGAAGGTCATTGATGTATACCTGTCGCCGGAAGTGAGAAACTTGCCATTGAGGCATGCAAGCTTCAAAGTACTGGGGGGGGTGTTCCTAGATCAACTTCTTGGATAATGAGCTGAAGTCGACAAGAAGCGATCCGTCAAAGGAGGGCCTTAATGAATCCCACATCAGTGACACGGAACGGAGCTAATGATTTTAGTGGAGGTGAAAACAATCTGTGAGATATGATTCAGGGTGGCGATCATGGGTGGATGAAGGATAATGTATGGCAGTGGATGGGACACGGTTGACTCTTTCTGAACAACATCTCTTGAACATATAACGACACTGATGTGATGGATCGGTAGCATTACCCCAAATACGGATGGTTTGGCGAAGACCATGGTGATGAGACCGGTGAATGAAACAACCCAACCCGATGTGATACGGAGGACAAAGTGTCATGTTCAAGAGCGACTTGCTACCATTAAAGCTTTGAGGTTCTCCCAATTTTTCCCCGGTCATTTCTGACCAGTACCTCTTTATTTTTGTCAAGCTTGAGGAGGATAACATATGCTTGTTCTATAACCTGCCCTTCGGGCAAGCCCATCGCTATGTTTTAATGAGCCTAGCGATAGGGAAACTCGTTCTCGTCTAAAGACAAGTTTGTCGCTATTTAATCATTTTAACGAGTCTAGCGACAAAGACAACTCGGTCCTTTTCATTTTTAGAGAGTCTGAAAAGGTACAGAAAGTTAACTCCAAAATTCCTTTTTCGTCATCTAATCCCTTAAGTCCGAAAAAGTATAAAACAATACAGAAGGGATGAATTTTCGATAACTTTAACGAGCCGAATAAAACAAGCGCTCGACCTTTTTGTGCAATAATCCCTCAGGTCCAAAAAGATTAAAATCTAGAGGAGGGATAGCTCTTCCGGTCCTTTTAACGAGCTGGAAGGCCAAAACTCGGCAAACTTTTCATATTTTTCGAGTCAATTGAAAAGAGCTCAAAGAAGACTCGTCTTTTGAGGAACGAGTGATAAACAGGGATAGCAGCAGATTCTAGGTACAGGTTGGAATTTTCCAATCACGGCAGTGTCACAAGGATGGCTAAGTGAAATCACTCTTCGCAGCTGTTCCTCAAAATGGGTAAACAATCATATGGGGGTGAACGATCGGCCAAATGGAATGGAGGTGGCAGGTGCAAACACGACCAAGGCTTTTCATGGCTAATAAATTTACGATCACAATGGTTATTTACCGAGATAGGTTCATTTTTTAATGAGCTTGAACTCTGGTGGAAACCCTTGCTCACGCTTTTCTATTTTTTAACGAGCATAAATTCCGCGGTAAAACTGCTCGAATCTTTGCATTTATTTTTTAACGAGCATGAACTTTATGCTAAAACTGCTCGATATACCAGTCGTAAGATAAGAAATGTCTCCTGAAAGATCCCATTTTTTATAGAGCTTGCGCCTTACCAAATCTATGCTCCCTCTCATCCTTTCTTCATGCAAGTTCGGAAACGGCTAATCCTAAAAACAGATAAATAACCGCTCTTAGCTTGCACTCCAAAAGGTTTGCATGCCCCCAGGTATAAAGTACAATTTCAAGGCTGCCCCTACTTATCTGATAAAACATTTGCTTTAAAGGGTGAGGCTTACCTCTTTCTGGTTACCCAAAGATTGTTCTGTTAATCTTTCAAACTGAACACTTCCTCGGCACTGCCTCCCATAGTAGACAATGGTGAATGACCTTTGTCAAACACGTGACCTTAACAAAAGAATCCTATTCTAGAACAACCCCTCTTCCATCCATGGAGGGGGTACGGACTAGTCATATTCTTTCGCGGAAATTCTACCTTATACCCCGGGTTTCCTCTACCCGAAGCAGACCAGGATGCATGCCCCCTGGGTTCCAGTCCCATCTTTCCGAATCACTCGCACTCATCGGGAAGGAGGACTGGGGGTGGAGACATTTCTTGAGTGAATAGACCATTGAGGGTCGGTATTTGACTATTTGCGATGCGTGATCCTGGAAATGAAAGTTGGTCTACGAGCTTGACCACATTTCCTTCGTGTGGAAAACACATTACTCTAAAGAGTGAGGAGACTATAGCTCCCATGAAATATATATAGTCCCATCCAAGGAGTAGGTTATAATCCAAGGGTCCTTGAATGACCATCACGTTCATTTGAACGGTCTTCCCTTTCAATGTAATAGGCACATTGGGGAGGATCCCTAATGGTCGACTGGTTCCTTTATCAAAGACCGAGAGATTTCTTATCTCAGGCAAAAGCGCCGGGGAACCCAGTGCTTTCCAAGCAATAGAGGAAAGGATACTCACAGATGCCCCTTCATCAATGATAGTTCCAGCCATTACCATTTTGTAGATTTGGACTATGATTCTGAATGGTATACTGGCTGGCAACCGGGGTCTGCCTAGTTGGTTCCAATCAAAGGACACAACCAGGTTGCTTGGTGGTGGGACCGAATACACGGTCGGATACGATCCTGATGATGTTCCTTCCTGCGATAAAGGAATGGGCGCATTGCCCTGATGCTCATCAGAATCTGTGTTGATGAAAAGAATCTGGATGGTGTCATCCTTATTCTCTTCAGTGGGGGTGTCATTTGAAGATGAATCTTCAGTGACGGTGTCATTTGAGGATGAAACCTCTGAAGGAAGAATCGGGTCAACTGCTGTATCGACCTTTAGACTTTCGTCTGGTCTGGATTCAGTAGGTTCATTTTCAATGACTGACGCTTCAGCTGACCACTTGAGCGGGCCAGCTGTGTTTTCAACCAACGAAGGACTTGGCATGAGTTTTTTGTATCCAGGAGGAAGTCTCAACGGTGAAACCGGACGATCTTCCAAAACTCTCTTCGCTTCGTCTAAGAAGGGACAACGGTGGATGGCGTGATCGCCTTCGCACAGTCTACAGGGGGATCTAGCTCCCCCCTTTTGTCTTGAACCTTCACTTTCGCTGGTTGACGGTAAGCACTCAACCTGGCTATCAGAGGTTGATGCTCCCGAATTGTGCAACCGAGGGGACCAGTCCCTTAGTATCCGGGGAATACAGGGACAATCTCTATGGAAGTGTTCTCCTCTACATATGACACATGGCGATTTAGGCCCGGTCTGTGCTGTGTGTGGGTTTTTGTTAGATGTCTTTTGCTTGCCCCCAGTCGCCTTAGGCTCCTTCTTCTTCTTCTCTTTCTTCTTCTTTTCCTTCTTCTCCATGGGAGCTTGACTTTTGCCAGCCCCACCTTTTGAAGATGAAGGATTGGAGGAAGAGTTATGGGAAGTAGAAGGCCGGTGGGCAGCTCTAGACTCATCTAACTGTTGACTCGACTGTTCAGGAACCATGGTGTTCTGAACTACATTAGTTGAGAATAGCCAAATAGGCAGACCAATTGTCAGTCCTGGAAGCAACAACGTGGCCATGTGGGGCGCACCAACTTCTCCCCAAGAGGAGAAAGGACTAGGATTTCCATCATGTGGAATTCCTTGGTTGGGGCGTTCCATGTTCTCAACTTACAGATCAACGTGGGAATAGGAGGTGATTATGTTCCGTTTAAAATAAATTTTATAACGACGCTTAGACACAACTTGCTTTTTCACTTTTTAAGAGTCGAGAAAAAGCTAAAGATGACTCTAGTCTCCTTCGATGTTTTAACGAGCCCGAAGTGACAAATGCTCGGATGTACTTTTTCAGTTATAGAGTTTGAAAAAGGCCAAAAGAAACTGCTCTGGAGTTCTAGGCAGAGGGTGTGCCAAACCTTTCGCAAAACCACAAAATACGTTTTACGGTACGAGTGGTCGATCTTCGTGAATGCTGTGTTCACTGCATTGCGATCAGTAGGGCAGCCGACACGGTTTCCTATGGATAAAGGCTTTGATCCTATAGGGGTCTCCCAATATATACGCGACGGTACGTGGGAGCACAAGTCCGTATTGATACTTATCGCTTCACCGTGGAGGAATCACCCAACCACTCAACGCTAAGATATCACGTTTAACGACGCTGGAACACATCTCTAGCTTAGACCTCTATGTGTTTGCGTTATGTTTCAATGCGTTGTTATGTAAATTCAATTTATTTTAAGGTTGATCTTGTTTAGCAGTTTGCCTTTATGGATCACCACGAGATGTATAGTAACACTCCTAAATGCAGTCTAAGATGATAAGCAAGCTTTTCAATCTTTCAACTTTGAAAACCTTAACTACTGAGGGAAAAGAAAGATAACACCTTTTCACACAGATCATAGAGCACACACTAATGCATTTTCCCTAAATCAACATGCAAACTGTCATAATGCATATGCACAATGCAAGTATTTCTTTTCTCTTTCTTAATGTTGGTGAAATACAAAAAGAAAGCTGTTGTATAACTTTGAATTCAATTTCAAGCGAAAGCAAACAAGTTTGTCCAAAATCAAAAGACACCTTAAGATTTACTTGTTTCGACACTAGAAATATGTAAATTCAAACCATATGACGAAAGCGACAAGCTCAATCAACTATGAACAGCAAAAAAACTAACTCTTAAGATCAAAACGACACTTAATCACAGGTCTAGATCTAAGAGGCCACAGCAAGACTAGTTCACTTTCGTTATGGGAAACTGTAAATGTACAAGAAATACACAAAGAACAAACACAGTTTCTTTATACAACCGAGGCGGAATAGTGACAAGGAAAGTTGGTTTCAGATAGGCACTTTGACTGGTAACAAACAGCAAAAACAAGAGTGAAAACAGGGCAAGAAACAGCAGGAAACCCCAGTAGCACAAGGCAAGACTGGTCCAGCGCAGGTGGGACACTGTCTGTTTGACCTTCAGCGCAGGTAGCCCCTTCGGGAACTGCGCTGAAATGCAGACAGCCTTTGTACAGCCTGCACTAAAGAACGAAACTTTCGTTTCTCTTGGTTTCCGGGTCACAGATTGCTCAAAAATTCACAGTTTTTGCTCAAATCAGAAGCTATCAGTCAAGGACACACTAAGGGATGGAAAGGAGGATGAAAAGCTATCACTAAGAGCTTATTAGAGTCCTTGTGGATCAGCTCTTCAAATCATAAACTTGCCCAGAAACTGAGCTAGAGTAGCTGCCCTCTACTTTGTATTTGAAAGATCCAAATACAGTTCGATTCGGTACTCCCTCTGTTTATGAAATGAATAGAAAAAACACAAACAACCAACAAGATACGTTCCCCAGCGGAGTCGCCAATTTGTTGTTGGGAAAAGTATCCAATACGGAATGACCCTATCCCACTCTAAGGGTGATAGTACCTCAGCAACAACTGAATGCAAAGCTATTCAAGATTACTTCTTTATGAGATGAGAGAGAGAAGAGAAGGAGGATCCACTAACCATTATCTTGCGCTAATGGTTGATCCAATCTTCACTCTTTGCTGGTTGCTCCTAGCTCCTTGCTCTTTCACTGGCCCAGCTACACAAAGATCCTGTAAAAGCACAAGAAAAGGAAACTACAAGAAGCATACATCCATAATCGATTCAAGGATTAGAATAAATCAAATATACAAGCATCAATTCACCATTGAGACACATGCATATAGAAGAACCTCAAATACTTTATTAATGGAAGAAGTAAAGTTCTGAGAGTGTTACAACCATAATAGGCCCAATCCAGCAACACCTCCCAACAGAAAGAAATCTCCTCTTCACCTCCTTCAAGCAAATCACCCAATAGTTCTATACTCAAACCAACAGCACTTCCTTACTTGCACAAAATTCCAGCCTCCTATAGACCTCATGAGAGAGCTCTATATATAGAAGTTTTGGAGAAAGCATGAGTCAGCTTGAGTCTGGCATGAAGCTGACTAGTGTCCTCTCCCACTTTAGTTATTCTTCAGTTCTTGAGTCCACTTGGAGATTCTTGCTTCCACTTGGAGATCAAGACCCTCTTACTCATCACAAGGCGAATTCCTTGACCCAAGTGTCAGTTTGGAAGCTTCCTCGGCAATTGACACCTTGCAGAATGGCCGTGCCACTTAGCCAATCTCGCCCAGCGCAGGTAGCCTTCATTGATTTTGACATTCAGCGCAGGTACAGAGTGGAGCAGTTGACATTCAGCGCAGATGCTCAGTGGAGCAGCTGACATGATCCAGTAATAGCTTGTTTTTGAGTGTTTTCAGGTGGAGAACTGATTTTCAGTGCTGTGGTTTGCTGACCTTGTTCCTCTAGGGGTAGGAACAACATGTTTAGGGACTTTGGATCCCTCAGATTATTGACATTTCATGCTTCATGCTGTTAGGCACAAAAATGTCTATAACAGCAGTCCTCCTAGACTATGTTCATTGTGAGAGATGGAAATCTTGCAGTGATAGGTGGTAGGCCACCGTGCCCTCTGTTGGTCTTCATCAGAGCAATGCAAGAAGACCATAGTGGGCTAAATTCCCTTAGTAGTTTAGGAGAAATAGTGGATAGTTGATAGTTTTTCACAAGTGGAGCTACGAAAAACTCGACAAGAGTATCGAAGTGTTGTGGCTTTGATGCAGTAAGGAACAACTAGAGAGAAGATTGACAATTGAAGTTCAGTGGCCAGATGGACTTGGAGAAATGATATGGGTAGGAGCTGCAGATCGGGAGTCGAAGGACCGGGCACATTTAGGGTACGACCGAGGGGAGCTGAGAGAGTCAACTTCATCAGCCAAATGGTCAGAGTTTCTTGTTGTGGGTAGATTGGTTGTTGATGGATTGACACCAAGCCCTAGTTTGTATCTTTTACTATCGGATGTATGAGGGCCACTATCCCTAGTATGGGTGCCCTAAACTATTGTATTATATGTTATTTAATATAACGAAGTTGGGTTGAAAATTCTAAAAGGTTTTCCATATTTTTTGCATGTTTTTTTATCTGTTGTTTATATTCCATTGTATGAAGTAGTATCATTGAGATTGTTGGTTTGGTAGCATCAGATATTTTAAGATTCTATCCTAGACCCAAGATTGCGGAAATTCAACATGGTATTAGAGTGTATTTGAGCTACTTTGAGGGACAATGAATCAGACTGTGCCTAGAAAATCAACTTAGAAGAAGTTGTGAGTGTCTAGATCATGGAGTGGAGCATTCAATTGAAAACATGGACATGTAGTCTTGACTATATTAGCATTAAGATTGGCTGGGAGTTCTGGTGGATTGGTGGTGAGCATGGTGAACAACAATTTGTTGTAGGGAAGATTTCTAATCATGGACTTTCATTTATTTTCCATGGATGTTTGGGACAACTCAAGGGGTTTTTTGCATGGAGAAGATCAGGTTGATCGAGATGGATCCATGCGATTGACTATAGGTTGGCAGGCTAGAGTCTTCATTGGATCATGATGTTTCATATCCAAGATTGGATGGGTTTGCATGATTGGTATTTGATTCAGGAGGATGAGTGCTTATAGGATTGAGCCATTAGAGATCATGTAGGCTCATAGGTAGAGGGAGAATTCCTATGGAGGTTCGGAATCTTCAAGTTCAAATGTGATGAGGTAGAGGCACTACTGAGATTGTCGGATTCATTCTACAGGGTATGTTGCAGGTGATGGATGCTTGATAGGCTAGTGTCGCTGGATGATGATGGTTACTTCCTAGTCTTGGAAGTACCACCCTCACTAAGAGTGAGTTTTTATTTTTGTGTAGCTTGGGAGGTACTACAAGCCTTAGTGTTCGGGGTTCAGAGGGCAAAGCACCGCAAGTAAGCTTGCGGGGTTGGAACCCAAGTATGGGATTTTACACCCATCATGATTTGGGCCAAAACAATGAAGAATTTGAGCATGAGAAAATTTGAGGTGATAGAGCTTGGCATGATGATTCCAAATCTCCAAATATCACTCGAATTGAATCTCTAGAAATGAAGATATGAATTTTTGAAGGTGAAAATTAATTATGGACAATCAAGTCAAGTAGACTTGGTCCAAGAGACATGTCTCTTCATGAATTCGTGGAGCCCTCGTGTTGTGTATAAATATGAGGTGATGTGAGTACATTTTTCTCATCCACTGGTGCAATACACAACAAGTGAAAAGCTCGTAGAGGAAGAAGATAACTCTATTTTGGGTTGCGGAAGAGAGGGACAGACCAACGAGTTTCAAGGGTTGTTTCTAGGGAATTTTGAGGAGGTCGAAGTGCAGGAAGGAAGGCCGAGGGTCTCTTGTTAGATTCTGAAGCAGAGGAGAGGAAGTATGGGATGTTTGAGGTCCAATTGGAGGGGAGGTAAACCCTAAATAGGCTACCACGGGTCTTTGGTGCCTTGCTATAGCAAGCCATAGGCAATACGAGGCAGGCCAAGGTTATTGGTGACAGACATGCTAGTCAGAATCACAGCAAGAAGGGTCAGCATTGTAACAAAGGGAAACTGAACTCATTAACAACATATTTGGGTATAATTAAAGGTTGGATATGGGATAGTAATGATTCTTGAACCAGGCTTACATGGAAGCATATTTGTGGACCTCAAATAGTGAGCTAGAGATATGTTGTTGAGGTGTTGGATTTGAGATTTGTGGATCATCTTTGGATCAGTCTACATTGCAAGTTGTTGGGAGCCATTTGTTTGAGATTCCTTGGGCATGAAGGAAATCCAACTAGGAGAAGATCCTACTATAAAGTGATGTAGGTTTCCTAATGTGGACATAGTTGTTGCAGCCTGTGAAAGCCAAGGAGGTAGGGCTAACATGGAATGCTAGAATCCCTAACTAGTGGATAGTTTCATAGTGAATATTGGTGCCTAGATTTTTACAATAGCTCCTCTATTGCAGAAGAAAAGGGAAATTGATGAGAATTTTGTTGGCAGTTGTGTCTAAGGGTCTCCTCGGAGTGGGGATGTCGTAACTAGGTGTAGATGCTACAACATGGACTTTGTCACTCGTGGACTGTTGGAGGGCAGTGTGAGAGTGGAACAAGAGTGGATGTGATTGGGCATTTATGGCCTACTAGAGGACAATGTGATAGTGTATAAATTGGAAAAAGGTAATTGCATGAGAGGTAGTTGTTGAGTTCAAGGGTCTGATCAACTAGGAGAATTTTTTGGAGCCGAAAACTTGTGTGTGGAGAAGGATTTCTACAAAAAATGATGGGAAGTCCTCCTAGCCCATGTTCATTATGGGATATGGAAGTCTTTGCAGTGATAGATGGCAGCCCTCCATGCCCTATGTTGGTCTTCATTGGAGCAGCGTAGGAAGACCATAGTGGGCTAAATTCCCTAAGTAGCTAAGGAGCAGTAATGGGCAGTTGAGAGTGGGTCACAAGTGGAGCTCTAAACAACTTGACAAGAGTCTCTATGTGTTGTGGCCTTGATGGACTAAGGCACAGCTAGAGAGCAGATTGACAGTCGAGGTTTAGTGATCTAAAATGGGGGCTTTGACAAGCCTCCACCTGCATCTCCATTCATGGATATGATCAGAGATGTGGGTAGAGGTTTCTTAGCTTAGAGTACTGGGGAGTTTCGTTCTGGTTACATAACAGATATGAAGTTGGAAGTGCTTTAAGAATTCTATTTTCTGGGCACTAAAGGTATTGACTGACACACATGGAAACTCAATGTACCATTTGGAAGAAATGCCAGTAAGGGTTCTCAGGAAGAGTCTAAGCTGGATATTGTCATCAACCATGGAGTTTGATAGACACCATAAATGGTAGGTGGTGACATGCATAGATGGATTATTCCCTTGTTTCCCTTCAAATTTTGAAATGTTTGTAAGTATCTTGTGCGAGATTGGAGGCCAATGGAAGTTGTGATTGAGAGGGTTATTATCCAACTTATATAGATCGGGGATATCAACTATTTCCAGAAAATTCAAAGGTGTAGGTTCCACCAAATCTGACCAAGGTGGTGCAGGATTAATTGAAGGACTGGGAGGTCCCTCCATCAAGTTTTTTCCAACAAGAGACATGGGATTCATCAGATAATAACTTCTTGGTTGTGGTGGTGTAGTTATATAAGGTCACATTCCATATGGGATATTAGGCTGTGTGGAAAAATACTAGTTTCCCCCTAGATAAAAAGTGTCCCGATGACTCAATTGTGGTTGAGGAGGGGGTTCCAAAATGGATGTAGTAGGACTGGGTTGAGGGATATCACTGGCCACATAGTTCACAATAGGCACATGAAGGACACTAGAGTAGTGCTCACTTGGAGGGGGTAAGTTGATAAGCAAAGAACCAGGTTTTCCTATAGGTGGAAGGGGAACATAAATTCCCCCGACAGGTATATGCATGTTGGGAAAATTTCCCATGGGCATCTGAACTTGGGGGTTAAAACTTCGCAATGGGTTCCAACCAAAAGGGTTTTTGAAGGCGGTTGTGCTAATAGAACTACTAGGAGTGATAACTAGTTGTCTAGGCACTGACACGAAAGGGGTGGAGACTGTGATGTAGTAGACTACTCTCATAACAAGTGTAACAAGGTTGCTTGGACTACGCATAGTCTGAATAGTAGGGTGAACAATCAGCTGTGTAGCACTGACCATAGGCAGGGGAAGTAATGGTGGAGCGAAATTGTCCATAATGGACAACGACCCATTAGTCCATGTAGGAATATTGGATGTGGAAATTGATGAAGACATCATAGGTACAAGTGTTACCTGAACCAACATTGGATTGAGAGGATCAGTTAGAGGAGGATTGTAAGGAGGTACAAATCCTTCATGGAAAAAGTCCTCAAGTAGTAAGATTTCTTGGGAAGTGTTATATGATTTAGTGTTAGACACTGGAAACTGATTTCCCAAAGAGGGATAATTCGACTCACCAAGGCTTGACAAGTCCTTCAGGGTCAGTGGAGGAAGACCTCATTGTTGTCTAGATAGTCGATGAGGGTTGAATGTATCCATGGTGATAGATATATTTTATTAAAAAGGAAAAAAAGTGATATTTGTTATTGTCTCAGTGTCAACAATAGAACACCTAAAAATAAAAAATACTCTAAAGGAAATTAGAAATCATCCAGGGAACATAAATCTGTCTAATAACCATAACTAGCTAGAGATGAAATCTAATATCAGAGTGGCTAAAAGAGAGAGATGATTAAATGTACAATTACGATTACTCCTAAACTTCACCTGAACCTTAGTAAGAAGGGGCGAAGTACTCTTGTGAATATGATCACCCTCCCAAAAAACCAAAGACGGAGTAGGTTCGTCTGTTTAGTACTAGGGCAGCCCACCCCAATCACCTTGTGTTCATCCCTAAACAAATTGGCTAATAAGGCTACCTCAAATAACAAACACCACCAGGGAGGGGTCAAAATCGTGGACAGTACACTATGTAGGAAGGACACTTGAGTCCCCGACTCAGTTCCTGTTGGAAACAGGTCCCCTGGGGTCAATTTTGGGGTTAAAAGCCCAAGTTTTGGGGTAGAAAGCCCAAATTTTGTAGGAAAGAATGTAAAGTATCAGCATTTTGTGGCCGCAGAGCTCGAATATGTAAGCAATCAAAAGGGGTTTTCCACCCTTAGTTTAGATAGTTTGTGTCAGCTTGTTGAGATCCTCCCTTGG
This sequence comes from Pinus tabuliformis, assembly GCA_031772625.1. Taxonomy (NCBI): domain Eukaryota; kingdom Viridiplantae; phylum Streptophyta; class Pinopsida; order Pinales; family Pinaceae; genus Pinus; species Pinus tabuliformis. The sequence goes on from CM062806.1 coordinate 229,347,041, forward strand.
TCTGTGGACCATGGGATTGTATAAAAAGGGAGTCTTAGAAGAGTCCAAGGCAGTTGATAAGTTTTTGGGAGAGTTCAGAGTAAGTCTATGGGTATGTGAGAGCTAAGAGAGAAGAGACTTAGCGTAGGAAGAGCTTCTACAACTGAGTGCGTTGAGGGCTAGGGTAGAAGTTCACAGCTGAGTGTGCAGACCCCTGCAGTTGTGTGCACAGGGTAGTCAGAGTCTGTACTCGAAATCTGAATTATCAATATGGAGAAGTATTTTGGAATTATCTGTGTATGCATTATTTTACTTCTATTATGCATATTGCGACTATGTTATATTGAATACTGGGGTCATGAATTAATGCTATATTGATGCGTGAATCTATGTATTTTACTTTGTCATATGAACACAAGTAAGAATATTGTTTACGTGAAGATAATTGTAATGCGTGTTAAAGTTAACAAGAATTAAGTGAATTTGAGCAAATACAAAAGTAAGAGTAATTAAAGAGGCGTGTAAGTTCCTGATCTATCTATTTAAGGTCCATGAAGGATGATCGAAGACTTTCGCGAAGGCTTCAAGGACATATAAGAGAAGTACTTTGACAAGCCCTAAATGGCTTATTGGTCTACGTGAAGGAAGGTTTAGCGAAAATAACTGAAATCAAAACCATCTCAGGGTGTGGAAACTTGGTTCTTGCATCCCCCATATTGCTTTGGGTGAGACTTCAGTCTGTGCTCTGTAGATTAATGCCAAAAGGGCCAGTAGTGTAGGGATTTTCTTGGCTACTTAACGTTGAACCTGGGTCAGGGCCCATCAAGCCAACAAATGGTTCTGTTGCTAGGATCGGGATCTGTATAACGATATGTGTGATGTTGCATCGTTGGAATCGAACTAAGAAATAGATTGAAGACTGGTTGGATAGAAAGATCCATGAATTCACAGTGTAGAAAAACAGGAATCCGCGATTGACAAAAGAACAGTGGTTGGACAGATATTTGTACACAGAGATACACGAAATCTTCTTCTATTCCGTCCCACTTGAATTATACGAGTGGATCACGAAGTTAGCAGACAACCAAGGGAGGTGGAGGCTTGACGGTCCGACTGTCTGGAAACCAAAGTTAGTGCGGAGATTGGAAGCCTCTCAAGATAAGATCGCATGTGTTGTTGATCATTGGCTTGATCGTATCATAGGAGGATTTGTGACAGAGTTCGCGGTCAATACTTCGGTTAGTTACACTTCTTCAAAGGGCTGCGAGGTAAATAGTTAAGGTCTTTAAATACTTGGATTAAGATGATATTGTGTGAAAAGAGGGTTATGCAGTTGTCTTGATGTTTGGGGCTATGCAAAATGGAATAAATTTCAAAGACAGAGGAAGAAAAGGCCCTGAATATAGCCTGTTTATTGAACCTCCTCTGAGTGACGACGAGGGAGCAGCACAGGCTTCTCCGCAGAGCATTATTCATTTGATAAAGCAAGGGTTCCTACGAATACCTCATCCACCCACACCACCTCCATCTTCACCTCCACCACTTACACCCTTGCCCACACCACCCCCACCTCCACCACCATTCAATATGGCGAATTCACTAAAGTTGCCTATGTTCAAAGGCCTGGGGAATGAAGATCCGGACTAGTTTTGGTTCACCGCAAAGGTTGTATGGGAAGCTCAGGGTATCACAGATGATCAAATGAAGAAAGAGACGTTGGTTATTGCTTTGCAAGACCACGCACTAATGTGGTACATTAAGTACTGCACTGATAACCCGACGTCCACATTGGTAGATATCGAGACTGCTATAAAAAAGGAATTCAGTAGACCTAAGTCTGAAGCACAATCAATTATGCGATTCAAAGAGATCACGATGAAGCCTGGTGAGTCACCCTAGGAGCTCGACCAAAGATTGAAGTGCAAGATCCCCGAAGCTAACATGAATCTAACAGATGGGCAGCACAACGAATGGTTTGTGGCTACACTCCTGCCTCATCTCAGGGTTGTGCTATCACAAAAGAAAATTGGGACTCAGGTGGAAGCTCTGGAGATTGCGATGAGATTGCATGAAAAACTCATGCATGATGCTAATTTTGGGGTTTAGCAGATCCATGCACAGTTGCAAAACCTTTTCCTCGAAATGCAAAGTCTGAAAAAGACAAAACAGCTCGGCCAGAGGCATGCGAAGAAGTGTGTTGCCTAAAGTGAAAAGGCGAAGGGCATGATAAAGATCATTGTCCAGTTTTTGCAAATTATGTTTCATCAGGGGGACCAATACCTCTGAGGCTGGAAGTTGCAGCAAGGCCAAGTGCAGGGCCCACATTATGGTGTGATATATGTCAGGTAGCTGGGAAGCATACAACAAACAATTTCCATTTACTGCATAAATTTGTACAGACACTGCAACAACTCTTCTGTAACTTCTGTCAATCTCTGGGACATGATGAGCGCAATTGCTCGAGTTACGAATTAGTGATGGACAGGACACCTGCATACATGGTGCAAGAAGAAACGTGGCCTCTGGGCCAAGGCGCTAGAGGAGCATAAGGCAAGTATTAGGAGTGTGGCCAAGGCTGAGGTGGAGGAGGACCTGGTAGAGATCAAGGGTAGGTTATTTGTTACAATTGTGGAGGACCAAGACACTGTGTGTGAGACTTCCCGAATCCGACGCAGTTTCCATCTCGCTATTGTACTCAATTTTACCATGCGAAGGAGGATTGCCCAATATTGTTAGCTAAGATACGCGAGAAGGGGGCACAACCTCAACAACTGACTGAGAACCTATAGATGATGAGGGGTGAACCTCGCGAGAAAGACCCTAAGGTAAATATTGTGCTACGGAGTAGAGAAACGACTAGTGAGGACAAGGGGAGGCAACCTAAAGAAGGTGAGTGGGTTCACAAAGCATCAGAAAAGGAGACTGAGTTTGATCTAGAACGTGCAAAAGAAACATTTATGGAAGTAAAGAAAATTTTCGCTGAGGCCTCTACCTGAGGGAGTCAAGAGAAGTTGGCTGAAGAAATGGACCCGTCCATGATTACCACATTCTTGGAGACCTGCATGAAACTTCTCCATGATAGCAAGGTTGTGAAGGGACTGCAGGATCTAATCAATAGGTGCGTTGGCAACAAAAACGCTACTAACGGACCACACGTAGTTAGAAATCTTGGTAAGCATAAGGCAAGAACTGGACGTGAGATGAGGCTCACCGTGTAGATAGGAGAATATGAAATGGGCCAAGTTATCCTGGACCTAGGGTCTGACATGAACGTTTTGCTGAAACAGACATGGGAAAGAATGGGGAGGCCCGCGCTATAGTGGTCTCTGATTCAGTTAAGGATGGTGAATCAGCAGAAAATCATCCCAATGTGGAGGTTGCAGGGGGTAATAGTTGATATCAAAGGCGTGATCACACTCCCTGATTTTGATGTGATAGAGATTGTGGATGACAGTAATCCCTACCCCGTGCTCCTTGGGATCGATTGGGCCACTGACGAATGGGCTAATAAATATGAAGAAGCAAAAGATGATATTTGAGAAGAAATCACTCTGCGTAGTGGTGCCACTGGATCCTGCAGGGACCATGCTATACTGAACCAGTCCGCAATTATGAAAGTGATGACGATTTGGACCAGATTTACAAAATAACGATGCGGGATCAAGATTAGGTGAATCCGACAGCATACAGACGTATTGTGTGGGACCGCGAGAGCTCCTACACATTAGATTCAGATGAAGAACTAGAGCACTAGCAGAATCAATTGCATGAAGTATGTACGCTATGATGTAATATGATGACCAAGTCGTTGCATTGTGTATCATCAAAGGTAAGAAATTTGCCTAACTATGATGGGTTAACTGATTTTGTTCACTTTTTGGATGCATTTGAAAGGGAAGTACTAGAGAAGCATCGCTTCCAAGCATTAGATTGGGCACTGCGCGCTACGCCCGCAAGATGGTGGGGTACACACAAGAATATATTTGATGATTGGCACAAATATAGAAGGATGATGAGGGTACACTTTGGACATCCGAAGGTACGATTACAGAAAAGTATGATGGGAGAAATGATCCATGCGACCAATTGGCCAAATGGAATGAAGTATACAAAGCGAAGCCTCAACCAGAGTGGGTCCATCTGTTTTTTGATACCATGGATGTTATACCGATGAATTGGTACTTGGAGACATAATTACACCATGGCACCAAATAATGGGATGTTTTGTGCCAAGGATATTTTATGACATTTAGTTTTGAGGATGGATTGGCATCTATCAATGAAGCGTTGCAGGAGGTTAAGACAAAAATCTTCAGGATACTACAGGATCCTCTAGATTTGATTAAACCTGATTGGACTACCCAGTTGAGCCAAGCGCTGGAGTGTCACAATGTAACAGTGGAATAAGACGAAGAATACCCAAGGAAAATTAATATCTCGGAGACTGAAGGTCACCGCGAAGTTGACAGACCACAACTAGAGAACCCCGACATAACTGAGCCACTCAAGACTAGACAGGTGAACATTGGTACGGAGGCATAGTCGAAGTTTGCAAATATTGGGGACTATTGGGATGAGGCGATAGTATATAAGATCATTGAACTACTCCGTGAATATCAGGGTCTGTTCCCCAAGAATTTTTCAGATCTAAAAGGAATAATAGGAGACCTAGGTGTCATGAAGATCACCCTAAAACAGGACGCGAAACCTGTGAAGCAAAGACCTTACCGTCTCAATCTGATGTATAAAGAATGAGTCTTCTTAGAGTTAGAAAAGATGCTCACAGAATGTATCATTGAACCAGTCAAAGAATCTAGTTGGGTGAGCCCAATAGTAGTTCAGGAAAAGAAGCAAAAGGAAGAAATAAGGATATGCGTAGATCTCAGGAAATTCAATGACGCATGTGTGCATGATCCCTTCCCAAATTTGTTCACCGATGTGCTCCTGGATAATGTTGGCGACCAAGAAGCATATTTGTTCACTAATGGGTTCTCTGGGTACCATCAAATCAAGAGCGCGCCAGAGGATAGAAGTAAGATGACCTTCATGACTAAATGGGGATGCTTCGAATATATGGTGATGCCTTTTGGGCTAAAGAATGTGCCAATGATCTTTTCGCATGTAGTCATCATGAAGTTCAAGGATTTCATTCATAAATTTCTTGAAGTATACTTTAACAATTAGAAAGTGTTTGGACTGGTAAAGCGCCATGTAGCAAGTCTATGCTTGAAGCTAGATACATGCCGAAGGTACCAGATCGCACTTAATCTGAAGAAATTTTTGTTTTATGTCCCTTTTGGAATATTTCTCGGCCATGTGGTATGTAGATAGGGCTTGATGGTAGACCCAGTGAAGATCACGGTCATAATCAATTTGGAGGCACCAAGGAGTGTGAAACAGCTATGCGCAACACTGGGGCATACGAGATACTATAGGAAATTCATCAAGAGCTATGCCCAGATCACCACGTCGATGGAAAAACTGTTAAAGAAGGATGTTACATTCTATTGGAATGAAGAATGCCAGAAGAGCTTGGATGTGATAAAGGATAAAATGGTCATCACGCTGATCCTAGTCTTCCTGGATTGGAAAAAGGAGTTTCATGTGCATGTGAACGCGTCATGTATTACGCTAGGAGCAGTATTAGCACAGGTCGGTGAGGGGTACTTGGGTCATCCTATAGCATTCACAATTAGGAAGTTGTCCAAAGCAGAGAAAAATTATCCCACAACAGAGCGCGAAGGATTAGCTATGGTGTACATGCTCTAGAAGTCTAGGAAGTTTCTGTTGGGTCGACATTTTAAGATGTATACAGACCATTCTACATTGAAATGCCTGGTCAACTAACCTGTGTTGGGGGGAAGATATGCAGGTGGTTGTTGTTGTTCCAAGAATATGATTTTGAAGTAATTGTGAAACAAGGACAATTGAATGTAGGCCCTGACCATCTGTCGCGCATTGAAACTTGAGAAGAGCCTACTAATTTGGATGAAGGACTGCCTGATGTGCAGCTCTTTACAGTGCACGTAGTTCTTTGCATTGCACGTAGATATTTGTAGTGCACATTGCAGACAACCACTTTGAAGATATTATACACTTCTTGATGACTGGTATAGCTTCAGAAGGATATACAATCCAACAGAAGAAGGAACTTGTATTGCGCGCAGCAGACGTTTCTGTCATTACAGGGCACTTGTACAAAATGGGATCAGATGATGAATTGCAACCTTATGTGCCAGAGTTTGAATGAAACAACATCCTCACTGAGGCTCATAGTGGAGCCACGGGAGGTCATTATGTGGGAAAAGCAACAATGTAGAAGATTCTACGCGCTGGGTTGTGGTGGCTGACCTTGCAAGAGGATTCAAAAACGTATTGTAGGGCATGCGACACATGCTAAAGGGCTGGCAGAACCTCGCGCAGGGATGAGCTGTTGCTGAACCTGCGGATATTGCTAAAACCCTTTAAGAAGGTGGGCGATTAGCTTTGTAGGACCAATTCAGCCTCCAGGGAAGAAGACGAGTGTGCGGTACATCATCACCGCAACTGAGTAAATGACCAGATGGGCGGAGGCACAACCTGTGAAGGACTGTACAAACACGACAGCAGCAAAATTTATCTTTGTGTATGTACCAACAAGGTTTGGTTTTCCAAAAATTTTAATGAGCGATCACGATGTGCATTTTCTTAATGAGACTATTAATGCGATGACGAAGGAATTTCAGGTTTACCATCAGAAGAGCATTCCATATCATCCGCAAGCTAATGGGACGGTGGAAGCGTTTAATAAAATATTGGAGAGAGTGCTAACAAAGGTTTTCAATGCTCAAAGAAATGACTGGGATGTTCGTGTGCCCGTGGTGCTATGGGCTTAAAGAATGACTTGCAAGAAGTTGACTGGATGAACATTGTTCAGACTGGTTTATGGCGTGGAAGTTGTGGTGCCGATGGAATACATTGTACCTAGTCTGCATATAGTGGCATTCACAAGAATGGCAGATTGCGGAGCCCTGGAGGAGAGGCTCGCACAGCTAACAGGGCTTGAGGAAGATAGATTTCTAGATGGACTCCATCAACAAGTTCAAAAGGAGTGTGAAAATGCATGGCATGATCGGCACATCAAACTGCGCACCTTCAAGGTAAATGATTTAGTTCTATTATATGACAACAAGTCTGATAAATTTCTAGGAAAATTTCGGATGCATTAGCTGGGGCCATATGTCATCAAGGAGATTACCAATGGTGGAGCAGTTCAGTTGGTAAAGTTGAATGGAGAACCATTCCCAGGGTGAGTGAATGGCAGCCGATTGAAGCCATACACTGGTGATCCAGCTAGATGATTACATGATGGAAGCACAGTCTTAGAACTCCAGGCAACTAAAAGGAAGTGCAGGACTATAAACTACACTGCCCGGGTTGGGGAGCTGCGTGATTGGGGAACTGCGTGGAATGAAGGAATGTCACAGTGTCAGCAGAAGCACATGGGGAGCTGCGCTATCCAAGAAGGGACCATGTAGGGTAGCTGGAAAGTGACCATTATGGTCACTGTTCATGACTTGACAGTGGGAAAATGACTAAATGGAGTGGGGGGCGACATTTAAGTCAAAATTTAAGGGTAATATCTGTGAAAATATGCCGCCAATCCAACATTTATGAACGAATTTTGGGGGAAACAGTTGGATTTGAATTCGAAAATGCTTATAAATCACAGGTGGTTGCCCAACGAAAAACACTTGGCATTTTGAGAATTGAGGTGTTGAGCTCTCAGGCGTGTATGAACCATGAGTACTTTGAAGCTTTGATAGTGAGTTCATCGTTTGAGAAGTTGTAAAAGGAAACGTCGGAGTTGTTGTCTAGTATCATGTCAGCGCGTGCAGAAACTGCGATCGCTGGAGAAGAAATGGTCGCTAAGGGAACTGCCCCAGAAGTAGCAATGGTAGTTGAGGGAGCCATTCGAGAGGTTGCGAGCATCGAACTACTGGCAGAAGTGCCTAAATCACTAAGGTTGCCCAGGCCAAGGCCTACACTGACCAAAGAGGGTCCAAAAACAAATAAAGATAAGCAGAAAGTGCCACAACTGGTGTGTGCATCAACCCAGAAAGCACCCACCGAAGGAAAATCCCACCGTGCCGGAGAAGGGAAAGGTAGTTGACCTGGAGCCTGAAGAGGATGTTGAAGAAATCCATATGGGTGAGGAAGACATTGACATGAGGATGGAGGAGGTTGACGTTGAGGGGTCCGACCCTATCTCTAAACTGCCTAAGTACATTCCTCCACACAGAGGCAAGACAAAGGTTCCGAAGGACATTGATGAAAGCAAGGTCACACTGCATACACCCTTGCTGCTGGACAAAATCGTCTTTGAAGGACAACACTTGGGGCACATCCACCATTTAAAATTCGAGGATTGGGATTTGGCTGATACAGAGTGCTTTCCCCACTTAGTGACATATCAACTCATGCACTGCATCTTCTATAAAGACTCTAGTGTGACCCTGTTGGAGCCAAGAAAGTGGGTAAAGGGGGTGGATAAGATTGGTCTGTTAAACATGTTGTGGGTACTACATTACAACTGCATGCCCATAACCATGATAGTGATCAAGAAGCTACTCTACTTGGTGCACAATGGGTGCCTGTGGCTAGAGGAGCCGATACTGATCACTGACATGCTGATCCATAGATCACTCGGCTGCCATAGGCAGGAGAAAATCCAGCCATGGCATTTGGCAGATAGACAGGTGAGTGTGACCTCGCCGAAGCAATGAAGGATAAATTTAAGCTCGCTAAGAAGCCACATGGTTACTACATCACTAGCATAACCAACCCCACAGTCAAGGTAGCCACTCACATCCTAGCAGGAAGGATTATGAGGAAGTGTCGCACAGATGAAGTGTCGACACTAGTAGTGTCATTAGCAGCCTAGTGGGAAAAGGGCGTATAGTTCGACTTAGGGCGCTACCTCTGTAACGAGTTCCTCGCAAACTGCAGAGAGGCGCAGGATCAAAGAAAAACGTTTCACTATGTAAGGTTGATTTTGTCCATAGTGCTGGTCGCGTGGGAGTTACCAGAGGATACTCGGTTTCCTCCAGTCGTGCAGGACCTACCAGAAGCAGCAAAGTTTGCATCACTCTGGGCTACGAAGGACCCCCAAAGGGTCAAGGAAAACAAGGTATTTTGGATCTTGATGGAGATGAGTATCCACATGGCCATCAAGTGCAAGCCACAGTTATCGCTGACAGTTTTTGATCAGTTGACAGGGTATGTCGAGTTCAAGGTGGACGTCCACCATGTCTCCATGCGCGCGCAGAAGGAACCTAAACAAAAGTGGCATGACCTTCCATACGTAGCCACAGACAATGCAATCGTAGTGGTCCTCGACAGCTGGCCAGAAAATTGGTGCTCCTCTTCGGACTTTCCAGCTAGGTCTAGCAAGTCTGCAACAAAGCGAAAAAAGGAAGAGGCCAGGTTGAAGATGGAACAATTGGCCAAGAAAAGGAAGGAGGTTGAGGATAAAACTAAGGTGGAGTGCGTTGCCACGAATCAAATAGGAGGACAGGAAGAGGAGGAGGAGCGCAACTCTGATAGGAGTCAGAAGTCGCCTTCCCGAAGATAGAGGAGGAAGATCAACAATTAGAGCAGGGAGGAGTAGACCCAGAGACTACTCCATTCTGGATTAAGCACAACAGGGAACAAGAGAAAGTAGGGCCACATAAGAAGTCCAAGTCTAGCAAAACATCCCTTGACCCAATCACCTTAATAGAGGGTCATTTGAATGGCATTAGTGATGTGGTGAGGGATGCGACCGCGGAATTGCCACAGTAGCAGAAACAGGCCTTGGGCACTATTCAGACGGGTCTACACAAGCTGCAGATCTAGGCATCGCAGGTACAAACCAGTGTGGGACGGAGCAGCATGACATCAACTAGTGTGGTGCTTGGAACCTTAGAAGCAGTAGGGATGGTGCGCACACTGGATCGCTAGGTAATAGCACTGCTGGAAAAAGCGTTGACTATAGAAGGAAAAGCTAACATGGCCATTGTCAGTGACCTCAAGGGGGTTGGACTCAATTTGGTTGCGCTTCTAAGTGAATCCCTTCACACTTTGCAAGAAGGTGTGATCGAAAAACTTTGGGCCCACGAAAAATGCGCAATATGACGAGGTTAAAGTGACGGTGCACACCGTCGCCATTACCTAATTCTAGCGAAGCTACAAGAAGTAAAGGCGCTGAAAGAGCAGGTGGATGCAGCACAGCACAGGGAATCATTATTGAAGGCTCAACTGAAGCCTTGGCTAGACGAAGCATATGTTATCATGTCCACCTTTTAAGGAAAACTGGCTAGTCTGCAGGAAATGCAGCAGAAGGTACAAGTAGATGACGCAGGGCCAACAACGGAGTAGTTGGTCGAGTAAGTGAAGCAGGCGGAAATACAGTGCACTGCCAAAGTTGCAGTAGTACAAGTGTAGCTAGGAGGTCTTCGCGACAAGATCTTTGTGCCAACAAAGTGACTTGAGGGTGAGTCAGCAGATTTGTGTTGGGGAACTATTGGGAATGGGTCCCCTGGGGTCAATTTTGGGGTTAAAAGCCTAAGGTTTGGGGAAAAAAGCCCAAATTTTGTAGGAAAGAATGTAAAGTCTCCGCATTTTATGGCCATGGAGAGCGAAGATGTAAGAAGTCAAAAAGGGTTTTCTGCCCTTGGTCCACGGACCATGGGATTGTATAAAAAGGGAGTCTTAGAAGAGTCTAAGGCAATTGATAAGTTTGTGGGAGAGTTGAGAGTAAGTTTATGGGTCTGTAAGAGTTAAGAGCGAAGAGCCTTAGCGTAGGAAGAGGATCTGCAACTGAGTGCGCAAAGTCCACAGCTGAGTAAGAGGACCCCTGTAGTTGTGTGCACAGGGTAATCAAAGTCTGAACTAGAAATCTAAATTATCAATAAAGAGAAGTATTCTGGAATTATCTGTGTATGCGTTATTTTACTTATGTTATGCATGTTGTGATTATGTTATATTGAATACTAGGGTTATGAATTAATGTTATATTGATGCGCGAATCTATGTATTTTACTTTTTCATATGAACGCAAGTAAGAATATATGTTTACACAAAGATAATTGTAATGCATGTTAGAGTTAACAACAATTAAGTGAATTTGAGTAAATACAGAAGTAAGAGTAATTACACGGGCATGTAAGTGCCTGATCTATCTATTTAGGGTCCATGAAGGATGATCAGAGAATTTCACCGAGGCTTCAAGGACAAATAAGATAAGTACTTTGACAAGCCCTAAAGGGCTTATTTGTCTGCACAAAGGAAGGATTAGGGAAAATAACTGACTTCACAACCATCTCAAGGTGGTGAAACTTGGTTCCTACATACCCCCATACTATTTCGAGTGATACTTCAGTCTATGCTCCGCAGATTGATGCCGAAAGGGGCAGTAGTGTAGGGATTTACTTGGCTACTTAATGTTGAACCTGGGTCAGGGCCCATCAAGCCAACAGTTTCGATATCCCTGAGGGAATCCCTAGTACACAGAATACCCACCAGAAATGAAATCGGAGGTGGAATTCCTTCTCTCACACTCTGATGTTGTCTTGCGCTTAAATCATTTTTTAGGGGAGAAACCCCGGATGATATGAGTTCAACAAGATTTTACTCCTATTAATGACACTAGTCTTAGTTTCATGATCTTGGGTAGTTTACTCACCACTGCCTAGCGCAAGATCCTAGCTTAAACTAATCTATGTGTAAGCTCAACTAGAGAGTTGTTGATTACTTTTATTGAGAAATTGATTTTATTTGAACTTGTATTAGTGTCTCCATAGTGGGTGTTGATGTATGGAGTTCAATGGGACTCTTACTCAAACCATGCAAGAAAAATTCTTTAAGTTTTTCAGTCAATGAAAGAGATCTTCTCACAAGAATATATTATACATCATTTCAGCGATACACACCCAAATGCAGTAAAAACACATGCAAAAAATGCAGACATATAATGCTATAACAACTAACCCAATATATTTAGAAATAAACCAGCTAAAACAAAAAGATCCCAAGGCCAACCAAGCAAACTTCATAGTTGCAGATCCCAAGGCCAGACCATAGGAAACCTATCAACCCAAGAATCCATAGAGAAGGGTGGATTTCAAGATAACGATTAAGTAACGCATCCCATAAGGACAATCATAGCATTAGCAACAAAAATAATGCATTGTGTCGGAGACTGAGGAGCGTTATAATACTCTGGAACACACAGGGAGGTGCGTTATAGAGAATCTAGGTGTAAAGGGTCTGAGCATACACAATGAGTAGCATAAGAGGTCGGGAAGCACACAGGGTGATCATAATATGAATCCAGAAGAGTAAGAAGGCCTGGAGAGAAAGAGAGATATACGAACAAGAAGAGAAAAGTTGGTAACTCAGAACGTTCCCTAGTGGAGTCACCAATTATGATGTAGTGATTAATGCATGGGTCATTGTGGACATAAAAACCCTCTCGGGTCTCCCAAGACCTAATGCAGACATAATTAGATGACCTACAACTGCTCAAAGACACATGCACTTTGATGGGCCTCTAAATTAGACATAAATTAAGGCCCATCCCTTTAAATTAAAACATAAACTAAGGCCTATGAACATCCTTCAGCACATTAAACTTCTCTTTCTGCATTAAATAATTTATTTTTGACTTTAATATATTCATTATGAGGTTTATGAATAATTGAATATTTGTGCCTAATATTTGGGAATGTGTTCCACTAATTAAGGCAACAGATCCACCAATCAAGGGAATAGATCCATTAATCAAGGGATTTCAGTGGGGAAAGCTTCTTGCATCCATGGGGAATGATTCTTAATCATTTTATAGAAGTACCAAGTTAAATTTTCCTCTAGGGAATGATTGAGAAAATCTAGGAATGTGTTCCTTGCCATTTAATGCAAATTCCTAGTATTGGGGACTAGATCCACTAATCAAGGTATTTTGGTGGGAAAAGCTTCCTCCATTCATGGGGAATGATTCCTAATCATTTTTTATAAGTAAAAATTCGAATTTTCCTCTAGGGGGAGATTTTCATGAGTGTTATTGTGGAGAGAGCTTGTATTTCTGCAGCTCCACTGTATTTTCTTACAGGGATGTAATCATATTGATGGAATAATGAATATTGGTGTCATGTTCAGATTCTAAATCTTGTTCTCCTCCATATATCTTTGAGTTTCCTTGGTCTTGGCCATCCCAGGAATGTGAGAGCCCTTTTGTATCATTTTCTTTCCTTCTTTTCATTGCTTATTCACATGCATCTCTAGTTTTCATTCCTTTCTATTTATACATTTAGGATTAATAATTTCTTGTTGTAGGATTGAGTTAAATGGTTGATGTAAGTTATTTTGTAGGATCACAAGAATTATTTCATCCTTGGAAAAGCTTTGGAAGTTCATAGTAATCATTGATCTGTTTGGATTAGTCTTCTTATTCCCAAATCTAGATTGATGGACCCCCTTTTTAGCAAAGAACAATAAATTTATTCTATTTTTTAGAGAATGCTAACAAGCTTCAATCAAATTGATTTAACTTGTGTTATATCACAAAAACATTCTAGTTCATAACAAAAATTACCCCATCGCATTTGCACTTGATTTGGTTAGGTATTTTTTAGATTTACTAGCTCACTAGTTCTCGAGTTTCTAAATTTTTTACTAGTAATGTTTTTTTATTTTTTTTGCATGTGTTAACATAGGTCTTTTTGAGTGATTCCAATTGGAATAGGGACCTAAGACATCCTAGTTAATAACAAAATTTGTCCCATCCAATTCGGATTTGATTTGCTTGGTCATTAAACTCTCGCAAATTTCATCATTTCACAAGGAAACTTCTCCAAGCTTTTTGAGCAAATCCATCCATCTCCCAACTTTGGTTTTGAGTTCTGAGTGATCCTAGGAAATTTTCCACTCAATTCCTCCCATAAAACACCTTTCCTAGGCCTCCCATCACCTCCAACACCTCACATTTTTCTCTTGGCTATATCCTGTAGGTTCACTGTAATTCCTACAAGATCATCCTGTAGGTGTCTACCACATCATGTAGGTTTTCCTAAAATGGTCTGTTTTGAGGCCAAATTGAGGGAAAACCTTTGGGAAGTCACCAAAAGCCTCCCAAGGGTATCCCACACCATCCAACCATCTCCTAACCTTTCCATCCAACCTCCAACATCCTTAATTCACCTGCCACATCACCAGAGGAAATTAGCTTGCATATTTTATTTTGCATGAAAAGACAAAAAGACAAAAATAGATTTATTTCAGTCCCTTTACTTGCACATAAGTGATTTTTGATGCTTCTTACTTCAATGTTTAGATAGTAACATTTGGTTCATGATAGTTTATCATTATTGAAAAGCATATTTTCTTGTCGGTTAATTAGGAAATGGTGTGATATAGCATTTAATTTCCGTGTCTTTCCTTGTACATTCTTTCTTGCAATAGGTTAAGGCTCCATTTTGAACATTTCATTTTCTGCAATTAATTTAGGATTTGACTTCAGTACATGCACTCCATTACATCATGACAGCAAAGGAAGGACACATTGTATGCCACACATATAGTACCAACACCTCTTAATTTTGTACGAACCCCGGGTTGATAATTAAAGTTAGTAGCATTGGGAATTGCAGCATTCTTGTTGCAATACCGAGGCACATCACTTTTTGGTGCCGTTTCTAGGGAGGTGTCAAAGTATGCATTGTTTTCTTCCCTATTTGATTCATGTCTTTTCACTTTTTACAAAAACAAAATATTTGCATTAGGCATATATAATTTAAAAAGTAGAAAATTGCATTGCATCAATATTCATTCAATCATAAAAACAAAAACAAGATTTCTCCAACACCAACCCACCCCCCCATTTGATCATGTGGTGCAGTAAAATCCATATCACCATTAATTTTTGCAGGTAGAAGAAGAAGATGGCAAAGAATGTAGAAGAAATGGATGGAGATGATGACAATGAGGAAGATCCTCTCAGATTTCCCATTCAAGATACTGATGGTAGTGTGCACATGAAGAACATCCCTCCATATTTTCTTCCAAAATTTCATGGTCTAAGGTAAGAGGATCCGGAAACCTTTCTCTTTGAATTTGAAATTCTTTGTAGATCTTATGGTTACTTATTAAAAACTCAAAATTTGAGATTGTTTTCGGCAACTTTGAAGGATAGAGCTCTTAAATGGTTCATGAGTTTAGGGACTAATTCAATAAGATCATGGAATGATATGCAAAAGATATTTATAGAAAAATATAAATATCATGATCTTAAAGAAGAAATATTTAGAATGAATCAAAGAGAAGATGAGAGCCTTGAGGATCTAATAGAGAGGTTCATGTACAATGTTAAGAGAGGAAAACTACATCATTTAGGATTCGACACACTAAAAACCCTCTTACTTAGAACAATTAGGGATGAGTGGATTGATCTCCTTAATCTCATGAGTATAGGTGATGTATATCAATTATCATTTGAGGAAATTTGTGAAACATGCAAACACATATCAAGAGGAAAAGAAAGAGTAGGTAAATCAACATCAAGATCAGTAAGGCAAGCTAAACTTGGAAATTTGTTTGATGACTTTAAAACAAAAATTCTTAGCAATCTAACCAAACAAGTAGAAATGTTAAGAATATAAAATGAGCAAAAAGAATATGTTTGTGTTGTCCATGCGGAATCACATGATGTTAAATGTTGCTCCTCATTACCAAGGTTGAAGGAAGTTCACCAAGAAGACAATTGAGCAAGTCAATTGCCAACGCAGCAATCTTATGTAGCTCCAAGAGGACCATGGAAGCCTCTTCAACCTAGTATGATGAAAGAGCCTAATTCAAAATTTCAAGGTTATGCATATCCACCTCAAAGTAATTGGAACACACCCTTTCCTTGACAATATTGGCCATCTCAACCCCAAAACCAATCTTGGCAACAAGGTTGGCAAGGAACTTATGGAAGCCATCCACAATATCCTCAATATATTCCTCAATATCCTCCATACCCAACTCCATGTTATCCCTACAATTCACCTCCACCACAACCACAACCCCATCCACATACATATCAAATTTAGACTCCCACTCAACTACCTATACCACTATTTCCAAACCCACACATTGAAGTAGCTCAACGCACTTACAATGTTGAGGTACAACACTTCCAAACATCTCCTCTTGAGACCAATGGTATTCACCATAGCTCAGGAAGAGTATTGCAAAAAAAAGATTATCTTGATATCGTTGAAGGACCACATCTAGAAGAAGAAGATTCAAATGAGAAGACCACAGAACCATGGGCTGAACTTAATGAAGAGCAGACATCAAAATCAGAGATCGAGAGAGCTCCCTCAAATCCTCCATGTATTCAAGAGAACAATCAACAAAAATAGGAAGCTTTGAAGGTCATAGTAGAAGAAGACATGAAGAATGATCCAGATCAACAAAAGGACCAAGGATATCACAACTATGTTGGAATATGGTTCCAAATAGTCACTAAGTTGCAACATCACTCTCTTCCTCAACTATGCTTGATCCTTTCGAAGTCAAATCATTTGGTCTCTAAAATCCAGGTACATGTGAACACATATATTTCAAGCCTCCACATCATTTTTTCTATCATCTTGATGTGCACATGGCTCCATTGGAAGTATTCGTATACTTGAGGGTGATTTTTTTTTTCAAGTAGGGCAAGGTAGAAGAAAAAAAAAGAAAAATAAGAGAAAAAATAAAAATCTAAGGTGAAAACCTCCTTAGAGACGCCTCAGATTGGCTCATTGATTGAAAGCCTCCATGAGGCGGTCAATGGGTTGGGAAAAAAGAGGAAAAAAGAAAAGATCTTAGGTGAAAACCTCCTTTGAGGCACCTAGGGAGACCTACTAGTTGAAAACCTCCTTCAGGCGACTAGTAGGCCTAAAAGAAAAAAAAAGAGAAAAAAATAAAAAAATCCTTGCTCCATGCATGCATGTACTCTCCAACATCTGCAAGCAACAAGAAAAAGTTGGTACCAAAAGAAAAATTGGACAAGTCTAGTCAAAACAAGTCAAATTTTGACTTTCTGCTACTTCTCTCAAATGTTCCAACAAGGCCAAGGCCATGCCAATCCATCACCCTCGTCTATTTTCACCATCCACTGACCATTCTCAAGCTTCTACCACACATTTTCCTTGCTATCCTAAAAAACTACAGGATGCTCTGTTTTACTACAGGATACAAAAATACATAGAGAAGAAATTTGTTTTTTCCATAACTTGAAAACCATATATCCATTTTCCAAGTTGTTTTAGGGGGAGATGCATATGGATGATGGTAACATGCTCAAGCAATTTTAGCAAATTCCAGTGCACGGTTTCCAAGAAATTGGCCTCCATCACCTTCAGCTATTTTTGCATTTTCTCAATATCCATGCATCCATTTAAAACGTTGTTTCATGAGAAGATGCATATGAATGATGGTAACATGCCCAAGCAATTTTAGCAAATTACAATGCACGGTTTTGAAGAAATTGACCTCCATCACCTTCAACCATTTTTGCATTTTCTCGATATCTATGTATCCATTTAAAAATTTGTTTCATGGGGAGATGCATATGGATGATGGTAACATGTCCAAGCAATTTTAGCAAATTCTAGTGAACGGTTTCCAAGAAATCAGCCTCCATCACCTTCAGCCATTTTTATCTTTTCTCGATATCCATGCATCCATTGACCAAAATGTTTCTATGGGGAGGTGCATAATGATGATGGCAACATGCTCAAGCAATTTCAGTTCAATCCAATTTACCGCTTGAGAGATATGGACAAAACAAGTCATTGTCTTGTAAACCTACATGATACAGAGAAACACCTATAGGATTGGTAGTGAGCAGTTTTAAAAGAGATACAGAGATCAAAGAAGCTCCTCCAGAGCTTATTAGTAGCATTAGAATCATTAGCATCAACATCCAACACCTGCACATCAACATCAAATCAGCAGCAACATACATGTCTCTCCAACAACCCTCAGGTAGATACTGGTATGCAATATTCTTGACCTCTTCTCTTGAGCATATTATAGTTAGAAATTTGTTGTCAGTGCATGAGAGATGAGGTTTTATAAGTTAAGGATGGCTCAATAGTCTTAGCCACCTTCAACTAGTTAATTGCAACTCACTCCTTCACTCATGCAATGTTGAAAAGTCAAATTATGAAGGGTGATGATTTTAAGGAATGAGGACAGCAGTTAAAAGAAGAAATTTTTGAAAAATCCAAGGTCACCATATCACTCCAAGCCCTCCATCCACTTCATATTCACTATATATTCATCATTCATCCATCCCATTTCATTCTTGAAAAAAATAAACAAGAGCATCCTCTCTATTTTCATGAAATTTCCATTTGCAAGTCAGCAAGAAGGACGGTCAAAGAGCAAAGGAGGATCACAAAGAGACCCCTGTCACTCAAATTTTTATTTTACCACTCATTACGATTCATTCCTCCACCATTTTTGTCATTTTTTCCACTCCTTTACTTCAGATTACAAAGGGATTGTGTTTTCTACACGATGATCCTGTAGGAATTACAGTGACCCAGAAATCCTACAACAGGCAGTCCTAAGGCAAATAAATGACTTGCTATGCCAATAAGGGTGTGGAAGACCTTTCCAAACTAAAAAAATATTCAATAACTCATCTTGAATAAGGGCAAGAAAGCAAGCTAATGGTCTCAAGAAACAATGATTTTTCTTTGAACAAATATGTTTTTGGGCTTGTCCTTGCAGAGCTTACAACCAATATTCTTAATGCACAAGAGAGAGGCCACCAGGGCCATGGATGAGGCACAATGAGGTCACTAAGTTGCTCAGAGGATGAGCAACACTTTCAGTAGAGGGGTATGATGCGCCTCTAAATTAGACATAAATTAAGGCCCATCCCTCTAAATTAAAACATAAACTAAGGCCTATGACCATCCTTCAGCACATTAAACCTCTCTTTTTGCATTAGATAATTTATTTTTAACTTTAATATATTCATTAGGAAGGTTTATGAATAATTGAATATTTGTGCCTAATATTATTTATTTTTTGTGGAATATTATGAGAATATTGGGCAGATTATGAAGAGTTGGAGGAGGAGATAATTTAGGGACTTGTTCCCTACTACTATAGGATCAATAATAAATAATAAGTAAACAAGATATTATGGAATTATTGCAAAAATTTTGGAACTTCAACGATTGAGAAAATCTAGGAATGTGTTCCACTAATTAAGGGAGCAGATCCACCAATCAAGGGAGCAAATCCACTAATCAAGGGAATTCGGTGGGGAAAGATTCCTCCATCCATGGGGAATGATTCTTAATCATTTTGTATAAGTACCAAGTCGAATTTTCCTCTAGGGAATGATTGAGAAAATCTAGGAATGTGTTCCCTACCATTTAATGCAAATTCCTAGTATTGGGGACTAGATCCACTAATCAAGGTATTTTGGTGGGAAAATCTTCCTCCATTCATGGGGAATGATTCCTAATCATTTTTAATAAGTACCAAGTTGAATTTTCCTCTAGGGGGAGATTTTCATGATTGTTATTGTGGAGAGAGCTTGTATTTCTGCAGCTCCATTGTATTTTCTTGCAGGGATGTAATCGTATTGATGGAATAATGAAGATTGGTGTCATGTTCAGCTTCTAAATCTTGTTCTCCTCCATAAGTCTCTGAGTTTCCTTAGGCTTGGCCATCCCAAGAACCTCAGAGCCCTTTTTGTATCATTTTCTTTCCTTCTTTTCATTGCTTATTCACATGCATCTCTAGTTTTTATTCCTTTATATTTATGCATTTAGGATTAATAATTTCTTGTTGTATGATTGAGTTAAATGGCTGATGTAAGTTCTTTTTCAGGATCACAAGAATTATTTTATCCTTTGAAAAGCTTTGTAAGTTCATAGTAATCATTGAGCTGCTTGGATTAGTCTTCTTATTCCCAAATATAGATTGATGGACCTCCTTTTTAGCAAAGAACAGTAAATTTCTGCTATTTTTTAGAGCATGGTAATGAGATTCAATCAAATTGATTCCACTTTCATTAGATCATAAAATATTCTAGTTCATAAAAAAAATTACTCCATTTCATTTGCACTTGATTTGGTTAGGCATTTTTTCGATTTACTAGCACACTAGTTCTAGCTTTTCACTTAGTAATGTTTTTTATTGTTTTTGCATGGGTTAACATAGGACTTTTTGAGTGATTCCAATTGGAATAGGGACATAAGACATCCTAATTAATAAAAAAATTTGTCCCATCCAATGTGGATTTGATTTTCTTAGGCACTAAACCCTCGCCAATTTCATCATTTCACAAGGAAACTTCTCCAAGCTTTTTGAGCAAATCCATCCATCTCCCAACTTTGGTTTTGAGTTCTGAGTGATCCTAGGAATTTTCCCACTCCATTCCACCCATCACACACCTTTCCTAGGCCTCCCATCACCTCCAACACCTCACATTTTTCTCTCGGTTGTATCCTGTAGGTTCACTGTAATTCCTACAGGATCATCCTGTAGGTTTCTAGTACATCCTGTAGGTTTTCTTGAAATGGCCTGTTTTGAGGCCAAATTGAGGGAAAACCTCTAGGAAGTCACCAAAAGCCTCCCAAGGGTATTCCACACCATCCAACCTCCAACATCCTTAATTCACCTGCCACATCACCAAAGGAAATTAGCTTGCATATTTGATTTTGCATAAAAAGACAAAAAGACAAAAACCAATTTATTTCAGTCCCTTTACTTGCAAATTAGTGATGTTTGATGCTTTTTAATTCCATGCTTAGATAGTAGCATTTGGTTCATTATAATTTAGCATTATTTCAAAGCATAGTTTCTTGGCAGTTAATTAGGAAATGGTGTGATTTAGCATTGAATTTTCGTCTCTTTCCTTATACTTTCTTTCTTGCAATAGGTTAAGGCTCCATTTAGAACATTTCATTTTCTGCAATTAGTTTAGGATTTGACTTCAGTACATGCACTCCATTACATCATGACAACAAAGGAAGGACACATTGTATGCCGCACATATAGTGTCGACACCTCTTAAGTTTGTACAAACCCCGGGTTGATAATTAAAGTCAGTAGCCTTGGGAGTTGCAACATTCTTGTTGCAATACGAGGCACATCACACATATACATGTTAATATAGAATTGACAAAGTAAAAGATAAGAGTTATCTCTCAATATCTAGTGTAGTTCCACCAGAGATCTTAATGTGACAAAGGGAGAACTACTCTGCCCACTCCTACAATAGAACCTGCACATAGACAAGACAAGAAGTAACCTTCACAGCATATAAACCTTTAATGTTAAAAGAATTAACATACAAGAGAATACAAAACTAGCATTCATCTAAGAGGACTATCAATCTCGAAAACACATCAACATAGACACAAAAGAAGTCTCAACATAATTAAGTAGACAGAATAAGAGAAGATCTATATTATTTGATGAGAGAAGAATGATTACAACCATGGTTGCTTAGTCAAGTCTTCCCTTATCTCTTTGGATCCTTTATCTCTCTCTCTCTCAACTCTTCAATAACATAACAATATTAATCTCAATATTATGATCTTTGTTACAATGGTTGAGCCTCTAATTTATAGATGAGGAGAGGCTCTTTCCCTTCCAATTTTTCCATGAGTTCCAATGAGGCAAAATCTTGGATGTTTCCTCTCTTTATTGCTCTTTCCCTTCCCTTGTAGCTTTTCTAGGATTATAAATGCCCTTAGTTAGGAGCGAGGTAGATGTTTCCTACTTTTCGAGCTCACATTTGAGTGAAAAACGGAGTGTTATTCAGTAAACCCACAATTTAACCTCCAGAATCCCACAAATATCCAACAACACTTCCCTTTAGGAAAAAAAGATCGTTAACCTAGGGACTAACACTCCCTGCTTAGTCATCGAAAATGTTATATCTCCCTCTGTTTGTTTCTACGGTGCGTTACCCTAGAAAATGGGCCTCCAACTTAGTGTTTTTCTTCGAGTCAAAGTGTCCTTCTCCTTTGAGCTGATGAGGAGGTCATTTTGTCTATAACATATATGACAGGTGTCCGTGTTCCTTCACAAATGCTTCAACATACTGCTTATTATACACACATCGTGGCTTCATAAGATGATGCATATCTTGAAAATCCTTACTAGAAAAAGAACCTATCATCATTCCCTTTGATGCCTGTATATGCCTTTCTAAAATATCCAAGATTTTGAAAACCCAGTGAACCATATCTATATAGGGAATTAATATTAGCCTCGCAACAATTCTATGAAGAAAATAATTAGTTGTATCTCTTGGAATATTCTATAAAAAAAAGAATATTGTCCTTTGTAATAACTTTTCTCTCCATGAATATAGGGTCTTCTTCTTCAAAACACTGGTAAATTGCCTCCCAGGAGGAAATCCCAGCATCCTTGGTGCACATAATGTCAGACAATAAACCAACTCCTAGATTATTTTCATCAGTGTCTTCCACAAATGGGCCGACAGGTTGCTGCAGTGGAGCCCTTTTCATAGCTTCCCTCCCTACTTCATTTCTTTGTAATGCTGAAAATTAGAGTTTACCTATAAGTCATAGGTGTAGGAACTTAGAAGAGACACTAATTAGCAACATTCACGCTAGCGTAAAATAAAAACTTTACAATAAAAATCCTTTTTTTGGAATGAATTGATAAAACGAAAGAGAATTAACTGTAAACATGTATGCTTTAGATACTACTAAAACCACATTTCAATCCATTAAGTGAAATAACAGTGTTGTAGCAGTTGTAACAACCTCCAACATTTTGGCCCGCATCCAATTTTGGAGCCTTCTTTCATTTTTCCTTGATGTTTGCAAGCACTTGGGCTCATCCCATGACCTCATGTTGAGTCTTTGCACCCTCCTCGCTTGATTGTTCACTGGACATATTTTAGCATGTTGGTCACAATGTCATGCTTGCAGCCATGTTTTGGATATGCGCAAATTCCCTCTTCATGTGTACAAGTTGTATTCATTATGTAAATATCTGCCACACTCACACATGAAGTTGTATGCATTGTCACCTAGGTGTCGTCAAGGTCGTTCAAAGATCTGTCACAAGTGTCGCGCTTGTCGCTCGACCGTTAGTCAGTCACACTGAGTGTTGTTGTCTTGATGGTTTGAGGTGTCTTTTCATCTAGTCATGTTGAGTGTGTGTTCGCAATGTCATGCATGTACGAAGTCACTCGTTCACACACTTGGGTCATTTTTTTAAAACTTTGTCCATCGGACCACCCTCCAACAACTGGACCTTCGTTGAGCTACATTGTGTAGTCTTAGCTCTTAGTGAACATCTACTACTGCCCAGAATTGTGCAGAGCTTAACATTGCTTCCCAGGGAGTCTGCACTACGCAATCCTGGAGTCGTCCCGACTGAATGTCACCCAAAACAGCGCAAAATTTTCTTAGCAAACCATCTCAACTGCGTTGCCCACAAGCAATGCCATCAAGCCTCCAGCTGGTCATTGGAGAGTTTGACCAGGAAATGACCCTAGGCCGCACTCCTCCAAAAGAATGCATAGAAGCTTCCAAGCATGCCCGCTTCTACTGATTGAAGAAACTGCGTAGACATGTTGAACAGACACTCGCTTCCTATCACTAAACTGCCCTAAAAAATTATGTAGTTCTGCCAACCAGTCACCCTGTCAGCCGACCTGTTGATCCTCCTGAAAACTATGCAGTTTTCATGGGTTGTATCCCAGCTACCCAGCATCCCACTCAGCCCAAAACCTGCAGAGAAATTTCCTACAGGCCAGCCACCCAGATCTACGTAGATTTTTCCAGCAGCCTCCCACAGCCCGCTGCCATCCTCCCCGGAGAATATGCTCAGTTTTCACTACCAGTCTCCCCTTTCTACCTGCACTTGTCTCCCTTGAAAAATTGCGTAGATCTACCCTCCAGCCAATCTAGATCCCACAGAAAGTCACTACTGATCAATATTTACCATCTCAGCCTCCCAATAACCTCTACATAATTTTCATGGACAGTGCCTGGAGCCCGCATCCCGACTTAAAATGTGCTTTGTGCAGTTTTAGAGCCTTGTCCGCTCTCTGGGTCACTTGCACTCGAAAGCGAAAGATAATGCATCATGGTAGACTAGGAAGTTTCTGGATTTGATTTCATCTCATCATGAGTGATTGCAGATACAGGTACATGGATGAGACATGGCATTACGATGAATGGGATGAACAAGGAGGGCATGCAAGGAGACTTTTTCACAAACAGACGAAGGCATGGAGCATGCCAACTACAAGCAAGGAAAGACATGCACGTGCAACATCAAGAAAACACCAAGACCATCGAAGAATCTTCACACCTTTCCATGCAAAGGTGAGCCTATGATACACCAAGAGCACATCCATCACTCAAAAACACTACAACTCGACATGGACACCAATAGTAGCATGAACATACCAACTATATCATGTCAAGTCATGTCATGAGGCATCTCGGCCACATCACTATTGTGGGCCATACTATTAATCAATGTAATGTAATTTGGAAGTCTAAGAGAGCCACATGTAAAGTGAAGAGTTGTGTAAGTCAAACAGTCATGAGGGAAGTTGAATAGTCACAAGGGTTAGTTTCACCCTTGGCTATATATACCCCTCGTTTGTACATGCAAAATAATTTTCACCTTATCTCCTCCCATATAGCCTTCAGAGTCTGTAGTATTTTCTTTGAGAAGCGAGAAGTGGCTCCAATGCCCCACTATCAGGGTCAATGATGTAATGGTGTACCGATGTGTCTTGACACTTTCGCTTATTTCAAAAGCTTGATAACATGCTAGCATGTTTTCACACATGTATTGTATTTTTTTGTGAGACTATTCTTTGGGCACTTGTAATGTATGTTGCTTTAACCTGTATTAAGACAGTTGAACTATTTCGATTGTTCTAATACATATTCTTACGAAAATGTGTTTTATAATTTGTTAATGATGTCTCACCTGTGTGGGCTATCCTGACAGGTATTCGATAGAACCATTCTCGTAAACCTGTTATAACGGTCATCGTGCTCATGTGGACTATTCCACTGGGTGTTGTACGTGCTATCCATTCACTGTGTGTTTGTGACTACCGCCTCCATGTGGACTACTCCACCAGAAGCTACACATGTCCTGCTGTGTTGTGTGGCTCTAACAAAGTTGGGACTATTCCCTTTTGACTTGAGACTTACTTCCACCATCTCCCTCTGCGGTGAAAGAACCTTGACATAAGTAACACTAAGTACTCACCAGGCACGCAAACCTCATTGTTTGAAGACAAAGAAGGCCACTATCATGTACTAAAAACCAAGATCTCTTTAAGATAATGGCAATCGAGCCATCATGCTAGATGGGACTGCTACACCAAATGGTGTGAGGTCTAGTTGGGACTTCATACTAGGGAGATCCCATGAATGTTGGCGGATCCAACACCATCAACATTTCTAGCACTAGAAGGAAGGCCACTAGTTGTTTATGGTTGAATGTCCTCTCACCCCCACTCATCAATCATCTAGTCAAGGCAGTAACTCACACTCCCTCGCACCTATGTGCAACTCTGAAGTTGGTTACTCCTCACCTCCGAGACATGAACACGAAATTTTGTATCAGCACCTCCCCTCTATCTGTCCCATCACTTGTCAGTTCGTGAAAGAAATTGGACTGATCCTAGGAATATGAGGTCTTCCATATGAACCAAGAAAACCAAAGACCACTCCCATAGGAGTTTTTGTATCATCAGTGGAAGAAGCAAGTCTTGCCACACTCGAAAGTCTGGCAGAAGTTATTGAGAATGGAGAGGAACCTCCAATATTTTGATAGGGAGAACGAGACACCCTCGTGATCTTGGGCTCAAATTCCAATACAGGAGGCGGAAGGGAAGGTAGCGGAGGAGGCGGAGGCAAAGACAAACCAACAGATGCAGAGCCGGAATTGTCAGATTATAAAGAAGAGGAGGAGGAAAAATAAGAAGAAGACATGGCTGATCCAAACTTGGAATGGATGCTTCACGAACCATTGGCTCTCCCGAGTGTTTTGCACAAGATGCCAAAACGTTTAGAGAGAATGCTCACAAAGTATGACCCTAACAGAGTAATGAGGGCAAAAGATCACTTAGAAAAATTCTACCTACAACTGTAGACACTCGAGGTATGGTACGAAAACGTTGCATGCAGACTGTTCCCGTGTACCTTGCATGGCTGCGCAGTAGTATGGTACCACAACCTTCCTGTCAAATCCTTCCATAACAAGGGTATGTTCAAATGCATCTTTCTGGAAAAGTTTGCTAACGACAATAACCCAACCATGTTGCTCAACGAGTTGGGCAACCTAAAGATGGAGGCGAAAGAAAAGGTAACAAATTTCAATCAAAGGTTTTTGTGCATATTGACCAACTTTGTAGTGGACACGAAACCTCATGACTCCATCAAGGTCGAGTACTACACATCCGCACTGCTAACCAACATTGCACAGTTTGTCAAGTGAGCTGTGAAACCAAAATTACTAGAAAATTGCGAAGAGGCAATCACTGTAATGAAGGACCTACGCGCGATTGGAGTAATTAAGGATGATGAACCAGTGAAGGACTCCAAAGATGCAAGCGGGAAGCCCTAGGATGCTGCGAGCAAGGGTAAAGACAAGGAAGCAAGTGATAGTGAAACCCTTATTCGTCTTGTTAAGAACTTCACAAGATAATTGTTTGAGCTCAAACAACGAACAATCGACACATCTATGAGAAAACAGCTGCTCAAAAAAAAAATGGAAGCATGTCATCAGGAAACAACTGCTTCCTGGCTAAACCTGTGCAGAGCTCAAGTTTAGTATTCTAGTTAGAACAGTGCATGAATAATGAATTTTTCTTATTCCATGAAGATGATCACCCGAAAGGGTCTTGCTCGGAATGGAGATGAGTTGCAAGCTCAGTATGCAACCACATACTAAACATAGTGAGAAGTACACAGTGCATCCGAGAGACACAGACAACGGCGAAGATTCTCCACCTAACGAGGCACCCAACACTAGGCAGGTAATCAACATGTATCAGTTCTCACAAATAGAGTAGAAGAAAAACACCGAGAAGCAACCCCAAAAGAAAAAAGGTCGATACAATATTATAAGTCAAGGGACTCCCCCTACATTTGGGGAAATGTGAGTAAAGATTGAACTACTGAGGAAGGTTGATCCACCAACTGTCCAAAAGAAGAAAACACAAAACAAACCTAGGAAGACAGCGACGGACAAGAGTACGTCCATGAGCAGCAAACTACAAAACACTCCGCCGGACAATACAAACACCAGTATGACCCCGAACATCTCGATGAGTCTACCCAATCTTGACTACAACGTTGTGGAAGACATGAAGAAAAATCCCACAAAAATCAGTTTGTTTGAGTTGGCTAATATTCAAAGTCAGCGGGATATTCTATTGTGTGCACTGGGGAAAACATCTATAGACAGTGTAGCCTCTACTAGCAAGGGATCATGCTCATCTCCTGGTTCACTCACAACTATGCTCAACACGCTCTGGATGGAAGAAGCGAACCATGTTTGCCCTCTATTCTTGCTTTCATTTGAAATATTTAACTCCAATGTTCACAACTATTTGGTTGATTTTGGCACATCAGCCAACATCATGCCGAATTTGCAATGGAGCAAGACATCTACGTGGATCATCCAACTTGATTAGACATGCATACCAGCGATTGGTGAACTTCGAGATGTGATCATCTGACTATCTCATGATGTTCGAGTCCACCAGTGCATAAACATTGTTGTTCTAGACATACTGGAAGCATATGGCTTACTGCTCAGTAGAGACTAATCTAGCAAGTTGAATGGGTACTTTTCTATAGAATCATCACACTTGTGGCTTCCGTATCAGGGAAAATGCAATCAAATATGGGTGTTATCCGAGATATACATGAGGCATAAAATCACTCCCATCAATGGTGAGAATGAACCGTTGGCCTTCACAGAGCTCATGTTCGACAACTACCTCTTGGAAACAATGCTAGGGTGTTATCTTGCACAGCCAACTCTAACCCCACTAGATGTGCATTTGGGTCTCCTTCCTTGTCCAACTAATGGAAATGAAACTTGTATAGCACATTGCAACACTAGTAGCAGCAGCAGCAGCAGTAGTAGTAGCAGCAATAGCAGTAGTATAACCACGTTGATCGATCCGTGTACAGATGAGTTGTGGACCATGTACTTTGATAGATCAAAGACACAGGATGGCTCTGGAGCTAGGTGTGTCTTGATTGACCCAAAATATAGGAAGCATTTGATCTCGAGCCACTTGGAATTTGAGTGCACAAACAACATTTTTGAATAGGAAGCACTCGTGTTGGGCTTCTAAAAGGACATTAGCCTCGACGTTGTTGTGCTCAAAGTGGTAGGTGATTCGAAAATAGTGATATGACAAGCATGTAACACCATACATTGTTTATCACCTCATCTCAAAAGTTACTAGCAAGAGGTATGATTACTAATATCTAACTTCCAAGCATTCAATATCACTGTTGTGCCAAGAATGCATAATGCAGCTGCCAATGCTTTAGCAAACGTAGCCTCTAGGATGTCACCATTTAGGGATAGATTTACTATTGAAATTTTATACAAGCCTTCTATCCTTGATAACATAACTAATCTATGTGTTTTTTAAGATGATCAACAGATATTGAATTTCATGGACAACATTGGTGTCTTCAAAGATGTAGTGATTGATGAAGATGAGCACGAGCAGTCTTTTCAATCTAGGGCTGATGACAAAAAAGGAAACCTCATCCCCAAGGGTGTGGTACTTTAGAAAATATCCATGACTTGTAGAACCACTTTAGGGGCCAAGGAACAAAAAAACCCACAACTCCACCATGATGCATGAACAAATAAACTTGGGAATGGAGCAAGATCCAAAGTTCGTCGATCTCGATATGTGTTGATGCGGCAGGAGCGGTAAGCCTTTGTCCACTTGTTCAAATAGTACCGGTATGTGTTTGCGTGGACATATGATGATCTAAAAACATAAGACACGCGAATAATCCAACATGTGATTCCAATCAAAGAAGGGGTCAAGCCATTTTAGCAAAAGCTGAGGAAAGTATATCCGTCACTTTAACCCCTCATATAGAAAGAGCTGACAAAGCTATTGGATGCACAAATCATATACATAGTTCGTCATTCCACATTGGTTTCTAACCTTGTTCCTGTATGTAAGAATTTCAGGGAAATCTGCTTGTGTGTTGATCTTCGAAACTTGAACCGCACCTCAGACAAAGACAATTACCCCATGCCATCTATGGAGCATATTTTATAGACAATATCTAGGGCATAGATGTTTTCCTTACTTGATGGGTTTTCAGGATATAATCAAGTCCTGGTAGCAAGATCTGACCGACTCAAAACTACCTTCCATATCAAGTGGGGTATGTTTGCATACATACGAATTCTATTTGGGCTCGTGAATGCAAGCGCAACCTTTCAGTGCACCATGGACATCACCTTCTGTGGACTCATTAGACAGAATGTAGTGGTGTACCTTGATGACGTGATTGTGTTTTCTAGAAAATGGTCAGACCACATGCGCCATCTGAAGAAAATATTTGAGCAATGTCAGAAATACGGGATTTCCTTGAATCCCAAAAAGAGAGTATTTTCAATGTCTGAGGGGAACCTCATTGGGCACATCATTGCCAGAAGTAGGATTAAGGTTGATTTGGACCGAGTCAAGACCATTACACAAATCCCTCACCCATCCAACAAGAAAGTAATGCAATCCTTCTTGGGAAAGATAAACTTCCTCCGGAAGTTCATCTCAAACTATGTGCAGATAGTAAAACCAATGCAAAAAATGATCAAGAAGGATGTAATCTACGATTGGGGCAAGAGGGAAAAGAACGCATTCACCGGTATCAAGTAGGCTATAGAAGAAGTTATGTAACAAATATTTCTTGCTATACACCTTCGCCTACGACAACTTGGTTGTTGCAGTACTCACTCAGAAGGATGTGCTAAACGACGAGCATCCCATATCCTTCATGAGCGCAAGCATGCAGGGACCCAAAATCAACTATCCCGCCATTGAAAAACAAGCATATGTAGTATACAAGGCGATGAAACAATTCATACCCTACTTGCTGAAAAACCATTGCATAGTCTATGTGCCTCACCTAGCAGTCCTCTCACCACTTGTACAACAAGAGCTGGGTGAATGACATGAAAATTGGATGATAGGCTTGCAAGAGTATGATCTTGACCTCAATCTAGTTCACACTGTCAAGGGTCTTGGTCTCTACAGACTCACAGCTGAGGCAGTACATGCACAGGAGGAAGATGAAGATCTCGTTGGTTCGGAGCAGGAAATCGAAATGTATGATGTAGAGCGAGCACCACCCACTACATGTGGAAAATCTTGGTATGAAGATGTGCACCAGTGCCTTGAGCATGGAACCATTCCCTCTCACTTCTCCATGAGATAGAAGAGGGAACTGTGTCTCAAAGCTTTATCTAATCAACTGGTGCATGGAGTGCTTTACAAAAAGCATAGTAACAGAATCTTGCTCAGGTGCCTTGAGACACATTATTCAGAGAAGGTCGTGCATGATCTCCATGATGGACCAGCCAAGGGCCACTTTGCAGGAAACACCACTACACATAAAGTTATGTGAACGATTTTCTACTAGGCCACATTATTCAAGGATTCACACGCTTACACCCGTGAGTGCTTGGTCTTCCAGCGATGCGCTGACCTAACATGAAGGTCAGTGGCCCCGCTGCACCCTGTTGCAGTGACAGAACCATTCCAACAATGGGGCCTAGAAATCATCGGGGAAATTTTCCCACATTCATCAAAACAACACAACTACATTTTGACAACTACCGATTACTTCATGTGATGGACAGAAGTAGTTCCACTCAAGCAGGTGAATGACCAAGAAGTCGTTAGCTTCCTCCAACAAAATATCATCTCACACTTTGGCATTCTATTATCACTTGTGTTTGAAAATAAAACTTACTTTTCATCTTTGAATCTTTATGATTTTTCATTGAAATATGGTATTGCATTGAAACACTCATCTAACTATCACCCACAGGGAAATGGTCTCGTAGAATCCACGAATAAAAATCTTATCTGCATAATCGAGAAGACCATTTACTCTGAGCAGCATAACTGGCACTCTACCTTAACAAATACCTTATGGGCTAACTGTGTAACACACAAACCCTCTCTGAATACTTTTCCATCCTTCTTGGTTTATGGGAAAGAAGCCATCCTATCGCCAAACATCTACTTTCCTGCACTCCAATTGTCCCAAGAATCCCAAGGCAAGACTTGTCTTCTAGTTCAACATAGGATGGATACACTTCACAAGTTGTAGGAAGAAAGGATGAAAGAAAAATAAAAATTTACACACCACCAGAACCATATCAAGAGATGTTTCGATAAGAACTCTGCAGGGAACACTAACTTTGACATGGGTGACTTAGTCTTGAAGTGGGAAAACCCCATGAAGACGAAGGCAAACATACAAAGTTCTAGTCCCTATGGATTGGTCCATACACTTTCCATGAGAAGCTTGGCCCACACACATACCATTTGCAATCTCTTTATGGGAGGATTGACAGCCTTCCTATCAACGACCAAGATCTCAAACATTACTTTCAGTAAGTCGGGGTCGTGCCCCGTGCAATATACATAGTCTTTTTATTGCTTGTTATTTTTTCGCTTCGCTCAAAATTCTTGTTTCGTTTTGTTTTGTTTTCTTAGTATCATGATATTTTTGGTTTCATAAATAAGTGTTTCCCTCTACTGAGTTCTAGCTTTTGAATGAGTAAGTGGCTGAGATCTAAAGAGTCTTATGACACTGCAACACTTGGCTAGTCTTGCGCCTTTCTTCTTTGTGCTTGGTTATAACCTTCAGCCAATGAAGTCTTGATGGAAAATATGAGCCGTTTGTAAGGGAAGCTTGGGTCCAACCTTGAATCTATGTCCACACTGGGAAACCCCATGCCTGTACTCAGCCTTTTGCTCTGTGTGTTCAAGCTCATCCAACTAGTAGAAAGGGAGAAGGGGAAAATCTAAATGAGAAAATCTATGTCATAGGTCTTACATGCTTCTCTAAAGGAACAACCTCTTATGCTCTCGATAAGTTGGGATCCCTCTTCTACCCCAAAATAAATAAGTGCCTATGCACAATCCTCTTAAAAAAAATACAAAGGCGAAAGAAGAGAAAGGCTTCATGTGCAAAGAGGTGAAGCATGCAACTCCACCAGGGTACTAAATAAGCTCGATAGTAGTGGAGAAAAGTGTGTCGGGGTACTGTCCAGGCCTGTTGGCAGTGGAGCAACACCAGAGATGAAATCTTATACTCTAAAAATTTTTAACTCGCAAGCCAAACTACCCTTCCCGATTTCGAAACACTGTGATCAAGATGAAACTTGTTGTTGTGTTTGACTGAGTCGGTGAAAGGTGAACCATTTCTATCCATGGGTAAAGTGGGGAATTTGAAGTAACTTGCACAACCATTCAATACTCCCTGAAATATCAAGGCCCTGTGATGTCAATGGACCAAAACAGAGAAGCTGGAATTCAACCAATGTGTCGTCAAGTGTTGTAGCAACTGCAACACCCTCCAAAATTTTGGCCCGCATCCAATTTCAGAGCCTTCCTTGGGGTTTTCCTTTATTTTTGCAAGCACTTGGGCTCATCCCATGACCTCATGTTGAGTCTTTTCACCCTCCTCACTTGATCGTTCACCGGACATCTTCTAGCATGTTCGTCACAATGTCATGCCTACAACCATGTTCTGTCTATGCACAAGGTCCCTCTTCGTGTGTACAAGTTGTACTTGTTATGTAAACATTTGTCACATTCACACACAAAGTTGTATGCACTGTCACACAAGTGTCGTTGCAGTCGTTCAATGATCTATCACAAGTGTCGTGCTTGTCGCTTGACTGTCGGTCAGTCACACTTAGTGTTGTTGTCTTGATGGTTCGAGGTGTCTTGTCATCAAGCCATGTTGAGTGTGTGTTCACAAGGTCATGCATGTATGAAGTCACTCGTTCACACACTTGTTCATTCTGTTGAAACTCTGTCAACCGAACCACCCTCTAACAGTCAGACCTTTGTTGAGCTACATTGCGCAGTCTCAGCCCTTAGTGAACATCTACTACTACCTAGAATTACAGAGAGCTTGAGGCTGCTTCCCAGGCAGTCTGCATTATGCAATCCTAGAGTTGATCCAACTGACTGTCACCTAGAACATCGCAAAAGTTTCTCAGCAAGTCATCTCAATCTGCATTGCCACAAGCAACACCATTAAGCCTTCATTTGGTCACTAGAGAGTTTGACAAAAAATTGCACAAAAGTTGCCAAGCATGCCCCTTTCACTGACTGAAGAAACTACATAGAAATTCCAGAAAAATCCCCGTACCTATCACTGCACTGCCCTAAAAAATTGTGCAGTTTTGCAAGCCAATCACCCTGTCAGTCGACCTACTGCTCCTTCTGAAAACTATGCAGTTTTCATGGGCTATCTCCAAGCATCCTGCTCAGCCCAGAAATTGTGCAGGGATGTCCTGCAGGCTAGTTTCCCAGCTCTCCACAGATTTTTCTAGAAGCCTCCTATAGCCCACTGCCAGTGTCCCTCGAGAATATGCACACTTTTCACTGCCAGTCTCCCCCTGCTGCCTGCATTGTCTCCCTTGAAAATTTGCATGGATCTGTCAGCTGAGCCAAATCCCATAAATAGTCACTGTTGATCTGGATTTCCCATCTCAGCCTCCCAGTGACCTCTGTGTAATTTTCATGGATAGTGCCCATAGTCTGCATCCAAACTTGAAATGTGCTATGCGCAATTTCAGAGCCTTGTCCTGTCTCCTAGTCACCTGCACCTGATATTGAAAGATAATGCATCATGGTAGACTAGGAGGTTTCTGGATTTCAATTCGTCTCATCATGAGTGATTGCAGATACAAGTACATGGATGAGACATGGCACGATGACGAACGGGATGAACAAGGAGTGCATGCAAGGAGACGTGTTCATGAACGGATGAACACATGGAGCAAGCCAAGTACAATCGAAGAAGAGACATGCATGTGCAACATCAAGAGAACATAAAGACCATCGAAGACTCTGCACACCTTGCCATGTGAAGGTGAAGCTATGATACACCAAGAGCACATCCATCACTCAGCAACATTGTAGCTTGACATGGACACCAACAACAGCATGAACACACCAGCTCTGTTGTTTCGATTCATGTCATGAGTCATCTCGGCCACATCAGTACTGTGGGGCATACTATTATAATCAATGTAATGTAACATGGAAGTCCAAGAGACCCACATGTAAAGTGAAGAGCCATGTAAGTCAAATATTCATGAGGGAAGTTGAACAGTCACAAGGGTCAGTTTCACCCTTGGCTATATATACCCCTCATTTGTACATGCAAAAGAATTTTCACCTTGGCTCCTCCCATATAGCTTTGAGAGTCTTTAGTCTTTTCTTTGAAGAGTGAGAAGTGGCTCCAATGCCCCACTATTGGGGTTAGTGATGCAATGGTGTACCGATGTGTCTTGGAACTTTCGCTTAATTCAGAAGCCTGATAAGAAGGCCAACACGTTTTCACACATGTAGTGTATTTCTTTGTAATACTATTCTTTGGACACTTGTAAGGCATGTTGCTTTAACCTGTATTAAGACAATTTAACTATTTTGGTTTTTCTAATATGTATGCCTATGAAAATGTGTTGTATAGGTTGTTAATTTTGTCTCACCCATGTGGGCTATCCCGCCGGACACTCGAAAAAACCATTCTCATAAACTTTTTATAATGACCATCGCACTCATGTGGACTATTCCGCTGGGTGTTCTACATGCTATCTGTTCACCTTGTGTTTGTGATTGCTACATCTTTGTGGAATACTCCACAGGAAGCTTCGCATTTCCTACTGTGTTGAGTGTCTCTGATAGAGTTGGGACTATTCCCTTTCAACTTGAGACTCACTTTTACCCTCTCCCTCAGTGGTGAAAGAATCTTGACACAAGTAACACATAGCACTCACCAGGCACGCAAACCTCGTTTTTCGAAGGAAAAGCAGACCACTCTCATGTGCTGACAAGCAAGAGCTAAGGAAAACCTTTAATATAATGGAAATCAGGCCATCATGCCAGATGGGGCTCCTACACCAAATAGTGTGAGGTCTAGTTGGGACTTCATACTAGGGAGATCCCTTCAATGTTTGTGGGTCTGGCACCATTAACATATGGGAATCCATGTGAAGAATTCCATGTCTTATTTTGGGAGTGATATATCAGAGAGAAATTTAAAATAGACTTTCGATATTTCACTTTCCGAAATGAAAATCTCTTAAATGAAAAGGTTATGAAAGATGAGTCCCAAAATAAGTAACCTCTAATGAATAAAATATATGGAATACAAGAATTTTTTGGAAGGTTCATTTTTCAAAAGTGTTATAAAATAGCGATTATGAAATGCGTATTCCTGAAATGGAATCATTCGAAATAGAATACTTGAAACTTAAAAAATGGGCAGTGGGAGTTAAAATTTCAGAGATGGTACATCATAACATTCATTTTAAAAGGTTATGATATAGAAAGGTTCTAATAATATCAAGAATATTATTTCGAAGGTTCAATTGATTTTCACTTATGATATTGGAAGTCCTGATATAAAGAAATCTATTAAACATTAAAGGAAAGCATCGGGAAGTCAGACTTAGGAGAAAAATTATTTCGTAATGTTTTATAAATATAACTTACAAAATAAAAAGCTTCAATATAGATGCCCAATACATAACTTTAAGTCTAAGTGAAAACTTTGGAGAGTGGGTCGATCGGGGAGTTAACATTTCATAACATTTTTTATAAAACAAATCTGATAATGGAACTCCAATGACATTCGTTCTGATAAGGAAATAAATTTAAGTTTTTATAAAAGGATCTCAAGTGCAGTTTAAAACTTATTTCCCTATTGTCCTTTTATTAAACAAAGGTGGAATGCTTTAATTAAAAACTTAATAAAATGAAAAGGGTGCCCATTTTTATTAAAAATTTAATAAAAATGGGTGGGTTTTGTTTGCTACAACACAACCTTAGATACATATTTTCGTCTCATTTAAGGCATTATAGGAATTAGGTTGCAAATTTCTAGCTAGTCCGTTAACTCACGATAATTCTCTACTTCTAAATGAAGCTTCGACCTATGAGGGGATGTAGGGTTTGGATGATACATTTAAACCTATTTTTGAAACTGGAAATCAATCCTCGATGTGGGGTGGAGCATCATCGGGAAAATGGGATCAAGGGGGCGGGTTCTTGTCACCCCACCAACCTTCACAAAAAATTAGAGGGGGTGGCCTCATTTGAATAATATCATGCTAATTCAATACATAGAATTCTAGATTTTGGAGAGTTCATTGAGCCTACTTTAAAGGATAGGTGGGTTAAAATGTCATGGTATATTATTAACTATGTAGTG
The DNA here is from genome assembly GCA_031772625.1 of Pinus tabuliformis. Classification (NCBI taxonomy): domain Eukaryota; kingdom Viridiplantae; phylum Streptophyta; class Pinopsida; order Pinales; family Pinaceae; genus Pinus; species Pinus tabuliformis. The sequence goes on from CM062806.1 coordinate 229,383,574, forward strand.
GGAGATATGCCCCTTCTCTCTGTTGAAATTATTTTTAGGGATGGGAGTAGATTGAATCAAAATGTGAACTAGAGTACTGCACTTTCTATTTCTCCTAAAATATACAACACTGCTATTTCCTAGATTTTATGTGGGAGATGCATAGCCAAAGGTGCAGGTGAAACCCAGTTTGTAGTAAAGGTGGAATTGGGGCACAATTTTGAATTTATAGGGGGTTGGCAAGGTACAACAATAACGATAAAAGGGAATGGTAACCATACTCAGGCATTCCATCTAGGTACGCCCCTCCATCATCGAGTAATTCTCCCCCTTTGGCTTTGTGCTTTAGTATTTCCTACTATTGGTTATCCTCATAGTGTCTTGCTTTTTGATGTTGTGGGTTAGGTCCATAATCTTCTCAATGCTTCCTTGGTGTTTTTACCTTGCCTTTGACATGGGGATCAAATATTTGCCTATGCTCAGGTAATTCATTTGCTTTATAGAGGATATGTGTGTATGTTGTGGGGTAGTTTGTTGTCTTGGGAGTCATGGTTTTAGACTAGTGGTCAAAGGTTGCATTGGATAGTTGTATCGTCAAGAGATGTCAGAGGTGGTACTGCCCCATAGGGTGTTTACGTAACTCTAATTTTGAGAGACAAGAGCTTGTGTATTTATAGTCTGTGGAAGAGGGGGTGGTTATCTTTGTATATTACTCTTGTCCTACTTGTCTCAAGAGTCAGTATGCCTCCTCAAAATAATCGAGGGCATCGCAAAGTAGGGGGTAGAGATTAGCCTAGTAGATCCTGTGTGGAGGTGAAAGCATAGGAAGCGGTTGCAACCTTCCATGCAGTCTCTCCTCACAACACTCATGATGATATCTAAAATTTGGAGACTTGGGTCTATAAAGAATTCTTTACACAATCTGACTTTGAACTAGTATAATAGGTTTCACATTGGATTCATGACCCTAGACACACTAGGGGAAGAAGGAATTAGTATGTGCAATCAATCACTCTCTGTTGGAAGTTTTAGACATTGTTGGGTCAATTCCTGTGGGAAAAACATGAGGACATGAACTATAGCATCTCCTTCTTGAATGATCTTCAGCACAATCAATGGAAAATGTAGGACAAATTAGACATATTGGATGCTTGATTATCCCACATCGAAAATCATATCCATTGTGATTTCAAGACTAACAAGTATCCTAGTATGAGGGAATAAGACCCAAATCCCATGACTTATTTAGATTCTTGAATTGAATGTCATGCAAAGGCTTTTTCAGCTTTTTAGTTTGGTTTTCTCTGTTGATCGTTTTATTGGTTTACTATTTTGTAGCCTCATAGTTTTATCCAATACTAGTCTTTGGCTTTGGCCCTCACCATGGTCGAGTGAGATCAGTACTCTGTCAACTCTGTCAATCAGTTACGTAACTTGAATTTTGTAGGCAATACAATCAATTTACAAAAAAAAAAAAGAGAAACATTTTTACCACCTCTTTCATACTAAGTTGTAATATTAATGAAAAGGGCACATGTCAATTCCATGTTGAGCACATTGTTCTCATAATAGACTATAAAATGCACCACTCTATCCAATAAACATTATTACTTTAACTACTAAACCATGTAATTTAAAGTATTATTCTTATTTTAAAAATACTCTCATTTTTATACTCAATATATTTTCACATAATCATTAAAAAAAATTCGTAAAATTTATCAAAAACCTAAGATAATAGGCAATTAAAAAATTTAATAATGCTTACCTGGCTAGTGATACTATAATAAATCAAAAGTGAATCAAATATTTATCTGTATCTCTCAATGTCATTTAATTTTAAAGTGAATATGTCTTAGTCTATCTGTTATATGCTTTAGAGATTTTTTTGGAATATTTTCTAGTCTAATTTCAATAGAATTTGATAGGAAAACTCCCTACAATCCCAATACTTCAGCAATTTTTTGAGTTTTGGATCCATATGTGTAATAAAAATCGATTTTAAAGAAAAAAGTTCAAGATTTAACCAAAAACCTTTTTGTTGGATGCCAAAAAATTTAAAACATATAATGGTTAGACAATGCCATGTAATGTTTATTTATGTTAATATTTTTCTATCATTTCAATATCACCGAATTTATGATTACCATGTTGGCATTATGAGACAAGTGTTGTCCTTGATGGCAAATCACACAGATGACAGATCATAGTACAACAAGTCAACAGCAAGGTTTTGATGATCAGACTACAAGGATGAAGAGAAAATATATATATACGCAGGTTCATCATGACCGAGCCGTGTATACACACGGGTTAGACGTTACAAAGGCGCGTATGCGTATACACGCACTTTCATGCAAGGAAAAGCGCGTAAATGTTGGAGAAATTACTTTTGGTCCGTGGTAGTTAGTCCTTGGTATTTGAACCTATGGTTTTGGACCATGGCATCTCGTCAGAAGTGTTGATCCCAAGTATTGGGTCCATGGTATTGGTTTGTTATGGTTTTGGACCATGGTATTGAGCAAGGCCTAAGACTATAAAAGGAGAAGAAGATCATTAGGCAAGTGCATTGAAAAAGTCTTGAATATCTGATGAAGAATGAGATCCAGTATGCAGGTTATGGGTTGATGATGCATTGCTTGATCTGAGCTAAGGAGGGATCTCACCGGTTGATGGAGAACAAGATCTAAGGATAGATCGGGATCAAATGGTTTGAAATAAACTATCTCTATATGATTGATTATGTTTATTCTAGATCTGTATAATGATGCATGTAATGATCTGAACTGAGTATAACTTAAGTTTGAAATCGCTACAAGTCATGATTGAATATTTATAGATCTGTACGCAGGTTTGGTTCATTGTAGCAGCGTATACCATTTGAGCTATGATGTTTGAAGCTACAGGTGGTTCTGGTTGTTGATGAGTTCTGAAGACAGTTTAATGGTGTCAGTATTCTGCATATCCTGTTTGGTTGATTGTGTTTAGCTTCAGTATTGATGGATGAGAACTAATATTGGATCAAGATCATAATGACTCATATTTATGTGATCTGATGGACTAGATCTAGATGCTAACACATATATTATCCTTGTATATGTAATGATCTGGGTATGTCTGAAGTCAGGAAGTGCATCGAAGTTATGAATAAGTAATTAATGACATATACGCTAGTTCACCTTGGTGAAGTTGCGTATACACACTGGTTCAGCACTTCCAAGTAGCGTATGCACTCTGATGCATGATTTTGATGATACAATTGGTTCTGAATATTGTTGCAGAGTTCAGTGTTCTGCTCTGTGTTCTGGTGACTGTGTTGTTGACAGGGTTTCAGTGTATTAATTGTTTTGTGCTTCAATGATATTTATGGGTCCAGTATGAAAATTTGATGAAACGTGGCCTTCAGATTATAGTGTTGTGCTTCAGGAGTATCCAGTCTGAAAATGTATGAAATGTGGTCCCTAGAGGTTGAAATAATATTGTAGGCCGGCGCCTACATACTAGTACAACAGCTAGTACAAGAGTTAAGGGGGTAGAAGCTCCCTTCCAGTAGTAGCTAGAGAATGAGTGAAGATTGGAGCATTCAGTAGGTAGGCACCTACGTACTAGTAAATGGATCAAATAGTACAAGAGCTAAGGGGGTTGTAGCTCCCATCCAAGGGAGTCTGAAAACAAGAGAGGGTTGTAGCCCTCTGCAGGTTGCAACCTGCGTACTGGTAAAGGACTGCACCAGTACAAAATATTGTAAAATTAAGTATCTTATTGAAAGAAGATAGAGACGACTTGCAGCATGTGGTTTTCACCCACATTGGGTTTCCACCTTATATCATGGTGTTCATGTGTGCTTCTTGTGTGTGATGATCTGTTCTGTTTTACTGCACCTTCTTACTATACGTATGGTTAATGAAGTTCTAGTGCACTAACTAAAGATCAAAATTTAATGGATTAACTGAATCATAAGTATTCTGGATATACGCTAGTTGCATTAGACACAGTTGCGTATACACGCGGGTTCCATTAACTTAAGTAGTGTATATGAATCTAAGTATGGAAATGAAAAAGATTTATTGACTTGATAATACTGATTCACCCCCCCCTCCCTCTCAGTATTATTTCCAACATACCACTAGTTCAATGGAAAACAAGACATATTGTCAAAAGCAGAGGAAAAAACCCCCCAAAAAAAAACTTTATTTTGGGAAAATAGTCCTTTCATAAAAAAGAGTCGTAACACATGATCTTATTAGTCCCTGTCCCTTCGAAATTGTAGGGACTATAATAATCATTTTAGTCCCTTCCTATTACTTTTACACAAGAATCAATAAAGAATCTTTTACTTTACACCAAAGTTTTTTGAAATGACACGAGAATCAATAAATTATTTTTTATTTTAACCAACGCTTCTTTGAAGTCCCTTTTTACTTTAACCAATCAATAAAATCCTCTTCTCAACAAAATTTGGGAGAAGTATAAGTCATTAAAACAATTTTACACTGAAATTAACTAATGCTATCTTTCACTTAGCATTAATTTTCACATTTTATGCTAGGAAAAACTATGGCATATATTCCTTGAAAGTGAAATTACATTTTTGTTAACAAGTAGACACATGTCTAGCATAATATTGACAATTTCATTTGTCATTGTGGTTTGAATGTTAGTCTCCCCAATTGGCTAGCTGATAAAACCTTCACTTCCTGGTAAGTGTTGTTCGTTTGGTTGGTTGAACACACATTTATGGTGAGCGACATTCGAGCATGGTGAGTATCATTCAAGCATGTTATCCATCTGCCATGGCTTTCATGTCTACTAATACAATGCTACCTCAAATATCTCTTCCAAGTAAGGAAGGTTGGGCCCCAAAGACCCGTAGTAACAAGGATCATAGAAATTATCAATCTATATTGCAAGGACCATAGGACTAGTAACAATATTTATACTAAGCACAACTCCTAACAGGGTGATAAGGTTAGGCCTCGAGACTTTACATGGTTTTGCAAGGAGAATTAACAGCAAGAACTGCTACTCAAAATAATAAAACGAATTGGAGCACCACTACTCAGAAGAAAAGAACAAACTGGAGAAGTAACAATAAGGACCACTACTCATAATAATAATAGAACAAATTATGGTCAAGGAATTTAGTGCAACAATTTTGGTTTCATTTGAAAATGGAGGAAAATAAAGGTAATAATGCTATAAATTTTTAAAAATACAAAAAAAATGTGCAAAAGGTAAATACTACTATACCTTTTTCCATGATGCTCCACCTAGCTACCCGAAACGAGTGGCCAAGATGAAGTTTGAAATTTAGAGATTTATTTTAGCTCTACATTTAGCTCTCCAAATAAGCCAACAATTAAAACTAGATGATTTAATTCAGATTTAATTCCCCCATTTAGAATTCCTTCACCTTTTTCCATGATGCTCCACCTAGCTACCAAAAACCAGTGGCAAGGATAAAGTTTAAAATTCATAGACTTCTTTCAACTCTAAATATTGCTTTCCAAGTAAGAAACTGGTTGTTGATTCCATTCCCCCATTTATAATGCCTTAATTGTTAGAGTAATGTATGGATGGAACAAAACTTGAAGTTGAAACCAGCCTTGTTTGTTCTCATTTTTTCAATTTTTCATTCCTTTAAGGAGTCCAATTTTGTTTTTAGAACATAGGCCTTCATATTTTCCCTTTTGTGTGAATCAAGGCCACATGAATTCATTGTTTATATATTTGAATGAATTCATTGTTGATTCCTTTACCTGAATTCATTATTTATATCTTTACAATTTTCATCTTCATAATTTTTTTGCAAAAAAATTGTTGCTCTGTAGAAACCATAACAACCATGAAATTGGTTGGGAAAGAAAAAAGAAATAAGAGCCATGAACTTATCAATATGTCTTCAAGTATTATGACATTCATTACGATAGTGACCTATCTTTCAAATGCCAAAAGAATTACAAGACCATAGCATCCATGAAAATGGTTGAGAAAAAGAAAAGAAAGAACGACCACGAACTTCTAAATATGTCTTCAAGGCTTCCTAAGCGACCAAGGGAGCTAGAAACAATACAGTAAGCAAGCTTCTAAAATTAATATACTGTAAGAAAGTTAATATTATAGTTCTTTATCTCAAGAAAGACTATTTATTGTATATCTAATTCATTCAGTCAATAAAACAGGAATCTCTTGGTATGTTATCCATTGGTATAAATTCAATCTCATATAAGAAGATGAGAAGCAAGCCATAAGGATGCATAATAAGCTATCTTGGGGATGGAAATAATGATGTCCCACTACAGATCAAAATATTTCTCCATTTGTAGTATCCATGTTACCGGATCCTTATGATTAAACTTCCTCATATCTATCTTTGGAGTGTGGTGGTTCTTAAACCCCACATTAGAGTCTCTAAAATCATAATTTTTATTCCTCTTTTCCTCATCATGATTTTCATGGAGTGCCTTGTTAACATTAGGAATCATTTCTTGTAACAATTTTGTCAAACCTTCCTTCAAAACTTTCATGTCATATTTTAAACCATTCTTCAAACCATCCATCCTAGCTTCCATGTATACTTTTAAATCATCCTTTAAACCTTCCATGTTGCCGGTCATTTTTGTTTGTAAACCATCCATCTTAACTTCTAGTTCATTTTTTGTTACTCTTTGCGAAAGTGAATTTTTTTGCACTTGGTCTTGTAATCTTGATATATCATGTTGTAATTCTTCCTCTTCTTCCTGTGTCATAGTAGAGTTTTCTAGTTGCTTACTAGGTGTATCCATTTTTTTGTTTCAAGGAATTTTGGAATCAAACAATGATATCTATGCTTAACTATTCCCTTTGAATAACTTCAAACTGATTTCTTAAACAAAATTTATGCAAATTTTCTTAAAAAAATACACAACTTTTTCTTTATTTTTGGTTCTTGATATTGTAGCTATTTAATCTTTGTAATTTCAAACTCTCAAGGTCTAAAATTCCATCCTATGGTATCCCTTTGAGTCTTCTTTCCAATTCCACAAGTTAGACCAATATTGGATTCTTCAAGATAAAGCTATGCCAAATCTCTCACTATGACCTGATTATGGACTCATTTAATAGAGCGAAATTGTACGGAATTCCACATGTCATTGTTTCGACCTTCGGCCCTCAAATTGATACCCAAGAAACTATAGTACGTTCACTTTTTGTCACTTTCTACAAAATTCAAATCTGATGCTTGAAGAAAAAGGTATGAAGATTTTCCCAAGGTAACTTGTTTGAGAATGAATTTTGGGGCTTGCAAAAACCATAACTTCCTTGTACCATATCTCATAAAATATACCGAACCATTATCTGTTTGAAACAATGAAACCCTAGAATCCAAATCTTAGATACCAAATTTTATGTAACTAGCTCACAAAATAGAAGAAAAGATAGATCAAGGACTTAAACATTATCCTCCTCGATGGGGAAACCTTCTTTACATTACGAAATGAACAACTCTTGGGTGATTCAAATGAAAATACCTCCTTGTTATAAATAGGACTGTAAAGGGTCACAATATAATTAGAGCCTAAATAGCGATAATAATGTAAGGACATAACAATAACAATATTGGGCTTCTATGGGGCACAAAAATAACAATATCAGGGATACATAGGCACAACAATAACAATAGTGGGCTACACTAACAATAACAATAAAGGGGTTACACTAGTATTATAGAGACCTAAAATTCTGAGGCTAGTGAAAGTATTGGAGAAATTTCTGTGGACAAGGGCATGTGAGTTCCCTATGTTGATACTAATGAATCAGAGTACATTATCTTGAAGCCAACAAACATACGTATTAGAATTATGATTATGCTAGACCGAATTCGGTGTTTCTTGATCTCTATATTTAGCCATATTCAAGCCTAATGTGAGACATTTGAGGTTCCTTAAATGTATTTTGAAACTATATTTTGAAGCATGCTTGAAGGGTTTTGGTAGAAGTAATAATTTTCCCTAACACTAGCATGTGCATTGCCGTTGTAACCTTTCATGATATTTTAATGAGATCCAGTTGAGCTCCTCTAAGAAATTTTTGGTGTCTAGAAAATATATTATTAGAGAGGTTACATGATGATTATATTTTGAGTCATTTTGGCTAGGTCCATCTTTGACACAGTTGTAGAGCATATTTTTCCTGAGTACTATGATACAAAGTGTGGAATCAATAGATAATATGACTAAAGGCATTTGGATGACCATTGTGTCTTATTTTGAGTTATGTTAAAATTACAATTGTCATGAAGAGACTTGTGCTAGCTATAAGCATTGTATGGACATTTGTGGATCGAATATACGATATTAGGGTAGAGTCAGTATGTTTTCTTCTAGTTAAATGCTTATGATTAGATTCAAGATCAAGAGATACGTGACGTTAATCTAAGTTTTACCCCTCAACAACTTACTTAATGACGTTATTAGATATGTGTGGTATAAGATGATTTCTTAGCGTTTTTGTGAAATAATTGATAAGGATCATTGGTGATGATTGTGCTTGGACCTTATGGGTATGTCTGCATCCCTTCTATAAAGCACATTTGTTGCTTGGTCGTGGTTTGATCAATGACCTTCTAAAATCTTAAAGTTTATATTTGTGGCATGATCCTGAGAAAAATTATGAAGGGTTCTAGAGATAGTTTTCAAGTACGAGTGCGGATTATTGATAGGAAGATGCGTTAACATTTAAAACTATCTATGGGTTTATACCCATTAGCACAATCTACAAGATTGAAGTTACTAATTTTTTGAAGTTATTTCATTATAATCTTAAAGAATCATTGCACTTGTAAAAATAAGTGTGATTTAATGGTCTATTGAATTATACTTGAGCTATCTCAAAGATTTTACAAAGTAGTGTCTGTAAACTAGCAAAGGCATACTAGTATGTAAGATAGATGTACTTGGTGATGATTTAAGGTCTGTCATATATGAAATTTGTAAGCCTGTATGTTATGAAACCAGCTCACAAAAAGATAGAAAAGATAGATAAACGCCTACAAAATAAGCCTCTTCGAGGGGGCAACCTCATTTACATTACACAAATGAACAATTCTTAGATGATACAAATGAAAAGACCTCCTTTGTATATATAGGAGTCTAAGGGGTTATAATATAATCAGAGCCGACATAACAATAATAATGTAAGGGCACAATAATAACAATAGTGGGCTTCTATGGGGCACAATAGTAACAATATGGGGACTACATGGGTACAACAATATAATAAGGGGGTTGTACTAATAACAATAAGGGCTTACACTAGTAGTATAGGGGCCTAACATGCCCCTCTCCTTCAAAACGTGTTGTCCTCCACGCTTGAGTAGTTCTTGATGCTTCTGTATAACATTCTTGTCCTCCCATGTGGAATATTCAGCAGGTAAGTTCTTCCACTTGATGAGATACTCTGAAATTGATTGATTTCATAGCTGTCGGTTTCTTGTTTCTGTCACTGCTCTAGGTTCCAATATGATTTTTCCTTCCTCTTCAAGTTCTCGCAATATTGTTTGAATTGGGATCTTTTGCAACTTTTGAATGAGTGGCCACATTTCTTCGTCCTTATTCCATTCATCCCTTGCTTCGTTTGTCCAATCTGGTTGGATAATAGAAATAGCACAAAATAATGCTTCCACATCCTCATCCTTTCTTGAGAGTGCGTCTGCAACAAAAATTTTCTTCCCTTTTCTATAGATGATGCCAAAGTCATAACCCAACATATTTGTGACCCATTTTTTCTATTCTTCGAAAGATAATATTTGTTCTAAAAAGTATTTAAGACTACCATGATCCATTTTTACCTTGAAGTGTCTTCCCATTGGGTAAGGTCACCATTTCTTAAGTGCATGTAGTATTGCCAACATTTCCTTCTCATAAATAGCTTGCATGAGATGTAGCTGTAAAAACACCCAATCACCTACATCAAAACATTTTTCACTGCGATGTTGATCTACCTATTGTTTCATTCGATTATGCACCAAAGTGGCGTTATCCTTTAAAAGTTGGAGAAATTGTTGTTGATGCTCGATGTGATCTTTCACTGCTTGAACCTTTTTCTTCTTGATATGTCCTTCTATATTTAGATTTTGAGGAGTGGTAATTTCTTCCAATGCTTTACAAGATATGGTCGGATTCATTTCTTGATGCTCGATGTGATCTTTCACTTCTTGATCATTTTTCTTCTTGATATGTCCTACTATCTTGATAGTTTGAGGAGTGGTAATTCTGGCCAATGCATTACAAGATATGGTTGGATTCATTTCTTCTTTCGCGATGTGATCTTTCACTTCTTGAACCATTTTCTTCTTGATATGTCCTTCTATCTTGAGAGTTTGAGGAGTGGTAATTGTTGCCAATGCTTTACAAGATATGGTTGGATTCATTTCTTCATTCTCTAGGGTTGGTTCCTGGTGTATTTCCTCTTCTTTTGATGTTTCTTGATGCTTTTATTCCTCCTCTTCATAATCTATGTAAAATAATTTCTTCTCAACACACTTATGACCTTTAGTGCATTTACTATCACAATTGTAACAAAGCCCTTTTTCTCTTTTTTCTTCCAATTGTTGTGGTGTCACCCTTGTGGGTTGTGGAAGGCTAGGAGAAACAACACTTCCATGTTTATAGTTGTGAGGGGTAGAATTCCTTGTTTCCATAATTTTGCTTTCCATTTTTCTTGCCAACCTGAATGCCTTCTCCAATGAATCAGGTTCCTAAAGATGAACCTCAGGTTGAATGTTATCCTTTAAAGTCCATATGGAGACATAAATCCTCTGCTTCTCTGGAATATCATTTTCTCTTATATTCAATTTTTTAAAGTCCTCAATGTGCTCTGCTATTGAACACATTTTTTTGAGATTTATCAATTGGCTAAAGAAGGTGTTTCTCTTTGTATCCTCATAATGTGCTATCATTTCCACTGTGAAAATTGACCATGTGACAAGGGGTTTACGAGAAAAAAGCCCTTTATACCATAACAATTGATTCGGTTCTAAATAATTAGATGTAATACATACCTTTTGTAACAGTGGTACACCATGTATATCAAAATATTTCTCCATCTGTAGTATCTAATTTACCGGATCCTTGCCATCAAACTTCCTCATCTAGCTTTTTCTTTATTTTAGGAGCTCGATCTTGAAACAACTGTAACTCTGTAATTTCGAATCTTCCAGTTCCGAAATCATGACCTGAAGTAGACCTCTACGTTCTCTTTCCAATGCCACTAGTCTGATCAAAATTGGATTCTCCAAGAAAGAGTTATGTACAATCTCCCAAGATGACATGATTATACACCTTTTCATAATAGCAAAATTGTATGACGTGCCACGAGTCACTGTTTTGACCTTCGGATCTGAACAATACACACAAAAAACTATATTCTGTCCTCTTTCTACAACTTCTTACGCAATTTCAATTTGATGCTCAGAGAGAAAGTTATGACGATGTTTCCAAGGTCACGTGTTTAAGATGTAATTCGGGAGTCTACAAAAACCCTAACTTCCTCAAATCATATATCCTAAAATATAGCGATACAAGATTTGAAATTTGGATCCATGGTTCAGACCCATTTCTTCTCAAATGGGTTTTTGTTTTAGCTTCTGGAACTTCGTATTGGAAACGTTATAGAGAAAATTCCACAATGACCTGTTTCAGATGAAATTCTGGAGCTTACAAAAACTATAATTTCCTTAGATCATATCTCTGAAAATATAGTGAGACAAGCTCTAAAATTCGGACCCGAGGTTCAACGAGATTTCATCTCAAATGGGTTTTATTTTTAGCTTCCGAAACGTCGCAAAAATAAAGTTATAGCGAAAATTCCACGATGACCTGTTTGGAGCAGCGAAAACCCGAGAATCTAAAGCTCTGATACCAAATGTTATGAAACCAGCTCACAAAAAGATAGAAAAGATAGATAAACGCCTACAAAATAAGCCTCTTTGAGGGGGAAACCTCCTTTAGATTACACAAATGAACAATTCTTAGATGATACAAATGACAAGACCTCCTTTCTATATATAGGAGTCTAAGGGGTCATAATATAATCATAGCCGACATAACAATAATAATGTAAGGGCACAATAATAACAATAGTGGGCTTCTATGGGGCACAATAGTAACAATATGGGGATTACATGGATACAACAATATAATAAGGGGGTTGTACTAATAACAATAATGGGTTACACTAGTAGTATAGGGGCCTAACACTATAGTAGGGCATGCATTTTTCAGGTTCAAAGCGAAGTTGTTGTCATAGGAAGGTATGGTATTTTTATCTAGTAAATTATTGATATCAGCTTTAGAGTTAATAACCCATTGCGCAGAAGAACTTGATAAGGATTGTATTGCAATACTAGATGGTATGATGGTATTAGGGTTTACAATGGTCCTATCCAGAGAAGTCCTTGTTGAGATGATTTTGTTTCTACTTAGGGTTTGCATAATGCATGTTGTTATGAGCAGAATATTTCTACTCGGAGACTTGGCTACAAAGTAGTGTGCAATGGATAATGATGTCAATTTTGATAGTTAAGGTTAGTTGCAGCATATAACCAGAAGTTCGAGGGTTGATCCTTGAGCAAAGATTCCTGACATAGTTAATTATGCTACTAGGGTTGAACAATGTAAGTGTTGATGTTGTTAATTTGGGGTTTCAGTTATAACATTTATATTGATCTTTAGAAGAGGAATATTTGGTTATGACAGTGGGATTGGCATAGTTTTTCATTTGGAGGATGAGATTATGATGATAAGTTTTGATAGGGAGAGTTGATCTTATAGATAATGTTATAGGGTCGATTAATGTTGTTGTGAGATTATTTATTTACCTTGATGATATTATGATGGAGCAAAGGAGACAAGTGGATCCAGTGTAAAAATATATGAAACATGGTCTATCATGGTGAGTTGAAGGTTAGATCCTTCGGGGCAAGTGACATCTTGTTGGGCAGGACCGCGGGGTGGTGTTAGGGCAAGTTGAAGCCTACATAGTGCAATGGGGCATCCTTCTAGTAGGAGTTGATAAAGCTAGGGAATTGGAGCATCCTTCTAGTTGGAGTCAATAAACCAGGGCATTGGAATGTCCTTGAGGTTGGATCCTATAAACCAGGGGGTTGAGTTCTCCTTCAGTTTATGTTTAAAGTCTTGGAATTTGGAGCTTCCTATTGATATAAATTATTGAAGACAAATATTAAGAAGCATTCAATGGTTTTTCTGCTAGAAGGGTTTCCATCTAAAAATATTCGATGTACTCTCTTTATTATTGTGCATTGTTTAATGGTGTTGATAATTGTTTATATTTATCTAATGTTAATGATAATTAATTCTATATGAAGTTAAAATTAAATAATTGAAGAGAAATATTGGTTCACCTCCCTTTCAGTGTTTCCAATAGTTCCTCTTGATTTATCTCCTCTCTCTAGACTGACATATGACTACCATAAATTCTAGCATGGAATTTATCTAAATTGGATCATTATATTGTTTTTCATCCATATCGATGCATTTGCAGTGGGAAAACTGGAGGAATCGGCTCACGAGACCGTTTTTACCTACGGGGCCTAGTTTGGTGAAACAGGGTCTGAAACCTTCAGGGAGCATTTTGAGGCATGAAACGCTGTTGTTTGGGGGTAAAATTTTTCTTATATAAGTCAGCACATTTTCATGTTATTCTACACATATATACCTTTCCAATGGTGCAAGAAGTGTGCCAATCAAACTCCGTATGCAAAAGTTATGCCACTTAGAAGTTGACCTTTCCGTTTTCGCACCTATAGTTCGGGAGGATGCTGCGTAAACCCCCATTATTCATGGAAAAGGGGCTATACATGTGTTTGTGATGTAAAATACTCGAGAAGCATCTATTTTGTAACTCTAGTTAAGAGTTGATGTAGTCAAAATTAACCACTAGTAGGCTATGAGGTTGTGTTATAACTGGGCCACTAGGAGGAAGAAGAATTCCATTCTTTCGAGATAATTTTGTTCCATAGTAGAGAAAATATAGCCAAGATAGATAGGAGGTAGAGAACACAGAGATGATATGTGAATTTTAACAGCCCATGGGCCACAGGCATTACTTCTTTATACCTGCATCCATATTTCCAGACAGAGAAAGAGAGTGAAGTAGCCTGACCTTCCAGCTAGGTTTTCTCCCGAAAGGGTTTCCCAAAGAGAATATCTTGTGTCTTATCTTGTGACAAAATGTCGAGTGGAATATCCATGGAAGTTTACGGATTAGGAAGTTTCAATACTAGGCTTTCTTTATAGTCATTTAGATAACAGAGCTCCTACGACCAGATCAAAATCTATAGAATAAGTTGTGCTCAAACTGATAGAAGTCACAAAATGGTCTTAGGACTCGAGAAAGGAGCATAGAAATGCAATGGCTCTATATTGTTCTTCAAATTTTACCTCCACACTAACCAAATGGAAAATAAGAGTATTGAGTACATTTAGGTGGTTTACAATCTTAATACCCTCCATTGAGAGGTTGTACAACTTCCTCTTCAAGCAAATCCTATTGGTTAGAGACTTGGTCAAATTTAAACTCTCTAATTATCTCCTCAAACTTGTTATTGAGCTCTCTTTAATGATGTTTAAGGGAATGCCATCTACCAGGCACAACCTAATTATATTAATAGATTAGGTGTCCATGTTCCCCCAATCCAAATCTATCACTCCAAGATGTATTTTTCTTGCCACATCTAATGCTTTGTGTAATCCTTATTATAACATAAAACCTTGTACCTTCAACTTAAAAAATGAAAAATAATTTTTGTTGATGAATTTCTCGACCTCAAACTTAGCATTAGTCATTTTTCCATTTTCCTCCTACACGGGCTCCTTTAACATTAAAAAAAAAAGTACTACCCTTGTTTAATTCACAAATTGATTATTGGGTTCTTTCGAAGTTTATATATGAATCCTTCAACTAAGGTTTAAAAAAAAAATGCTTATTTTTTTCCAAGAAAAAATACGTACTCCAATTTACTTTTCTACTCGTAAAAACTACAATAAAAAATTAAACCACCACACCTAGCTTCCTTCGCTCTTTGGCGACTTGCAAAGTTTCCAACGTCTCTTTATTTGTTGCCTTATATCGCCTTCTCCTCACTTACA
Organism: Pinus tabuliformis; assembly: GCA_031772625.1. NCBI lineage: Eukaryota > Viridiplantae > Streptophyta > Pinopsida > Pinales > Pinaceae > Pinus > Pinus tabuliformis. Next base: position 229,398,702 of record CM062806.1, read on the forward strand.
CACCAGTACGATGATTATGGTTTTAGGTTTTAATAATGCGCGGTTACTTCTTCTCCATGGCTCCTAATTATGGGTACATTCGACACATATTCACTCTCCTAGTTGTGAGACAGAGTTGGTGTATCGTCAACCCATTCTTTTTTTCTTGCATGTGAGTTCATCTAGTAACATCCCAGATCTAACTTATTTCACACTCTTCCCGCGTCATTTCTCTAACTACGGCTAATTGTGAACTTTGATCACAATGAATAAACAATGGACTCCCCTTCATGCAGGCTCAAAAACATGACAACCTTATTCTTTGCAATTGATGGTTGCTCACGGTCCCTTCCTTGGGCTTTGATCTCTCATGGTAAAATGAAAGACAATTGGGTCTGCTTCCCAGTATTGTTCACAGTGAACCAGATGGTGGCTCAAATCACCACTATTAAAAAAAATGGCTCCAAATCTCCTTCATAGCATCAAATTTCTTCCACATGTCAATTTTTTTTCTTTATGCTATGGTACCACTTGTTGGTATTTTTGAGCCCATAAATTTAATTTGACAAGAAGAAAAATACACAAACAAGCAGGAAACTAAAATTATAAACATAGACACAGGTTATGTGTGGTAAAACCCTGACATTGTGTCTGAGAAACCTCCATGGGGCAAGTGATTGGAATACTTTTATTGATCAAGGTCAAGCAATGACTCTTCAATACATTTTTCCTTTCAGGCTATAATATTTTAATCAATAGGCACTGTTACGAACTGGTTATCGTTATACAAACACATGAATGGTAAAAGAAGATTTACTAAGGTAAAAATCACATTTACATAATTATTTAATTTTTGTCATTTTAACAATATTTTTTCATATATAAATTTTACATTAAGAATTGAATGAATTATACATCTCCTTCTTATTAAAATAATAACTAATTATTTTAGTTTTTATTTAGAGGAATCATCTACGAGGCTAGTCTTGTACAAACTTGAAATGGGGTCGATTCCAACTTCTACCACTATAACCTCTAGGTGCTTACGTATGCTCCTTCTCCAAGAACAAGTGAATATGGAGGATTTGAACCTCTAACCTCCTTGCACATAACATTTCATTTTCACTTCCATAACCAATCTCTCTCTCTCTCTCTCTCTCTCTCTCTATATATATATATATATATATATATATAGAGAGAGAGAGAGAGAGAGAGAGAGAGCAAAATTGGTTATGAGGTTGATATTGAAATATATTCGCTAACATATATATATATATATATATATATATATATATAGAGAGAGAGAGAGAGAGAGAGAGAGAGAGAGAGAGAGATATATATATATATATATTATTCAATGTAAATGTAAAATTATGTTACTTAATATGGACATCAAAATATTTTATTTGTGGCTGAGTGAGTGAAATATTTTATCACATTTTCTTTTTGCTAGGTTGTAATACTAGTAGTTAAGTGGTAAAACATATTGAGAGTGAGATTACTAATATTTTATAATTTTTTTAATTAAAACTAACCAAATATGTATATTCATTTTTTCTTTTTATTATTGCTTACATTGTTTTTATTTAGAAAATATTTGTTTTTTTCTTATAGCCAAAATATTTTTTTATTTAGAGAATATTTTATTTCTACTTTAAAAGGAACATGTGTCAACTCCACATTGAGCAAAGACGAAATCACACATTACCCTTGAATTAGATGTTGGTTGTGTGTCTGTGTGTGTGTCTCTCTCTATATAATATAGAAATAAGGGCAAATGAAATGTCAAAGTTTTTAATTGGTCAAAATAAACCGTTTGCAATACTCGATATGTCGAAAAAAAAACCCGAGAAATTGTGTGCAAAAAATCACAAATATATTACTAAGATTCCATGCCTAGCTAGAAGGGACTAATAAGGAAGAAATAACAAATCCAATTGTTTGTAATATTTAATGAAGAACCCAAAGGTTGAGGAAGTAAAGTCATGCAACCTTCAAAGTGCTAATAAAAGTATTTACCACATTATATTATGATTATGTCATTAGAAGGGATATAAACACAACAATAGAGTTTGCGTCTACATGTTCCTATCATAGATCAATGGGTAGGGTAGCATGTGGTATGAAAATTTTGATTGGAAAATGGTGGCGGTGCCTTCAAGCTTTGACCTATCTAATGAAAGAAATATAGTTGATTTTATTGGAGCATTCCTCAACTTCATATACATTTATTGAATGGAAATAAATTCTAAAGAGGAAACATAAGAAAGGGATATGTAAAATATTTGCGACAAATAAATTAAATATGAGCGAGTTAATAAGTCCTAAGTTAGTGGGGATTTTCTCCTCTACCACGAATATACGGCAGTGCGCAGCGGCAAGCTCGAGGTCTAGGGTTTAGCGCTTCAAACCTACAGGCTCAGAACCAGTTTTGGAAGCACATAGAGACAGGATAGAGGATCTACTCAATAGAGGTCGAGGACTGACCCGACAAATGGTAAACGGGGGGTCCACTGGGACCCCATCCTTCAAGCAAGTTATAATGCAGAAACAGAAAGCGCAGGAAGGATTTAAAATCACTGGCTATGGAGAGCGTAAGGAAAATAGTGGAACCAGCAAAGAAAGGAAACAGAAGTTGCAAAAAGAGACAAGAAGCAACCCAAAAATGAAAGAAAAAGTAAGTAATGGAAAGGAGAATAGCGACAAAAGGGCAGATGCAGACCAAAGAGACACAGCACCAATAAATATCCAAACAGAGGAAGAAGGGGAACATGAGGCAGAGAAACAATCTCTAGATGAAGAGGAGAAAGAAACAGCTCTAAACCCCATTTCCAACAAAGCAACCCAAGGAGCATGCAAACCAAAAAAAATAGAAACCCTCAGAGTGGTTTTCTCAGATCCGGATATTCAAGCTTATAGAGAACATATGTCAGAACATGTAGTAATATGCAAGTTCATGGGACTGTGGCCAACAGAACGAGCGCTCTGTCAATGGATCAAGCAATATTGGAAACCTAAAGGTCATGTCAAACTACACCTAGGGGCAAAAGGTTTTTTTACTATTGTTTTTACGAACTTAGAGGACAAGGACGGGGTTTTTGATGGAGGTCCTTACTTCTTTGCATCAGCGGGACTCTATATGAGACCCTGGAAAAACAACTTTGTGCCAAAAAAAGAAACCTTTACACAGGTTCCTGTGTGGATCTGTTTATTCTCCCTTCCAATAGACTATTGGCAATTAGCGACGCTTAAGCAAATAGGAGATCGTCTAGGAACTTTCATCAAAGCATCAGAAGCAATGATGCAACGAAGATACACTTCCTGTGCAAGAATATGTGTGGCGATGGATGTCTCAGGAGCTCTGCATGAAGGCTTATGGCTGGAGTTTAGAGATGAGGACTATTTTTAAGCCATCGATTATGAGCAAATCCCCTTCCAATGTAGAAGGTGTCATGAACATGGACACCTTGTCAGAGATTTCCCTTTAAACAGAACAGGGGAAGAACACAAACCAGAGCAAGCAGCAAAGAGCAAAGAAGCCTTCACAAAGCCAAAAGCAAGACAAAGAGCTAACATGAAAAGAATGCACAGAGCAGGGGTAGAACCAAGCATTACCAACAACACCTTTAGCATTCTGGAAACCGATACAGATTCAGAAGGAGAAAATAGGGAAAAGAAACTTAATGAAGAGACAAAAGACAAGCAAGGCCATAAAACAAAGGATGGGGAGGAAAATCTAATCAGAACAGAAGTCCAAATGCAAGAGCTAGAAGATGAACGCGATGAAGATACTGATATGCTAACCAGCGATGGTGGTAGTGAGGAGATGGAGCTCAATGAAGTTCTAGAGAAGGAAGGGGTGAACCTACCAGTCATGGAAGAAAACTGGAGAACTCAAGGACTAGAAAATATTCCGGAAGAAGAAATAAGGAAGATTAGTGATCTATTCATCGCAAGACAAAAGGCGGAATTAGATAAGCAAAACAGGAGATTAGGTATAGCAAAAGGCACAGGAAATCATTCAAAGAGCATTTCTCTTAATCCAACAGGTCTGAAGCAAAGAAAGAAAAGAGGCCGAAGAACAAATGGGGAGGTATTGCAAGATTTGGGGATTTTAATGTTAAATTCAGGCAAAATGAAGGCTCTAAATGCCTTCCCGTCTTACCAATAATATATCTAGTTATAAATGAAAATCATTTCATGGAATTCAATAGGGATCAATAGCCAAGCGAAACAAACAATTCTTAAGAGAAAGTTCCAAAAAGAAAATCCGGATATTATGTTCATACAGGAAACCAAATGTGCCATTAATAAAATGGTGAACATCAGCAAAAGGCTGGGTAAACCTATAGAATTTATAGATGTAGCCAGTCAAGGATGGGAAGGAGGCATAGTTACTCTTTGGGACACCAGAGTGGTAGGTATCCTCTCAATGGAAGCTACAAGATCGTTCGTAGCCACGGAAGTTCAAATGATAGGTAATTCTGAAACTTACTTATGCATAAATGTTTATGGACCGCAAAGGTTAGACTATAAATTTTATTTTCTTAGTTCTCTAATGAGTTTAAAGCTTAGACATCCCACCTCGAAGATAATCATGGGCAGGGATTTTAATATGATAACCTCTCTCCTGGAGAAGAAAGGAGGAATCAGAAGGCTCAATAAGGATGCAAAACTCTTTGCTGAATTCATTGATTCTGCCAAACTAGTAGACATCCTACCCAAAAATGGATCCTTCACTTGGAACAATAGGAGAGGAGGAGAGAAGTTGATTGCCTCTCGTTTGGACAGATTTCTTATCTCTGAAAGCATTTTACTTGAAGGAATAACAGTGGATTCTGACATTCTTCCCAGTGGAGGATCAGATCACTGACCAATCTCTTTGGAGGTAGCCTTCCTAGGGACCCCTAGAAACAAGCCCTTTAGATTCAAAAAGTTTTGGTTGACTCACCCCAATTTTGTTCAATTGCTGGAGAAATGGTGGTGTGAACCATTGGACATCAGAGGAACCAGAATGTTTAAGCTCCAAAGCAAATTAAAACACACCAAAAACAAAATTAAAGAATGGAATGCAACTAAATTTGGGAACATCTTCCAGGAAAAAACCATCATAGAGGGCAAGTTAAATCAAATTCATAAGGAATGGGCTTCGGGGAACAACCGTGAAGACTCAAGGGAATAGGAGAAAGCATTTATGCAACAATGGAAACTCCGTTGTCAACAGGAAGAAACACTTTGGAGACAATAATCAAGGATCCAGTGGCTAAAGGAAGGAGAACAGAACACCAAGTTTTTCCATAGATCCACACTGGACTGCAGGGGTGCAAATAAAATTCTCGGCTCAATAATGAAGCAGGGGAAACTCTTCAAAATCACAAGGAAATATCAACTTTGCTTACTAGGCACTTTAATCATATAGCTCAGGAAACGCAGGAAGAAATAACAGAGGCCATAGAGGAAATAACCCAAGCAATACCCCACATCATAACTAATGAGCAAAACTCAGCTATGTTAAGAGCTGTCTCGATGGAGGAAGTGGAAGAAGCTGTCAAGAGTATGCCGAATGATAAGGCACCTGGGCCTGACGGTCTTACAATAAATTTCTATAAAGCCTGCTGGCCTACTATTAAAACATAGGTTTGGGAAGTTGTAGAAAATTCCAGACGCTCCGGTTCCATTCTCAAATCGCTGAACTCCACCTTCCTTGCTCTAATTCCTAAGGAAGAAGAGGCCAACTCTCCAGAAAAATTTAGACCTATAGCTTTATGTAATGTGATATATAAAATCATATCTAAAGTTATAGCCAATAGACTTAAGCCAATTCTTCCTGACTTAATTTCGGAAGAGCATTCAGGCTACGTGGAGGGCAGACAAGTTTTGGACAACATCCTTTTAGCTTAGGAGATGGTTCATACCCTTCAGACAAGGAAATTAGCAGGTATGCTAATGCAGCTAGATCTCTCCAAAGCTTTCGACAAGGTCAACTAGAATTATCTAGAAACCATACTGAATGCTTTTGGCTTTGACAAACAATGGACCAAATGGATCCTAGCTCTGATGAAATCCACCAAATTTTCTATCTTGGTCAATGGCTCCCCCTCGGAACCTTTCTCCCCCTCCCAAGGCATTAGGTAAGGAGACCCTCTCTCCCCATTCCTTTTTGTGATCCTTATGGAAGGGCTCAGCAGACTCATTCACAAAGCAAGAGATGAAGGAAAAATCAAAGGATTACATCCACTTCACTCCATACCTGCAACAACGCACCAGCAGTTTGTAGATGACACAATGCTGCATGGCACTCCAACTGTGAAAGAAGTTTGGCTTTCAAGAACATTCTAGACCTCTTCAGCAAAGCTTCAGGTATGGAGATTAATCATGCTAAATCTACTATTTTCTTCTTTAATACTCATCTAGCCATTCAGAAGCATCTATCTAATATTCTAGGCTTTCGAAGGGGTAGTCTGCCCTCTAAGTATCTGGGAGCCCCGCTTACGACTAAACCTTGGCAAAAAATTCATTGGGAAAAAATCTTGGCGAAAATGGAGAAAAGATGTAAACATTGGACTCATAGGGCTCTTAATTTTGCTGGAAGATTGGTCCTCACTAAAGCAATACTGCAAGCCATTCCGCAGTATATGCTTTCCATCATGTCGGCTCCTAATGGAGTCTTCCAGAAAATTAGGGCTATACAAAGATCATTTATGTGGAGTGGCAATGCTGAGAAAAAGAAATGGGCACTTGTGGCCTGGAACAAACTATGCAAATCGAAAGCAGCAGGGGGCTTAAATCTCGTGGATCCCTACACCATCAACATGACATGCGGAGCCAAGCTGTGGTGGCGTTGGTTGAAGGAACCCAATCTGCCATGGGCCAGACACTGGAAGGAGAAATATACTCCCGACTGCAACGAACAGGACTTAATAAGGTTACAGGAAGTGCCTGAGGGTTCTCCAATATGGAATTTAGCAAGAAGGAATCGTAACTTAGTTCAGGATCATAGTTTCTGGGAAATCCGCAATGGGGAAACCACCCTTTTTTGGGAAGATGCTTGGCAGCAACTCCCAAGGCTGGAAAAACCAGAGCTAGAAGATTTTAAAAGAGAATGCCAGAACAGGGGAAGGTATACTGTCCACCATTATTGGAGCCACAGTAGCAGCGACCAGGAATGGAGAGATTGGTTAATCCATGATACAGAAAACTCAATTGAGGTAAACAATAATATAAGTGATCTGCTAAGCCATCTAAACAAAATAAAAATCAAAAAGGCCACAAAAAATGACAAGTTAATATGGGGCATAAAAGGGAGTGGTAATTTCACACTCAAAGAGGCCAGAGAGCAGTTAGAGCATTCAGAGCAGGTGGAGGTAATGCAATGGAGCAACAAGGTCTGGGATCCCATGTTTTGGCCTAAAATAAAAACCTTTCTCTGGCTCCTATTGCAGAGAAAAACTCTTACCTGGAAGAATCTGCGCAAAAAAGGATTTAGGGGCCCTTCTAAATGCCCTTTGTGCAATCTAGCTGAAGAAACTATGAACCATCTATTCAACACCTGTGAATGGGCTGATCACCTTTGGAGATGGATGGAAACTATAATGCAACAAACTAACAGGGATAGGGACTCCATTCAAAACACTATTATGAATTGGCCAAGCGAGTATTCAAACAATTTAAGAATCAACAGTATATGGAAAGTCTTGCCAGGCTTCATAACTTGGACCATATGGAAAGAAAGAAATAGAAGAATTTTTCAGAATGAGCACAGAAATATAGAGCACTCGCAAGTTACCTTAACCCAAAATATTCGACAATTAATCTTGGTAAAGTGCAGAGCCGATCCTGATAACCAAGCTTCGGCCAGGGACCAGCGAATTCTGAAAGCCTTCAATTTGGACAATGGATGAAACATGGGAACCACAGAATGCCAGCAAAAACCAAGCACTGTGCCAATTGGCTGGAGTCGTCCGCCTGAAGGGTTCCTAAAGCTAAACTTTGATGGTGCCTCGAGAGGCAATCCTGGTTTGGCAGGCATTGGAGGAATCATCCGGAATCATGAAGGGGAAATTCTTCACATTTACAGTAAAGCCCTAGGGGAAGGAACCAATAACGAAATGGAATTTGCAGCCATGGAAAGAGGACTAAGGATTCTCAGAATGAACCAAACAGGCAACGCAGTGGTTGAAGGCGATTCAGAGGTGGCCATAACAATGACCAGGAAAATCTACAGGGGAACGCCAGCAAGTAAGGTTACCAGACATTGGCGACTGGCCAAGGTTACAGACAATATTTCCAAACTGTTAGGAGAAATGAAAGGCCTCATCTTTCAGGTGGTACGGCGAAATGCTAATTCGGTTGCTGACCACCTGGCGAATCATGGGATTGAACACCCTAACACAATGTGGGACAACTATTGGTAGGATATTAACAACCCAAAGTTAAGAGGAAAATGCATGCATCTCTCCAGGTTAGATTTGGTGACAGCAGAGGAGTCCGACCGAAGGGTCGAATAACTCAGCATCATAATTGATGAGACATGTTGACTTGGCAGGCTCCATTAAATCCTAACAGGGCTCGAAGGACAAGTAAGATAAGGGCAACTATGATAGAAGCAAGTGACAAAGATTTTTACAGTTTTCATGATCTGTGATGGTATGAGCCGCCGAAATATGATCCGGAAGGGGGACACTTGGCAAGATATGAAGCAGGCAGGGAGCGGTGACCATAAGGGGATGCAATTATACCATAACCCAACCAACATACCATCACGCAGCAATTATGATGATCTGACATGCAATTTGCACAGAGAAAAGCGACCATACGCCGGTAATTTCCCAGTAATTAGATATTTAACCACTATCAGAGGCAATGGGAAAAGCATTGTTTTATCGTGTAGCAAGACAGAGCCTCTTCACTCTGCAGATAGAGCTCAGGAAAACACTAGGAGAGTAAGCAATACAATGGCAGGGGAGGGCAGCCGCAATGAGTCTGCCAACAAAGACCTTCGGCAAGCGAGAGAGATGTATGAAACGCGGACCTCACAAAGGAATAAGCGTAAGATTATCGACTTGGAAGCCATGGTCCAGGAGGAGGAGAACAAGCTTTCAGACCAGAAAATTGGAAAAGATGTGGATTGGATCCTGGACCCTGGAACAATCAGCACTCGCGCTACTCAATTCGTCAGAACCCAAGCTGAGAGCTGGCACATGAAGACCCTTCTTGCGAAAGCTCTGGGTATTCAGGGAGAATATGCGGAGCAGTTGCGAAAGCTTCAGAATTTCACAGAAACTATGAGGCATGATCATATGGCGGTCGTTGAGAGTATTGAATTCAAGCTGAGTGCGCTGGAGCAACAGGTCGACACTATCGACAAGAAGCTCACGGTTCTGATTAAACTCTTAAGACATGTCATTGGTCAAGACAGCAAGCCTTCATATATGCAGAAGGGAGATCCGACTGGAGATCAGCAGGGCAATCCTCCCAAGCCAGGACAGGTCAACATGTCAAGGTCTGAACCGGTCCTGGAGACGTTTAAACATATCTGATTCTGTAGTCTCTCAGACTCCACGTCCTCGGCGGTCAGTCTCTTTATTTTTGCGGCTTGCTATCCTCGCTTCCTTCTTCTTTGCGGGTTGATATGTTTACTGTCTAGGTAGCCTGTCTAGTGTCTTCTCCGACAGGTCTTCTTCTGTTTATGTCCTTCTGTTAGTTCTGGTTCTCTGCCGCCCTGCGAGGTGTGCTGTTTTTAGTTTTCAGTTACTCTGTCTACTCTTTTTGGTCTCCTGAAGATAGGCCTACTGTTAAGCGGCCCGTAGTCTGCAAATGCAGAAGTTTTGTACTATATTTTCTTTTTGTTAATATCAAAAGCTGACTTACACAAAAAAAAAAAGTTATAAGTTAGTGGGCTTTGAAGGCCAAAAACACTTTCTTTTAAAATATCCTACATACATCCACCTTAAATATTAATTGACGATATTTATTATAATACAAACCTTTCTAACTTTTTAACTCATCAAAACTACGGTGATATAGGAATATTCATTTTAAATACTTTCGAGCATGTAAACAATTTTTTCAAACAAACTATTTAATTCCCACAGGGGCTTCACTAAGGGGAGAAATACCATACCACATGCGTTCATACTAGGAGATATATATATTGAGGAAAAATGACATAATATATTGATCATATAATAGGGACTACAAGGCTTTAATATGTTGTGTATAAAAAATGGAGCTGAAAGTTAATGAAAAAATTTAAAGGGTTATAAAAAATGTTAATGAAAAAATGGATACCTACAATATCTAGCGAAAGTATGGAGTTTTTAAATTGGGAAGGTGTATTGGATTCGTATTGGTCGGGGGCTAAATATTGTGATTTTATAGATATTTTCCTATATGTAGTCAAATTAAGGTATTGTTTAGTATGCCACAAATGCACATGTTATGTCATAGGTTCATTGAGTGAAACCCCTGCATTAATTGCTTACCTCTTTTTAAGGCCTTTCACATAAATGATAGGTCCGCTAAATGATAATAATGACAGAGTCTAAAAGTTATAAGTTTTGGCCTTTTTCACAAGAATTTGGATATAGATTCAATGATTTAAATTTTGGCAAAATTAAAGCCATTAATTATAAAATGTACCTAAAAAGTGCCAAAAGATAAATCATTTAAAATACACTAATGATAACCATCAACATCCTCATTAACTTACTCCCCAATTCAAGCATGTTTTGATCAATCTAATTAAAGAAACATAGTTAATGTTATTGAAGAATCCATTAATTCCAAATAAATTCATTAAATGGAAATAAATTTGAAAAAGGAAAAAAAGGGAAGGGAGAAGTAAATTTAGTGAGAACTTATGGTGTAATAAAGAGTTCAAGGATATGATGAAATTAAGATAGTACAAGGAGATGATCAACATTAATATAAATATCAAATATTATTTTCTAAAGAAGAAAATCAGCAATTTCTTAAAATGCCCAATATACGTCCACATTAAATCTTAATTTCAAAATATTTGTTACAATATCAACCTTCTTAACCTTTTAACTCATTAAAACAATGGTAATATAAAACTATTTATTCAAAATAATAATTAAAATTCAAGCAAACTACATAATTCCTTAGCACCTTTTATGGCCTTGCACATAAATGCTAGGTCTCACTAGCTGCTAATAATGACAAAGTCTAAAAGTTCAAAGTTTTGGCATTTCTCACAAGAATTTGGTGACATATTCAATAAATAAAAATTTAGCATATTAGAGAAAAAACAATTATAAAATGCATCCGAAGATAACCAAAAGATAAAGCATTTAAACTATAGTAATAATAACCATCAAGAACATAAATAATTTAATCCACAAATCAAATATTTTTTTTTTAAATTAAAAAATTATTATATGACCTCACTTAACATTTAACATTGACACTTATCTTATTTTTTTCAACTCAGGAAGATTATGATGGCACCAAGGGTTTTGCATCTCTATTTCTATATGTCTCCGAACGACAACGATGACTTTCTTCAAGCAAAAGAGTACCCTGTAGGTGAGGAGGCCTTGGGCTTCTAGAAATTAAGAAAGGATGTGGTGAGTTTTTGACAGATTATTGGTGGTTGGGTTTATTTTTTCCCTTGAACATCATCTCGTCTTGAAACTCCTACCAGAGCAAGATCGCTTTCTCCTGTGTTATGTTACCAATGATGCCACCATCACGAGTTTTCCTACTCATGTGGATGTGTTTTCTTAAAAGGATGTCATATGTGTGGGCTCTATGGATGCTCATGAAATGTTTGAAGATTTGCATGTGAGAGATACTTGCTCATGGTCTCTGGTAAATGCAGTCACAATTGAAGTGTTTGACAAAAAGTGCCAAGAAGGTGCAGTGTCTTAGATTGCATGGATGACAACCTACACTCTAATGGGACAAAAAGATCTTGTCTTGTACACCATAAACAGTTAGATAAACATAGCACACAACCTATTTTACATAATACCTCAATGAGAAACAATACCTTGGGAGCGATACATAACATGTTTCCCTGGTCCATTAGTGGGTAAGGCCTTATAAAATGTATATTCAATTTCATAAGCATAGAAACAAGGAATCGTGGAAAAATCTCTACAAGAATTTTCAATATTTGTTAGGACTCTTTCTAAAGGGTATATTTTCATTAAGGTAAATTTGGCAGAGTCAGTAAACATGTTGGAAACTAGACTCCAAAAGAGGACAGGAATCACAATGAACTATGTTTGACTCTTTCACAAGAGAAGGAAACTCAAAATGGAGAAATACCTCAAAGATTATGGAATCATGAAGGATTCCTCCATCTCTCTCGTAGCAAGTCTATTCGGTGGTGCTAAAGGTGGTGGAGCATGTTTGGCTTCAAAATCCCTGTCTTTCAAAGATGCCCCTGAACCTAGGTCTAGTTCTCTGGCACATAAAGATATGTTTGGCCCTACATTTGTGGTGGATCAGTCAATGGACATTCCAGAGCTTGAAATGGAGGATAATATCATATATTTGAAGGCAAAAATATTTGAAAGGCAGGGAATCATTTGTTTCTTTAACGACTTTTGTCCCTCTCGATCTGCACTTAGAGAATGAGTTCACTAGAACTGAACCCAAGATTTGTACCTATTATTTTTCTCCAAAGGATATTTTGTGGTTTTCTTCAAAAATACAAAGGATTGATAAAAGGTTTTCGATTAGAGGTCTTGGTTTTGGGCCTGAGTTGGTATTTCAATGCAACCATGTTTTCCAAATTTCAAACCCCTCACCATGGAGTCTTTGACTTCTCCAATTTGGGTAAAACTCCCTAACTTACCTTTGCATTGGATCTGACCAGATATCCTAGAAGATATTGCAAATTTAATTGGCCAATTCATATAATTAGATAAGGAAAGACTCTCTAAAATTATTATTTTATTTCGTCTGAGTATGCATTGAAGTGGACCTTAGCAAAGGGATTTTGAATAGAATCCTGCTCAAATGGAAGGGTAAGGAGTTTTCTCAACCTCTAGACTATGAAATCACTAAATTTAGATGCAAGACTTGTCAACAACCTGGACACCTTCTAAAGACATGCCCTTTCTCAAAAGTGGTTATTGGCTCCCAAGAGCTAAGGAAAACTAGTCGCAGTTGGAGGGACCCGAAGGAAAGAAAAGGTTCAAAATACATTGTTGATCAAAAGAAGGACAACTTGCAATAACATAAGGCTTCTATTGAGAAATCAGTTCCACCAGACTGAGAATAGACTCCAATGGCTCCTTGTCATCCCTCCTTTGAGGAGAATCATTTGACAAATGAAGATGGAGGGGCTCCAACCATAATCTTGTTTGCAAAGAGTGGGAAAAAAACGTACTTATGAGTCTGATAATGCTTATAGTGGAAAATAAATTGAAAACATGGTTGAAATGATGACATTCAGAATTTTCTCTCCATAATGAGGCTATTGCCCCAACTTCTGTAGATTTGGATAATTTCATAGGTTAAATTGATGAAAGAAAAAGAAAAAGTAAAATAAAAAATAAAAAATAAAAATCCATAAACTAGCCCAACATTTATTACCAAAAATGTATTTAAAGGATGTTGATGTACTACATGTGTAATTAATAGATGTTTTGATGTATCATGATATTTTGAATTAATAGATGATATTGAGAACCAGGAGCACTTGCTAAATAGCTGTTTGTATACACAAAGTTTGTGGGAAGAGGTGCGGGTTCTCTTCGGGCAGGTCAATAGGGATCCTCATAGTCTAAGAAATACCATTTTACAATGGGGTACAAGTCATTTCCATAGCAAACTGGTGAGGAGGATATGGAGTTTAACGCTGGGCTTCGTAATTTGGGAGGTGTGGAAGGAACGTAATCAACGCATTTTTAAAGACCGCAATTGCCATGTAGCCAGCATATGGGACGTGGTTTGCCGTTCCATTAAAGAGACGATCTTGTCTGAACCTTGGCAGGAGGAGGATTGGCAATTAAACTTGGCTGAGCAACGAATTTTATGCCAATTGAGCCTAGACTATACAATGTTGTATCCTAATACTGATAATCGTACTCGAGTTACTATCCAGAGTCCAAATCGTTTTAGATTCCCAATAGATAAGTGCATTAAATTATCCTTTGATGGTGCATCAAAGGGTAATCCTGGGGATGCAGGATGGGGTGGTATTTTCCGAGATAGTGGCGGTATCTCGCGTTGGGTATATGCTGAATGGGGTGGTGAAATGTCCAATAATGAAGCGGAACTCTGGGGAATTTTTCATGGTATTCGGATTGCTGCGAGGAATGGTTATCGTAACCTCGATATTGAAGGTGACTCCCAAATTGTCATTGAAATGTTGAGGAAATTACAGAGAGGCAAAGCCTGGGACCATGTAGCCAAGAGCTGGCGGACGGCTGCAATTATTCAGGATATTGAACACCAAATGCGGAGGATTGACTATATTACAGTCACCCATGTTCTGCGACGAGGTAATAGAGCGGCTGATTATTTGGAAAATTGGGCATGTGGCGGTTCCCATTGTGTATTGGATGGAAACTGGGTGGCCTTACAGGAGGACATGAGATGGCATGACCTGGCAGTCATATTGCGCCAGGATAATCATGAGGCGAGAGGGGACGATAGGACCGCCTAAAACGCCTTCTCCTGATGATTTCAAACGAATATGACAACTGTATTTATGGTGACATACGAAGCCTCATTAATAGATATATTGAAAATTTAAAAGGAATCATGAGGCGAGAGGGGAGGATAGGACCGCATAAGTGCCTTCTCCTCATGCTTTCGAATGAATATGATAACTGCATTTATGGTGACAGACGCAGCTTACGGAATATATGTATTGAAAATTTAAATGGGCGGCATCCATATATCCATGCATGCGAAGGCCTGCTCATCCCAAGGCTGACGGCAGGGCAGGTACTGAGGTGGGAGCGCGGTGGCGTCAGGAGGGCAGGGAGCGCATCACATCAGGATTTGGGCTATGCAACATGTAATAATGAGATGGTCTGCAGAATAATTGTTCAGAACGTGGGAAGGTGGTCGAGCGAGGTCCTTATGCTGCATGCTCTCTTTCGGAGATGGTATGATAATAGCTGCAGCCATGCAAATTTCTTTCCTGAAGCTAGGCGAGCGAAAGTAAGGGTTTTAGTTGTCCTGTTTACAAGCTCAGATTGGGAAAGAGAATTGCAGTCACTGAGGAGGTCGTGGGAGACTTGTATACAAAGGATAATTGTCTGTTTGCGTTACATTGTTTCGAGCTCAGACTGTAAAGGCGGTTGTTTGGTGTGGAAGCAGTGGGCGGATAATATGGACATTACTCTAAACCGACCCGAAGGAAGGCGAACTCGCAGTCAGGGAGCGACGATGGCAGAGAAAGGGAAGCAGGTGGTGGATGAATCCCTCCCTCTCATTTACTTAGATATCCCTGAAGATTCGAACGAGCTGGAAGTTGATATTCGGGAGTTTCTTGCAGAGGATACTCCACGCCCCTCCTCCGGTGGAAAAGTAGGTAGGTGGATGAGGCGTTCAGTTCCAGAGGAGGCCCAGGAAGATACCGAGATCGATTCTGAGAATGATGAAGAGGCGGATGAAGGAAGGAGCAGGCGCGGTCGCGGGAGACGGGGCCGAGGAGGTGTTCGGGGCAGAGGGAGGTATGTAGGGCGAGAAGAGCATCGCGGTTCTGAGGAGGGCTCCAGACGTGGTGTTCGCGGTCGGGCCAAGAAGGATATGCGACAGAAGTTACAGGATGCAGAGGCCGCTTATACCAAGGAAACTAATTATAAAATTCGCCGGATAATAGATAAGTTAGAAGAAGAGGCTCTGCAAGATCAATCTGATCCAGAGATGGCTAATTGGGAGACCTTCTTACCTGACCCTGGACATACAAGAGGACAAATGTCCCTCTATAAGCAGTCACTGCACGTATATTGGGGAATGAAGCGTTTGCTTGCTAAGGCCCTGGAGCAAGTAGCAGTAGAAATGGTGGAGCTCGCACAGGGTATGCCAATGTTCAAAAGAGAACTGAAAAATATACAAATGACCCTTCTAATGCAGGACAGGAAAATGGATCAGCTCATAAAGCTGTTGAAAGATAATGGAATAGCTGTGAAGACAGAAGATGCAGACAATGCAGTAAGGAATGATGCCATGCATCTGTAGCCACAGTAGTTGAAGACATTAACAGGTTTTTATATGGAGATTTTTGTGCTTTTTCCAGATAGTAGTAGATTATAGCAGTATAATGGTAGCAGTCTTGAACAATATGGATCTATCTCTAGTGTTGCATAGTATGTTTTTGGATAGATTAGCGGGGTATTTAGTCTGGTTTGAGAAACTGATCTTCTATTACTTTTGGATGGCGGTTATATATTTTTAGGAGTTCACCCGGTTTCCCTGTTGGGCGGGTGACAATATGTATATGTACATAGTTTTCAATTTTATTAATAGAATTTTACCGTAGCTTACAAAAAAAAAAGATATTTTGAATTAATAGAATTTCAATTTTAAAAAAAAACATGGACACTTATATTGTAATACTATGGAGAATTAGATTTCTCAACCCAACATATTTTAAAATTATTAATCTATTGAAAATAAATTTAAGATAGAAAAAGTTTCAACATAATAATAACCATAAAAGGCATCATTAACTTACGCACATATGAAACGTGTGTTCAAAGATTATAATAACCTTGGATGTGTGAAATGTGTAATTAAAAAGATGAATTTAAAAAGAAGTTATTAAAAAGTTGGAAAAGATTTATTTTTTAAAAGTAAAAAAATAATATTTATAAAAATATTTGAAAAAATATAAATTTTAGTCTTCCCAAATATGTTCAAAATAATAAAATTATGAAATTTGGAAAATATAATTCTTACTTAATTCTTATTTGTTTTTTATGTGCTTATTAATTTTAGAACAAGTTTGTTCTTAACACTTGAAAGTTTGTTGCTTGAAAATTTGTTGAGATCTAATTGGTTTGTGGAAATAGTGGAAACAATTAACAACCACGTGGAAACATTTACCTATTTTGATTTTTGGTATAAGGTTCACAAGAAATGCTTGCGTAAGACACAGTGAAAACAGGGTGATAGCTCCTAGTTTCAGTGTTGAAGAGCTTGAGTATTCCATTTGGATGGTTGACGTTGCTTTATGCAGTAAGGCAAATAAGTAGCATTCAGTTCATGCTTCACAAATACGACCAGGGCATTGGACTGTGTGAATACACGTTAGAGATAGACCAGCCTATGTGGAGCTATCATTTTTAGAAAGGTCACCTTAAGAGTCAACCTCAATATGGGTGATTCTCCTTTCTAGTTATGTCTTTTGTCCCTTTGTATTTACTTTGGTATTCTCTATACTATTTACCTATGCTTTGACACTGCTAGTATAAAGAAAGTTATACCAAAAAAAAAGGCGATCAATAAATCCAATGTTATAGCCCCATTAATGTGAAGAGGAAGTGTATGCCACCCATTAGATTTATCCATGTACATTATCCAACTAATGACATATACTACCCTACACATTAATGAGGCTATAGAATTGGATTTATTTATCGAAAAGAAAAAAAGTCAATTTATATCGCAAAAAAAGAGTCAAGGGTCATCGTGATAAAAGAATCATGAGTCATGATGAAAGCAAATGATATAATTTTTTGATAATTTTTAGAATTAGAAAAAAAAACGCATTGTGATTTCATGGCGCATTAATATTTGGGTTCACATTATGGCCCTTGGTGTGACTCCTATCCATACGAAGCGGGTAGATCCGGATATGATGTTGGCAAAAAAGTATATAGTTAACACAATAGCTTAGTCTTGTGATAATATGTTTGGTTCCATAGGTTAAAGTCCTTGCAGTCAGTAAAATGTCTACATCGCTAATAAACTTTTACGAACTGCCTATCATTATACAAACACATGAATCGTAAAAAAATATTTACTGAGGTAAAAATCACATTTACATAATTCTTTAATTATTGTCATTTTAACAATATTTTGTTAGATATAGATTTTAAATTAATAATTGAATGAATTACACATATCCTTCTTATTAAAATTACAACTAATTATTTTAGTTTTTATCTAGAGGAATGAACTACTGGGCTAGTCTCGTACTCGTCTGACATGGGGTCGATTACGACCGCTACCACTATAACCTCTAGGTGCCTATGTATGCTCCTTCTGCGAGAACAAGTGAATCGGGGGGATTTGATCCTCTAACCTCCTTTAACATAACATTTCTATCTATATCTATATCTATATCTATATATATATATATATATGAGGTTGATATTGAAATCAAATGGATGATCAACCGATGGACACTCAGGATGCTCGTGGCACAAACAATTGCAAGGAACAGTTTCATCCCCCATCCCCATGTATCACCAGATCACGTGTGGCTGTAGTGGCAGCTGCCTCTAATGCGGGTACTATCTCTAATCCTCCTCCTCTCCATATGATGTCGTGTTGGATCTATGCATTGTCCCTCTATTGTTTGCACTCTGATACCCATTGCACCTATTTACTCCCCCGCTCCTCCTACCACCTCTGGGATTGTGGATATCCTCTCCACTTCCAAGCCATATAATGATTCTATTTTAGGACATGGTTATTTCCTTCGGTCTTTGTCCCATATACCTTCAGGGGATGGTAGTGGCCTTCGTATTACACCTCATCTACCTTATACCAAGTCGGCTCGGGGTCAACAATCTAACATCTCCAAACCCATTCTTCAGGCTAGACTGGAAGTGGCATATGGGCGACAACTCCCCATTGATTAGGTCCTTAGAGCACTGACCCCCCCTGTGGTTCCCCATGAAGTGGCTCTCTTACAATTGTAGTAGGTTGGCTGGCCCTGCAAAGAAATTAGCCTTCTGTTGTTTAATGGAATTGGAATTGTGGATATTATATTCTTACAGGAGACCCTTGCGACTGGTATGCAAATTGTTCCCAACCTTGAGGCTATACTACCTAGATGGTACTTCATTGCACTGGATGTTCATGGGCGATCTGGGGGTTTATTGTTAAGGATTAACCTCAGATCCATTAGACTATTAAACTCTTGGGAGGGATGGGATTCATCGGAGCAGAAGTTTACTCAGTAGAGCTTGGTAGAGAGTTGAGGATTATCAATGTCTACAGGCCCTGCAACAACAGGCTCAATTTCTGGCAAAATATTCTTGACATAGAACTATTCCATGCTGAAAACATTTTTATTGGTGGGGATCTTAATTTTTCTTTGGGAAATGTTGAGTCTTGGGGCATGAATTCTAAACTGGACTCTCTATCAGATCAGATATTACAACTTATGGAGAATCACCTTTTGATTGATATCCCCTCGCCCTGCTTAAAACCCACCTAGAGAAATCAAAGGACCAGGGATGCAGCATTAGCCAGAAGAATGGATCGGTTTCTGGTAAAGGAGGTGCTATTGGAACAATTACCCATTTATTGATAATGGGTGGGATTTTGGGGGCTATCAGATCATCATCCCATATACCTGGAGATTGTTGGTAGTGTTAGAAAACCTAATGCACCCATCAAGTTCAACTCCACCTAGATTAATGATAAGAGCTATATACATTTGATTACTCAGACCTGGAAAACCATCGATGCTCAGTAGGGTTTAAGTGCCTCCGAGATATTTGCAAACAAAATTGCAATCATAAAACAAAAATCTATTAAATGGGAAAAGGATATGTTGTATCGGCTACAACGACCCTCCAAAATTTTTCCTTAGCCTCGTTTTGGAGCCTCCCTACAAACCTTTCACAACACCTTGTCTTGCTTTGGCAAGTACACAAGCTTCAGTGCTTTTTTGCACAAAGGCAACCTATCGATCACAGCTTGATGCATTTCCCTCACATGCTGTTCACCCGAACTTGGTCCAGTTGTAGGTCGAGCAGCTTCCCCAAGAAAATTGTGCATTTCTGGAGGGAAACAATCCTTCCTTCCAGAAATTGCACAATATTGTCTGGCAGACTGCTGGGCTCCAGAATTGCGCAATTCTGCCAGTCAACACTCCTAGTGACAATTGCACGATTTTCCCCAGCAGGGCTACTCAGCCTAGAATTTACACAAATCTGGGCAATATTCAACTGCTCTACCTAGAAATTGCATAAACCTCTTGGGCATCCAACCCAGCTGCTAGTAAAAAATGAGCATTTTTCTCAAGTAGTTGAGCAACTTCATGCATGAGTAGTCGGGTTGACCAGTTCCACCCAGGACCAAAGAAACTTGACTTGCATGCATGGCTTTCTTTTTCTTGGAATAGCAAAAGGCATCAAAGCTCATTCTTTCACATCAATCTTGGAGCTGTGACATCGCACAACACATCCAGGACTCTTTGACACATTCGACTCAACTATTCACGGGTAAGTGGCCTCAACTTGTCTTTTTCAGCATTTCTGTCATTTTTTGTGTATTCTCTTGTGTGAGTGTTGTTTGCTTCATTTATTTTAACACTTGTTGTCATTTACATGTATACTAGCTTGTTCTAGATCTGTTTCAGTTTTCGTTGCTATCTCCTTGTTGTCGCATGCATGAAACTGTTTTGCATGAACGTTTGTCGATTCAGCAAATCGCTTCACCCACATGCATGTTGATATGTTTGCTGAATCTTTCATTCAAGTTTTCATGCACTGTCAATAACTTATGCTATCACTTAGTGTCACCATGCATTCACTGTCTTATTTTCTTTCAGTTGCCCGTTGGTGAGTCGGGCCAACCATGGCCTAGACTCTGCCTTCACTGAGACAACATTGCTCAATCTGGGGAAGGAAGGCTCTTCCTTCCTCTCCAGAAATGCGCATTTCTTCCTGGCACTATCCTCCAGGACTATTTTGTGCATTTATGAGGCACAATGACTGCTAGCCCAAAAAATTGCGCAATGTAGTGCCTGAGCCTGCAGTCACTCACAACTGGAATTGTACATTGTGCAACCCCAACATCTAACAACCAGTCTAGATTGCACATTGCGCAAATCCAAAAGCCAGTCTTGCCTCCCAGATAGCCCAGACTGCCTTCTGCGTAGTTCTGGCAGCTAGTCACCTAGCCTCCCAGAAGAAATCGTGCAATATTTCCCATCAGTTCCCCATGTATGTGTTGTGTCATTCCCTAAATTTGCTTTGGTTTTCAGTCACAGATTTCTTTTCATGCATGTTGCTTGTCTCTAGATCTTTCCGGTGTTCATCCGTCTCTTAGTAGTACTGTCAGGCGGAAAGAGTCGATAGTGCGGACACAACCAACCTCCCTAGGAGCCTAAGACTCTATAGTGACAAACAAGACAAACAAGAGCAATCCTTCTCTAAACATGCATTTACTATACGAGAAATCAAGTGTTTAGATCCTACCTGTAGTCCAACGCCGTTGTAGCAGTCCGGCCTCGCTGATCCGGATGAGCTCCTCCTTCACTTCGAAACCTACATTCACTAACAATCAAACGATTAAATAGCACTTGATAATCTCATAAAATAAAACATATTTAACACATAGACCAAGGAGTACATGAAACAACTCATAAATAACAAGTTATTGAGAAGAATGGACTCATTTGCATTAATAGGAAACAAAAGGAACAATTACAACCTGAGCCTTGGTGTTGTGCAAGTCCCTCCCAGGGTCCATCAAGAGTTCTCCTTTACTTTGACAAAGCTCACCCACTTCCAAATAGAACAAGCAAAGATGGCAATCTCTCCTCACAAGCTTCTAAATGGGAGTCCTAATTCCAGCAGCATCTACCCTTAGAAATGTTTAGCTTTCAACCTCCCCTCCTTCTGGCCAATGCCTGTATTTATAGTGCTCAAGAGGAAGTTAATCGGGTCCACCATCAATGGGATAATCCCCTCTTTGGATGGGATAGCTCCCTTATTGATGGGATAAGTTCCTCTTTGGTAGGGGTACATGAACCATCTAGAGGCGCTTCATACACGTCAAACATACTTCTAGAAGCCTCTAGAAATGACCACAAGTAACTTTTTTGGAGTGAAACTTGCGCATTTTGACCTTTACAGGGGTACGCACCTGCCCCTTTACATACAGAGCGTATAAGTACGCAACTTTTGTGAACATTAGGTGCATATCCGCAGGTAAGGTTGAGAGAACCTGCGTACCCAGAGATAAACACATTTACAAAGACTTTCTCTCTTTCTTGAAGTTTGACATGGAGAGCAAAGGCATGAGACTTGCCCAGGATGATAGCATGACTGTTGATGGAGCCATACTAATTGTAAATAGCCATGGTGACATTTTTTAGTGTAACAGATTGCCCCCTAAAGTGCGAAGCCTATAATAGATTAGGGTTTTGTATTATCTAGGAAGGGTGAAGCGCTTTATCATTTCAAGGATTATCTCGTGGAGAGCCTGGTCAGAACCTGCAATTTTCAACACAAAATACATGTATAAGATTATATCATCGCTGAGGTAGGCATTCCCATACTCAGATCAAAACTTTAACTAACAGACTAAATACTCTGATACAGGAATGATCTTGCAGTACATCATAATCATAGACTTTTGTAGACACAGTATGGGCGCAGCCATCTGTTTATGATTAGTCTACTTAGATAATGAATACAAAACTCCTCGCAGCCTGGATGGTGGAAACTAGATCCAGGGTCTTCATTTCTACTTCCCGAATTGGTACGATTCTAGCCATGCGAATAAATGAGTTGATGTCGAACATGGTAGAAACCACTTGATTACCAGTCGATGATGTAAACTGTTAACAAGTGTGAGATAGACCATCAGTAATGTCAATGGTTCTCAAAGTACCCAGTACAATCCATGAGATGTGAATGAATGAGTTGATGTCGAACATTTCACGGAATCCTTCGATCTAAAGTCAATGATGTAAACTGACGTCAAAGGCGAGAAACCTGCCATTGATGCATGCAGACTTCAAGGTACTGACAATTTCTAAGTCATCTCTCTAGATAATGTGCTGATGTCGATAGAAAGCGACTCGTTGTAGGCAAGCCTACAACACGAAATCATTGTTCAAGTTGAAGAAATGTTGCTGTAAGGACTGACTCAAGGATGGTCAAATGGATGACAAGTATTTTGCAGATGAAAGTTTTGCTTGCAGACCTCTTGAACACATAACAACACAACAGATGGCTTGGTGACGAATGACTCAAAGTTAATCCCCGGAACCCGGCTGAAGACTTTCAATGTGGTTTGATCAACTGTGAGGCAAAGGATTTCCCAACCCAGGTGAATGAAAAGTGTCGTGTCCAAGAGTGGTAATAAAGTTTCTTCTGAGACAAAAGATAACAAATAGGCTCATTCTTCTCTCTTTTCCCCCACCATTTCTGGCAAGTACCTCTTTATTTTTAACAAGCTTGAGGAGGATAACATATGCTTGATTATAAGCTCATCCTTCGGATGAGTCCAACCTAGTTTTGATTCGAACCCTAGGAAGGAGTGGTTCGTTCCTGTTTGTAATTGAACAGGTCCTTTACTGTGAAATTTTAACGAGCCCAGTATAGGAGAAACTCGGCGTTTTTCAATTTTAGAGAGTCTGAAAAACTTAAGAAGACTCCAGGTTGAACTTTTTCGTAAATTTGTGTCCCCCAAGCCCGAAAAAGTATAAAATAATACTTGGGAGAACCGCTTGATCTTGCGACCAAGGAGTACTTTCATGATTAGTGTCTCTGACCTGAAAAGTAAAAAGCGATCAAAGGACACGTCATTTTATTTCCGTATCGAGTTTGAAACGACAAAAACCCGGCAATCTTTTCTTGTTTTTACGGTCAGAAAAGAGCTATAAGGGGACCGTCTTTTAATTCCGTTTTAACGAGTGTAAAAGAAACGCTCGGCAATCTTTTCATGTTTTAGGAGTCAGAAAAGGGCTTAAAAGATGACTCTGAGGTTTCACTTTTTCGTAAGTTTTAACGAGTTCGAAAAAATGATAAAAATGTACTCATGGTTTTCACTTTTTTGGAAGTTTTAATGAGTTCGAAAAAATGATAAAAATGTACTCATGTGGCCGACTTTCAATTTAATTTACGAGCAGGAAAAGACGGAAAGAACTCAGCATTTTCATTTGTTTTACGAGAATGAAAGATAGCAAAATAATTTCGGTATTTTCACTAGTTTAACGAGTCTTGAAAATAACTGAAATTGACTCGAAATAGGTTTCATTTTTACAAAAGCTTGAAACAGATAAAAACTATGCTTCAAAGTAGTTTCATTTTTACACAAGCTTGAAACAGAAAGGAAACTGTGCTTGATGCCCCCTAAGCGTAACTGCTAGAGCACATGCCCCCCTAGCTTCATTTCATTCAACTAAGTACAACCTGGATGGAATGAAGGTTCTTGTACGAGATCATTTGAAAGAATTGACCTAAAACTGTAAGAAAATTATGCAAAAAACTGAAATAACTAACCTAAATATACAACTTAACATTTATGAGATCTAGTCAAACTCTCGACTCAAGTAGAGGAGGATTTGTTTCATTTTTTAACAAGCTTGACACAAGAAAAGAACTATGCTCGGATTCGGTTTCATTTTTACGCAAGCTTGAAACGAAAAACTATGCTTGTTACAGTTCACATGCCCCAGCATAATGACGCAAAACGAGGTACATGCCCCCCAAGCTTCATTGCATTCAATGAGGTGGATGGAATGAAGCTTTACTTTCAAGATCTTGGAAAGACTTGTGGGAGTTGTTTCATTTTTTAGTGAGGTTGACACAGGAAAAGAACTATCCTCAAAACCCTTGTTTCATTTTTTAACGAGCTTGACACAAGATAAGGAACTGTGCTCATAACTACTCTCTACAATCTACCTAACAAAAACTCTACTCTAAAAACCTTGATTCATTTTTTAACGAGCTTGACACAAGACAAGGAACTATGCTCTAAAATCCTTGATTCATTTTTTAACGAGCTTGACACAAGACAAGGAACTATGCTCATGACTACTCTCTACAATCTACCTACTTAACCTACCCTTGTTTCATTTTTTAACGAGCTTGACACAAGACAAGGAGCTATGCTCTAAAATCCTTGATTCATTTTTTAACGAGCTTGACACAAGACAAGGAACTATGCTCATGACTACTCTCTACAATCTACCTACTTAACCTACCCTTGTTTCATTTTTTAACGAGCTTGGCACAAGACAAGGAACTATGCTCATGACTTCCAGTTTCATTTTTTAACGAGGTTGAGACTAGAAGAAACTATCCTCACCAACTGATTCATTTTTTAACGAGGTTGACACAGGAAAAGAACTGTCCTCATACTCACTGATCATGGCTTCCAACTGGAAGAAAGACATGTCAATGGACACACCTTGATCATGGCTTCCAAGAGGTCTTCATCAGAAGGAAGAATACTTATCAGGAAGGAACACATGTCAAGGGACTCAAATGGGATAAGAACATCGTGTTCAAGTAATCCCATAGAATTTTCCATGTCAATTACCGGATCTAAATAAAAGGAAGATGAGCAAACAGTGAGAGGTTCACTTACATCGGTAACTAAAAACATGGGACCAGTTGCCACATAATTAACCCGTGGCAGGGTAGATACCACTTTAGAATCAGGGACATTTAGGGGTGTCATATTATTGGTAGTTGAGACAAGACTAGGGAACGAAAGCTAGTCTACAGTCACAATACTGCCATTGTGAGGGAAAGACATCACGCGAAAGAGTGTCGATACGACAGCTTTCATTGCATAAACATAGTCTCGCCCAAGGAGTAAATTGAAATCCAAGGGACCTCGAACTACCATAAGATCAATACAGACAGTTTTACCTTCCATGGTAATGGAAAACTTAGGAAGGATCCCTAAAGGTTCACTAATGGTTCTATTAAAAGCTTTCAGATTCTGCGTAATAGGCGCAAGCTGAGGGGAACCCAAAGCTTTCCAAACAGTTGAGGATAAAATACTAACAGAAGCACCTTCATCTACCTGAGTACGATGTATGTCCCTACCACCAGCCTTAACAATGATTTGGAAAGGGATGGAGGAAGGAAGACGAGGTTCTGTCAGTCTATTCCAATCAAAGGAAAAGACCTCAGTACTTGGAGGGGGTTCTGTAGAAACAGGTGAAACACCCCCCGGCATAGAAGAATTTGATGTAACAAGAAGAACCTGGGCGGTATGAAGTTCACTCTCTAAATGGAAAGTGGGATCGACCGAGTGTGAAATTGAATCGACCACTTGATCAACTAATAGATCATCAACTTGAGTGACATGAGTTTCACTCTCCAATGGGAGAGTGTGATCGACTGTACTTGAATTTAGATCAATCACTCCGTCAGTTGACGGTAGGTTGGGAGAAAGTTTACGGTAACCAGTTGGAAATTCTTGCTGTGGAACAGTAAGGTTTTCCAACAATGTTGAGGCTTCATCCATGTGAGGGCAAATGTGAGTTTGATGACTCCCTTTGCATAACTTACAAGGAAACCTAACTTTACCCTTTTTCCCAGGAACCTGACTATCACTGGTTGATGGATCAATGGAAAGTTGATGAGATTTTTCTGACCATACTTCCAAGACCTTTGGAATACCAGGACAATTGACAAGGAAGTGGTCACCCTTACAAAGCCTGCAAGGGTATTTGGGTTTACGGTGCATGTCGTAATTTTCCTCAACACAACTAACACTTACAGCCATGGTTGGTTGGTTGACTTCTTGTTTATCTTGCTTCTTCTTCTTGTTCTTCTTCTTCTTCCCTTTCTTCTTCTTCTTAACCTCCTGGTTACTACCATCAAGGCTTTTACCAGGCGAAGAGGAAGAAATGGAGGAAGAAAAATTAGGCGAAGAAGGTAAAGGGTCAACAGAAGGTTGGTGATGTTGAGATGCTGAACTCTATTGAGGTGAAGCATCCGGTTGAGATGGAACAATTGGAGTACTTTGGGCCAACGAAGTTGAAAATAACCATATCGGTAATCCTATTGTAAATCCAGGTAATGACAAAGTAGCCATATAAGGAGGACCAACATTCCCAAAGTAAGGAAAAGTACTAGGATTCTCATTAGGAGGGGTTCCTAGGTTGGTAAATTCCGGAACATTTGCCATTATATTCAACTTCAGTGAATTTTATTAACAAATTAAACTAAAATTAACAATTCACAATTCACACCTAACAATTAAAATTCACAACTCACACCTATGGTCTCTAAAAGTAAAAACAAACAAATTAACACGCGCTATCAAATCTAGGAGTCAAACCACACACAAACAGTAGCCTTCCGGACTGAAAACACTAGTTGGTGATGAAGCCCAACATCGTCGAATCCAGTACAGAAGTGGAGGGTGGAACAGTTACCCCGGCAACCTGCTTAATGAATAGACTGGACCAAGTTCCTCCACTTTAACCGTCTCGAGTGAAGTGAACCCCCCAGAAAATCCAAGTGAGTCTAGCCGACGTCTGCTCCAGGTACAGTGGGATCTTCCCTCCACCGTCACCTTGGGTAGAACCCTAAAGATAATGGTCACTAAGGTCACCAACAGCAACAAATACACCTGGGGGAACAGTCTACGACCCGATAGCACGCAAGGGCAGAGTAACAAGCTCAATCCCCTTGCCGGCTCCTTGACAATAATCCAAGGTTTACCGACAAGTGACCCCAGGCTCCTCGACAATAATCCGAGGTTTACCGTTTGTAGTACGTGCGTATCTGGCGTCTTTCCCAATGAAGGAGGATTGATCCCCTCACTGGTTCGGACACGGTCTCGTGCTTCTCCTTTAAGTGGAGCTTTCCCAGAGCATAAATGTAACAATTGGATTTATCCTACCACAAGATGAGCTACTTGTTTGGTTTTGCTGTCTCAGAGAGTTAATTACTCTCCTACTCCAAGACACTAGCCTAAGCTATATTGGTGTTTCATAGCCCTAGAAATGTAAAAATTACTAGATGAATTTTAATTAAGCGCTGTGTTATTAAGGCTGTTATTACTCAAGTGGGTAAATGGATACGAAACCAATGGTGTTATGACCCGACTCAACTGAATGCAATCGAATATGATAATGTAATCCTTTCAATTCGATGAACCCTAACTAAAGTAAGGAGAGAGTTTCCATTCACTTCCAACAATGCAAAAATTGATCACTAAGAGAAAAAATAACAAATTCTCTAATGCACTAATTTTATCAAGAAAAACTAATGCAAATCAATTCCAAACAATTTTTTTCATTTTTATTTTTGTGTAAATTCAAATCAAAGAAAACTGATCTAAATCTACGATTGATTTTTCAGAATGTAAACTATGCAATTGTAATCTAAGCACAATTCACTTGAAAAGTATGCAAATGTAATCTATGCACATTTTTCATTCATGTTCTGAAAATGAGAATTCTAATTATGCAAATGTGATCTATGCAAGAGAATTCTCAAACACAAGACGATTCTAATGTGATCTAAGAACCAATCAAGTGCAAGTCGAGAAAACTGGATGAGAGTTCCAAAGATCAAAACATAAAAACACTCAAAGGCGATTAACACTCATACAAAAACAAAAGCAAAAAGATGCAAAATTGTGAAAAGACTGAGACAAACCGCCAAGTAATGACCAAAAGAAATCAAATCAAGAATTTCTCAAGAAAGAGACTCAAAACACCCAATTGATGAAAGCTTAGAGCCGAAATGCCAATGAAACAAACCTAGGTGAAGATTTATGACAGGAGACTAATGGATCTGGGCAGTAAAAACTAAGAAAAAGCAAAATCTAAGAGGAAAAATGTAAAAAATGGAAATTTCTTAATTTTTAACAGGGTACGCAGGAAACCTGTTAAGACAGGTGCGGGCCCGCTCTGTGCACACAGCAACAGTGCGTACAGGTACGCACTCTGCAATACTCAGAGGGTGCGTACCACTGAAAAAGCCAAGAAAAACTAAATTCAATCTAACCCTAAGCTAACCCACCCAAATACAAAGTCACAGAGCCAAAAACCAGAAAATAAATGACTTTTCTCAGATCAAAGTTGCATACAAAGGAAAAGACTTTCACATCAATGGATTCCCCAGTGGAGTCGCCATTTTGTCAGGCGGAAAGAGTCGATAGTGCGGACACAACCAACCTCCCTAGGAGCCTAAGACTCTCTAGTGACAAACAAGACAAACAAGAGCAATCCTTCTCTAAAAATGCATTTACTATACGAGAAATCAAGTGTTTAGATCCTACCTGTAGTCCAACGCCGTTGTAGCAGTCCAGCCTCGTTGATCCGGATGAGCTCCTCCTTCACTTCGAAACCTGCATTCACTAACAATCAAACGATTAAATAACACTTGATAATCTCATAAAATAAAACATATTTAACACATAGACCGAGGAGTACATGAAACAACTCAAAAATAACAAGTTATTGAGAAGATTGGACTCATTTGCATTAATAGGAAACAAAAGGAACAATTACAACCTGAGCCTTGGTGTTGTGCAAGTCCCTCCCAGGGTCCATCAAGAGTTCTCCTTTACTTTGACAAAGCTCACCCACTTCCAAATAGAACAAGCAAATATGGCAATCTCTCCTCACAAGCTTCTAAATGGGAGTCCTAATTCCAGCAGCATCTACCCTTAGAAATGTTTAGCTTTCAACCTCCCCTCCTTCTGGCCAAATGCCTGTATTTATAGTGCTCAAGAGGAAGTTAATCAGGTCCACCATCAATGGGATAATCCCCTCTTTGGATGGGATAGCTCCCTTATTGATGGGATAAGTTCCTCTTTGGTAGGGGTACATGAACCATCTGGAGGCGCTTCATACACGTCAAACATACTTCTAGAAGCCTCTAGAAATGACCACAAGTAACTTTTTTGGAGTGAAACTTGCGCATTTTGACCTTTACAGGGGTACGCACCTGCCCCTTTACATACAGAGCGTATAAGTACGCAGCTTTTGTGAACATTAGGTGCGTATCCGCAGGTAAGGTTGAGAGAACCTGCATACCCAGAGATAAACACATTTACAAAGACTTTCTCTCTTTCTTGAAGTTTGACATGGAGAGCAGAGGCATGAGACTTGCCCAGGAGGATAGCATGACTGTTGATGGAGCCATACTAACTGTAAATAGCCATGGTGACATTTTTTAGTGTAACAAGTACCAGATCAATGGCTTCCCAAAGAGCGGGATCACAGGGTTCCAAAGCTTATAACCCTTTAAACTATTCTTATACCCAATAAAGATGCACTTTTCATATTTACTATCCAACTTTGTTCTTTTCTCCTTTGGAACATGTACATATGCATCACATCCAAATACCCTCAGATGTGAAAGAGAGAGTGTTAACGGGAAAAGTGTCTATTCAGAACGACCCTATCCCACTAAGGTGTGACAGTGACCTTAGAAGCAAACAGAGAAAACTACTTTTGTATTGTTCTTTATGAACTATAAACGAAGAGGAATAGGATGAACCAACCTGTGTCTTGCGCTAGTCCTTTGATCCAACCTCTCTCCTCTTTGACAGCTTCCAGCTACCTGCTCCCTTACTTGCTCAGCTTCACCAAGTTCCTGTAAGATCACAGAAGAAGAAAACTACACAAAGACATGGATTTATATTCATAAATAGCTTAGGATCAGATTTAAGCTAAACATACAAATGTAACAAACATCAATGATACACAAGCATGTAGGAGAAACTCAAATAGTTTTATTGATATAACAAGAAGATCCAGGAGGAGTTACAACCGATGATTCCTGATCCAGCATCAACCTCCCAGCAAAGAAGCCCCTCTTCACCTCCAACAAAGCATAAATCACCCAATACTCTGATATCTATCTCAAAACCAACAGCAATTCTCTGCAATGTACAAAATTCCAGCCTCCGAATCTCTGGGATGAGGGATCCATATATAGATTTATGCAAGGAATATGAGTCAGCTTATGATTTGACTAGTGGCTTCTCTCTGTCAGTTCTTGCTTCCACTTGGAGACTGAGAGCCTCTTACTCATCCTTGGTCGAACTCAGTGAGGCAAGTGTCATTGGAGAAGATTCTGGAAGCTTCCATTGTCTATCCACCTCGCGGAATGGCACTGCCATTTGTCATTTCTCGCTCAACGCACCCTGGTAGTGCATTTATGTGCGTTGCAACGCACCTAGCCAATGTACTTGGGTGCTATGCAACGCAGCTAGCTAGTGGAGCAGCTGAAATGATCTTGATTTGACTGATTCTGAGCAGTTTCTGGCAGAGAACTTCTAGGAGAAGCTGTAATTTGTTGACCTTGTTCCTTTAGGGGCCAGAACAACACTTTTAGGGACTTAGGATCCCTTGGTTTATGGACATTTCATGCTTAGAGCTGTAAGGCACAAAAATGTCTATAACAGTTGCCCCCTAAAGTATGAGGCTGTTTATCGGGTGAAATGCTTTATTAGGAGGATCCGAAGTTCTTTCAATGCTGGGAGGAGACCTGTAATAAGATACAATACAATACATTATCTTCATACTGTTTTCATGATCTAGCCAAGGCGGGCATTCCCATGCTCAACTTTATAAATTCATTTTCATGTACATAGGACAGACAATCGTCTGATGGTAGACTGATGATTCTGATAGAGCCATCATCCTTTTGGTAGGATGATTATCTGTGCTGCAATGCTGTACATTTCAATGTCTTTATTTTCCTGAATATATATCGCAGCCCGGATGGATGAAACTAGATCCGGGGTCTTCAATCTCGTCCGATCTTCACTCGAAGTACAAGTCGATCCATGTGAGAAATGTTTTGAAGTCGAATATGGAAAGACATCGCTTGATTACCAGTCAATGATGTAAATTGTTAACAAGCGCGAGAGGAATCACCGATAATGATGATGACCCTCAAGGTACTGCAGTACAATTCACGTGGTGTGAATAAAGGACTTGGCGTCGAACACCACGCAAAATCTTTCGGTCGAAGGTCATTGATGTATACCTGTCGCCGGAAGTGAGAAACTTGCCATTGAGGCATGCAAGCTTCAAAGTACTGAATGGGGTGTTCCTAGATCAACTTCTTGGATAATGAGCTGATGTCGACAAGAAGCAATCCGTCAAAGGAGGGCCTTAATGAATCCCACATCAATGACACGGAACGGAGCAAATGATTTTGATGGAGGTGAAAACGATTTGATGATATATGGTTCAGGAAGGCGGTCATGAAAGAATGAAGTATAATGTATGGTAGTGGATGGGACACAGGTGACTTCTTTGGATGACTTCTCTTGAACATATCGGCGACACTTATGTGATGGATTGGTAGCATTTACCCAAAATGTGGATGGTATGGCATGACCATGGTGATGTGACCGGTGAATGAAACAACCCAACCCGATTCGGACACGGAGTGGAAGTGTCATGTTCAAGAGCGACTTGCTACCAATGAAGATTCTTTGAGTTTTCTTCCCAATTTTTCCCCAGTCATTGCTGACCAGTACCTCTTTATTTTTGTCAAGCTTGAGGAGGATAACATATGCTTGTTCTATAATTATCCCTTCGGGCAAACCCATCGCTATGTTTTAACGAGCCTAGCGATAGTGAAACTCGTTCTCGTCTAAAGACAAGTTTGTCGCTATTAATTTTTTTAACGAGTCTAACGACAAAGATAACTCGGTCCTTTTCATTTTTAGAGAGTCTGAAAAGGTACGTAAAGGTAACTCTGAAATTCCTTTTTCGTCATCTAATCCCTTAAGTCCGAAAAAGTATAAAATAATACAGAAGGGATGAATTTTCGATAGTTTTAACGAGCCGAACAAAACAAGCGCTTGATCTTTTTGTGCAATAATCCCTCAGGTCCAAAAAGATTAAAATCTAGAGGAGGGATAGCACTTCCGGTCGCTTTAACGAGCTGGAAGGCCAAAACTCGGCAATCTTTTCATATTTTACGAGTCAGTTGAAAATAGCTTAAAGAAGACTCATCTTTTGAGGAACGAGTGATAAAATGGGTAGCAGCTGATTCCAGGTAAGGGTTGGAATTTTCCAATCATGGCAGTGTCACAAGGATGGCTAGTGAAATCACTCTTCGCAGCTGTTCCTCAAAATGGGTAAACAATCAAATGGAGGTGAATGATCGGCCAATGGAAAAGTGGAGGTGACGGTGCAAACACGACCAAGGCTTTAATGGCTGAAATGCTACATTCACGGTGGTTATTTACCGGGGAATAGTTCATTTTTTAACGAGCTTAAACGCGGGTGGAAACATTTGCTCATGTCTTATGTTTATTTTTTAACGAGCTTGAACTATGTGCTAAAACTGCTCGATTAGATGGTCTTGTTTTGATTTTTTACCATAAATAGCTTTGTCCTTCCAAAGATAGTACTGTATTTTCAACTGCTTCATCAAACTAGTCAGAAATGAACAATATTTGCTTGAAAATGAGATTAAAACGCTAATATTTTACTTTGAACTACGTAAAAGTAATTAAAAAGTGTTTTTACCTCTCATTTTACCATTTCATTTGAACTTGGTTTGTTGGAGCTTTGGAGGTGCTTTTCCCCTCGATTTTCATCAATTGATTTCGGGAGATCCTATGGACGATTCTCGACGCCGTCTGGACTAGGTAGGAGCTAAACCTGAGCTCTTTCATTTCATGGTTTCCATTTTGCTTTTTGACCCTGATTCCCTGCTTTTCTGAGCCCTTGGGGTTTGAGGGGTTCGTTCTGCCATCAATGCACCCCCAGTGTATCGAAACCTGCATTGAATGTTGGCTTGTATGAAGGCAGTTTGACATTCAACGCACCTAGAACACTGCTACAGGTGCGTTGGGCGCAGAAAGGGAATTTGTTGCACAATTTTTGATGGAATTTTTGCCTATTTCTCACCAAAATCAGGATCTAACTCCTCTCTTGTTTGTTTTTTTAGAGATTTGGGAGCAAGATGACCCTTACATGGCGAGAACGTGAGCATGAAGAGGAGGACATGATTGCCCTACATGATCCAGTTACAGTGAACGCGCTGTGGAATTGTGGCTTGCTGAAGTTCTTCCACATTTCTAGCATGAGACAGCAGATCAACCTACTGCAGTATTTGCTCGATGCTTGGGATCCTATCAATCAAGTTTTCCAGATTAGGGGCAAATCTATTCCCTTGACTGCAGTAGACATCTATTTCTTGACTGGCTTGTCGAGGCGGGGTGCCCCCATCTCTTTGTCAGGTTCGGCCTGAGGAGGCGATTCTGTGAGAGATTATGTCCGCCGGTATTGCAGGGAAGGATCTCAGCCGAGTAAAGACGGCAAGATCATCATCCGTGATGTCACTGATAGGTCCCTTAGGACTATCCTGTTTACTTTTGGTAGGATGGCCGGTAGTGCGTCTCTTCATGTAGCCAACAGATCTTATATGCAGCATGCCTTGGAATGCCTTCAACCGAAGGTGTTCAACTGGTGCGACGCAGTACTTCTTGTGATGAAAGAACAGTTGACCAAGATAAAGAATAGGAGGTTGAAGAACTTTGGGTTCGGTTCTATTTTGACCGCCTTTGCCTTGGAGAAGATACCACTGATGCAGCCGCAGTACATTGCACTCGATTTACCTTCTCCTACTGAACCACGTATGCAGATATGGGTTGACCATATGTCTAGGCATGCTGGCCAGTCTCAGATTTCATTTTCTGATACCTTCTTCAGGTGGTTTGATCGTCAGGAGATGGTTTATGCCGAGTATACATATGCAGGCATGGACTTCCGGGGTGATCCAGATTTAGTACTGTCGGATGGCGAGCAGTGGGGTGCTATTGGTAAAATCTTTGACCATATTGCTGTTTACTGTTTTTGTTTATAATGTCCTTGTTCTTTGTTCTATCAAGATTTTAATCAAACTCATGTGTACATGCAGATGTTGGTCCTGTTCGTCCAGTAGTTCGCCTGAGAGTATCAGCTGTTGCCCCAGCAGGAGAGGCCGCCAGAAGAGTTATTCTTCGCGACCTCGATGTGGCCGAGACTCTCTCAGCTTTACAGGAGCAGATTGAGGGCCTCACTCTCGGTATACCAGATGTGAGGACCGATGAGCTACCTTTGCAGTTACAGCGGCATACTACTGGTGTGCCCAGATGATGGACTCGTCTCTTATGCATGATCGCACAGGCTGTGACTTGCTATCACGAGCATCATTAGACTAGGGTGCCCCTTAGCATTTTGAGTTTTTGGGTCATGTGAACGATTTTGTCTTGGTTACAGACCATTATATGTAAACCATAAACAGCTATATATATTTTTGATTTTCGGGGTTTTATTTTGGTTGAGCTATATGATCCACATGTAAAACATTGATGATGCGTTTTTTTTTATAAATGTTGCAAATGTCTATCTAACACATAGTTTGCTAATGAGTCGGTTAATGTGTTTAAGTTTTTGGAAATATGTTGGTATTGAACAAGATCAAATTGTCTTTCCAAAATCTTAACCCTTAGGAACATGCGATAAATAGTTGGGTTTCTGACGGAATATATACCATTGAGTTGTAGTATTACGAGTTGTGAGTCCAGCCTGACAATTAGTCGGCGTATACCATGGGTGATGGCATCAGAGAGAAGTTCTATCAACGCGCTATACTCAGTGATGTTATTCGTTGACTGACCAATACATACACCTCTGAAACTTACTAACTCGCCGCTTGGATCAAAAATGGCCCAGGCTGCGGAGGACAGGTTCCGCGAACTACGACTCGCTCCGTCGGCATATCCAACCCATGGTTCCAATAGGTTTGACATCTGCAATAAGTGTAAAAAGTGGATTATTCGACCAAAACAAACCCTTTAGCAAAAACAAAAATGTAACAAAAGCATATTGGTTACTATTTATGCATAGTAACGCTTGAGGTACAACCCATTACGAGGCTGCGCCAGTGGAATTCCGTCATAATCCATTAACTCGTAGGCTCCTTTCGCTAACACTCGTTTAACAATTTAGGGGCCCATCCATAAAGACTTAAATTTACCTGCTCCCAATTTATCGGATTCTTGGTCGTAAAGCAAGACCAAGTCACCTTCCGAGAAGACACGAGGTTTGAAATTTTTGTCGAACTGCGCCTTGACTCATTTCTTATGGGCTTCGTTAGCCAAAGCGGCGTCACGATGGGTTTCATCCAATTGGATTAATTCCAAGAAACGAGCCTCTTCTTCTGAAGTTCTGGGGAGGAGATCAATTGCGAGTTTGAGAGACGAGATTTCACACTGGACTGGTAAGACTGCTTCCAGGCCATATACCAGTTGGAAGGGTGTGAACCCGGTTGCATTCCTTACCGATGTTCGGTAAGCCCACAAGGCTGAGTACAGGATTAGGTGCCACCTTCTTTTGTGAACTCCGATCATCCTTTGCAACATGCGCTTCAGGACCTTGTTGATCGCTTCAACTTGTCCGTTGGCTTGCGGATAATATGGAGTAGAGCTGTCGTGAGACAACCCTAGTTTGGCAGCTAATTCGACCATCATGTGATTGCGAAAATGTGATCCATGATCTGTGACTATAGCCTGTGGTACGCCGAATCTGGCGACTACATGATTGAACAAGAAGAGGGCAGTTGTTTCACCAGTATTGTCTAATGTAGGCATCGCCTCGGCCCATTTGGTAAAATAGTCAACTGCGACTATGATATACCCATGCCCGTTGGTCGAGGTGGGGTTACATGTCATGAAATCGATGCCCCATTTGGCGAATGGCCCAACAGCAACTATTGGCTGTAGAGGTGCGGGTGGTCTTCTGGTTTTGCTATCAAAAATTTGACAAGCATGACAAATTCTGACTGTAATTATGCAATCTTTGAACATTGTTGGCCAGAAGTATCCTGCTCGTAAGATTTTTTTGTGTTGTAGCATATCCAGATTGATGCCCCCCACAGGCGCCTGAATGACACTCATTCAAGGCTTTTTCGGCCTCCTCATGGGTGAGGCACCTTCTCAAAACTATATCGATACCACGACGGTAAAGTGTATCACCGACGACCATGTAGTCTTTTGCTTAGTATCGAATACGTTTTTGTTCAGAGTGTGAGGTGTTTGGCCTAAATTTTTGGGTTTGGAGATAAATGATTATATCTCCATACCACTCATTGCTTGTAGATATCATAAACAAATTCTCATCCACGATTGATTCTTCGGATGTTTCATCATTGGACGACGATGGGAGATCGCATAATAGTTCTGCAAAAACTAGAGCTTTCTTTGACTTGGATTTCACAAATTCCAGATCAAACTCTTGAAGGATCGCTATCCATTTTGAATATTTGCCCCCCAGCAACTATCGCGACAATATATAAGTCATGGGGTTGCAATCTGATAGAATGGTAGTTTTCCGAAAGAGGACATAGTGTCGAAATCTTTGTATCGCTTGAACAGCTGCAAGCGCTAGTTTTTCAACATAAGAATATTTGCTTTCTATATCATTTAAGTTCTTACTTAAATAATATATAAGATGTTCAATTCCATCGACTTCTTGAACTAAAACCATTGCGATGGTTGTATCTGCTGCAGCCAGATACAGGTTAAAATCTCTTTGATAATCGGGGGCATACATTAATGATGCTTTCATTAGGGAATCTTTTAAAGCATCAAAGGAAGCTTGCGCAACCTGATCCCAGACAAAGGGTACCTCCTTTTTCAAAAGACGTGTATAACCTTTATCAAGTTAGGCGTAATTTGGAATGAACCTCCTCAGAAAGTTTGCTTTCCCCTGGAGTTTCTGAATCTGAAGCAAATTTGAAGGTGGAGGCAAATTTATGATTGCCTGGACCTTACACGGGTCGAGACGAATCCCATCCTTGGAGACTACAAAGCCAAGTAAACGACCAGAACTGACGCAAAATACACATTTGTGCGGATTGAGTTGTATCTTGTAGTGTCGGCAACGTAGAAATATCGCTCTTAAATGCTGCGGATGATCAGTCCGCTTTCGCAAATGAGCCAGAAGGTCATCGAGGTATGGTTGAATGATTTTTTTGATGTCATGGAAGGCATAATTCATTGCCCTCTGAAACGTCGCCCCTGCGTTCTTTAAGCCAAATGGTAATTTTCGATATGCGAATGTGCCCCACGGACAAATGAATGCAGTCTTTGACTGGTCCTGTGGGTGGATATTTATTTGATTATACCCGGAGAATCCATCCATGAATGAAAAGATTTCGCATCCGGTGCATTCATCAATTATCTGGTCGATGAAGGGTGTAGGGTAGTTGTCTTTTGGACAAGCTTGATTTACATCACTATAATCGACACACACTCTAATTGTCCCCTGTTTCTTCATAACAGGGACAATATTCGATACCCAATTGGTTAGAGGAACCGGGTAGATGAAACCAGCATGGAGAAGTTTTTCAACTTCTGCCTTAATGGCAGCGGCTTTCTTGGGGTGCACCTGCCTTATCCGTTGTCGTACTGGTTTGACATCTGGATACATCTTAATTTCGTGTTCAACGATACTCGAGTCGATGCCTGGCATTTCAATGTATGACCAAGCAAAGACATCTCTGAATTTGCGAAAAAGAGCGTTATATATTTCGAGTTCTGAAGGAGAACAACATTTGCCAACATAAATATTCTCTACAACATCTGTTTTGGTCGAGATATTTATGGCTATAGTCTCTTCAATGTTGGAGAATTTTCGCTCGGAATCCACCGTATTTACAGTATTTGAAAGAAAATCAAAGACTGAAGGATGATAAAGGTCATTTTGAGTCTCTTCTTCACAATCCGGAAGAAGGGAACGATGGTGGGAATCATTCCATGGTGCTCCTTCAATTACCATAGATTGGACAATTCCTTCTTCGGTAACATGCACTCGCGACCAAGGATCTAAAGGAGTACCATATTCTCTAGATCTATCTATCCAAACGCTTGATGAGCGTTGATTTGGGTTTGCCTCCCATGCTAGAAACATTGATTGCTATAATATTTCTATTGGGCTTGGGGGCAAAACCACTGCATGATCCATGTCGATATCATTTTTTGATATATTTATGGAAGATATCATGTTGCAGGTTCCTACCGACGCTACTTCCGCCAGGTTGATTGGAGGTGGAAGAGCGGAAGTTACCATTAGTATAGGATCTTTTAGTAGGCCTACTCTGATATCCTGAAGCGAATGGGGGCTTCCATGGATCATGGGAATGCTTCCTGTAACTTGAGAACCATTGGGGAGGAAGTTTTGTTGATCGACGATTGTAATTCCTCCTTGAAAGGGGAATGCAATATTTCTAAAATAGGTCGACACAACAGCTGCCATGGCATATATCCATGGTCTTCCTAGTAGGACGTTGTAATCAAGATTCCCATCGATGACTTCAACATCTATTTCTACTATTTTCCCTACGAGTTCAACTTTCAAGTTATTTAGGATACCATATGGGGTATATGTCCTTCCGTCGAATGCTTTTAATGTTGTCGCAGACCGCGACAAGGTTGGAGATCCTAAAGTTTTCCAGCAACTCATCGACATGATACATGTAGATGCCCCCTCATCAATAATTGTTCGATGAACAGTTTTGTTGAGGGATTTCACTTGGACAAGGAAAGCTAGTTGAGCCGGCAACTGAGGATCGTATCCTTTGTGGTCGAAGGATACAAGATTGGAATCCTTTGGATCAATCCCACCAATGGCTGATAATAAAGCCTGCCTTTGGGATGGGAAATTTTGTAGTACT
Organism: Pinus tabuliformis; assembly: GCA_031772625.1. Taxonomy (NCBI): domain Eukaryota; kingdom Viridiplantae; phylum Streptophyta; class Pinopsida; order Pinales; family Pinaceae; genus Pinus; species Pinus tabuliformis. The sequence continues at coordinate 229,438,259 of CM062806.1, forward strand.
TCAAGAGTCGACATAGCGGATGGTGATTGGGCCAAATCTTCCATTATGTTATAATGCTGCGCCGCTCTAGCGCAGGGATTAAATGTCGACTTGTGTACTACTCCCTTCGGCGGTTTTATTGTCAATTCAAGAATGGTGGGTGGTACAACTTCTGTCGAAGTTGTCGTCGAACTGCTTGGTTGATCTTTATCCTTGTTGTTCGACAGCTGCGGATTCCCGTAATCTTTGTTCCTTGTCGAAATCAAAGCATCATTCTGCTGTTTCGAAATCGACAACATCAACACTTGAGACAGGGAAGCATTTCTACTTTCAACCAGATTCGTTCCTAGGTTTGGAAACGGATCAGTTAACACTGCTGAGGTTTTCGAACTTTTAAAGAATTTCTTAAGCTCAGCTTTGTATGGACATTCTTTCGTCCAATGATCCTCATCACATATATGACACCCCGCAGGGGGTTTCCTTTGCCCAGAAGGGTTTGTAGAAGGTTTTTCAGGAGATGACTCATCCTATTTCTTCTTCTTCCCTTTGCCTTTCTTCTTGCTTCCTGGTTGTTTGGTTTCTTTACCTTTATCTGTCGATACGGCATTTACTTCCGAAGCAAGAAGTTCGTCTTTTGCATTTTGACCTGAAATCTTACGGGTCTTCTTGGATGTAGCCTTTGTCGATTTCGTGTCTGTTGTGCCAATCACGCCATCGCCGGTGTGAGAGTCATTGTTTGATTTAGGAGGAGGAGGAATTGAGAATTCCGGTCTAGGGGCGTCAGGTATTTTGTCGTAGAGCGTGCCAGACTGAGTATAAATTAAGTCCAGATATTGTGCACGAGCGATAACTTGCTCTTCCGTTACGACTCCCCCCTTTGCCACATCTTCTGTGATGGAAGGTAGTAATGACTTGATAAACCATTCAGCTAATAGCTGATCGGGGACGTACGTTTTTACCATCCTACGACGACATCGCCACTCATGTATATGATCAGATATGTGAGTGGCCGTTGTCTGTTTGAAGTTGGTAAGGAGTTCTGTTCTCGTTTCATACCTTATTGGTAATTGAAAATGGGTTAAAAAGGTTGTGGCTAAGGTACTGAAGTTGTCGAACGAAGCTCTAGGCAATTCAATGTACCATTTTGCCGCTAGACCCATTAATGTCCTCTGAAAGAGGCGAAGTCTTATCGAATCATCATTTAGGGTGTTTGATGAACACCATAGATGGAATGTCATCACGTGATTCGATGGATCTTCACCCGGATTTCCATTAAATTTAGGAATATCTGATGGAAGTTTATGCGGAATCGTTGGCCACCAAGGGGTGTAAGCAATTGGATCATTTGTTAACCGGTTTAAATCAGGTAACTCTAAAGTTGCCACGAATGGTAACTGCTGATTCAGATTAGGTGAAGCATACCCAGGGTAAGATGGGATTGCCTGAGCAGTTGGTCTTTGCATGCCAGCATAATGCATTTGATGCTGGTATGACTGATAAGGTTGGTGGACATGACCATTGTAAAATGGTTGATTTTGACCGTTTTGAATGTACGGCTGTCCACTGTTCGCAAAGATTTGCTGCTCAGAACCTTGGTATACTTGTTGGAATTGTGGTTGTTGATATTGCACCAGCCATGGTTGAGAAGCCATGTGCTGTTGCGCTATACTAACCGTTGGACCAAGGTGTGGGGTAATTGTACCCATCTGGACCTGTGTCACCACACTAGTTGGCGATTGTGGTTGAGTCACCAGGTCAAGGGGTTGTTGTATTACAACTTGGGAAACCTGAGGTTGGCATACAACAGGCAGCGTTTGAACTTGTGACACCGTCACAATAGCTGGTGTAGTCGGGATATTTGACATAGGTACACATTGTTGCATCGAATACACAACTCTTGGTTGTTGAGGTAGTATAGGTACCCAACCACTTGAGGTAATTCCAGTATAACCTGAATATTGTTGTGAACTCCCGTATGGATATCCTCCCGGAGGGGATAATGAAAGGGCATATTGACCCCCATACGGTGGTAATCCAGAACTCAAGGGAATTGTTTGCCCTTGGGGACCGGACTGCCCAAATTGACCTCCAAACGAATCAATTTGTTGAGACTCAACATAAGAGTTTCCGGATATTATTCCGGATGAACAAACAGGAACGGACCAGACTGTCGAAATAGCCCCCGAGTGGGCTCCTTCTAGCGGTTGAGAGCTAGTCGGGACAGATGGTATGCCAGCGAACATTGTCAGAGTGACAGCAAGGAGTTCTACTGTCGCTGTGTCAGATGACATAGTCCTAGATGTTGACGGTTGTTCAGACATTTGTAGTCTATCCAAAAGATTACCTAGCGATTCTACAGGAGCTTCTGCTGGTGGTAGACTAACTTCTGATGAAGAAGGATATAGAGTGATTCCGACTCCAAAGTGTGTTGGAGTACTTGTTTGAGGATCTTCTACAATTTCTTCAATTGCAATCAGACCAGGTGGAAGGGGAAGACCGTCAGGTCCGTAAAATATTTATGGTGCCGAAGAACGTGTGGAATCGATAGCGACAGATGTTTGAAGAGTAAGACTCTCCGAACCGGTTGTAGATGGAACTGGTTCGGTAACACAAGTGTTTACTCTCAGACTAGGATCAGTATCACTGTCCCTCTGTGGCTGTTGAACTTCTTCTGTAGAGGCAAGGATTCCATAAATGTTTGGAGTAACCGGAGTCTCTGATGTCGTCGGAACACTTGTTCTAACTTTAATAGGAGATTTGGAACCGGTTAAACGAGTTCGCTTTGTCCGTACTGGTTTCGATTCCAGAGACAAAGACGGTTGACTCGTAAGCCTCCGCGAACGACGGGGTTTCAATTGACTTTCTTCCACGATTGCGGATTACTCGATCAACTAAAATAAAAAGGGGAAGTATGTTTCCGAATTAAATGAATTTTAGACGCTTTTGACACAACTTGTTTTTTCAGTTTTTAAGAGTCGAGAAAAAACAAAAGATGACTCTAGTCTCCTTCGATTTTTAATGAGCCTGAAGTGACAAGTGCTCAGATGGACCTTTTCCGTTAAGGAGTCTGAAAAGGAACGAAAGGGACTGCTCTGGAGATCTAGGTAGAGGGAGTACCAAACCAATCGCAAAACTGCAGAATACTTTTTACGGTACGGCAGTCAATCTTCCCGAATGTTGTGTTCAGTGCATTGCGATCAGTAGGGCGGCCGACACGGCTTCCTATGGATAAAAGGTTTTAAGCCTATAGGGGTCTCCCAATATATACTCGACGGTACGTGGGAGCACAAGTCCGTACTGGCACTTATCATCTCAAAGTAGAGGAATCACCCAACCATCAGTGAGGACAACAGTTACCAGGCTTTACGACGCCGGAATACGTCTCTAGCCTAGACCTCTAAATGTTGTGCGTTAAGTTCCAATGCGTTGTTAAGTTCATTCAATTTATTTTAAGTTGATCTTTCTTATGAAGTTTGCCTTTTGGGTTCACCACGAGATGTAGATGTAATTCTTAAAATGCAATCTAAAGATGATAAGCAAACTTTTATCTCTTTTCAGCAATGAAAATCCTAGCTACAAGGGGAAAAGAAAGACACAATATTTTCTCAAAGAGCACACTGTAAATGCACTTTTCCTAAATCAAGCCAAACAGACTGTCAATATGCAAATGCACATGTGCATGTATTTGTTTTTCACTTTCTTAATATTGATGCCTAAAAAGAAAGTTGATGTACAAATCTAAATTTGCTTTCAAGTGACAAACACAAACAAGCTTCTTTTCAAAATCAAAAGGTAGAGATGATTACGGCACTTTATGATTTTGAAATAAATACTCGTTTCGACACTAGAAAGTCACAAAGTCAAACCAAAGGCAAAAGTAAAAGCATAATCGACTGTCAACAGCAAATGAACTTTATCCTATGATCAAAATCGACACTTACGACAGATCTAAATCAAAGGATGACAGTATGACTATTCTACTTTTGCAATGGAAAACTGTAAATGATGTAACAAACACACAAAAACATCTACAGTCTTTTTGTACAAAGGAGGCGGAATTAAGGCAAAGAAAAGGGGTTTTCAAACAGACACATACACTGATCACAGGCTGCAAAAAATCAGAGACAAAACTAAAAAAATGAAGCAAAGAACCTCAGCTGCACAGGGCTAGGCTGATCAGCGCACCTGTTACACAGAGAAACTGGATTGCAGCGCAGGTAGCCCTCTCGGGAACTGCGTTGAAATGCAGAATCTCTTCACAGAGCCTGCACTGGGGCAGAAACGAGAATTCTATCCGGGTTCTGGGTCATGGTTTACAGTTTAATCTATGGTTTTTGGCCGAGTAAAAGCAATCAGTAATGCACAATCAGAGGGTAGATTTAAAGGAGGTCTAAGAGCTATCACAAAGGGCAATCAAATCATTTGTGAATTAGTTGTTCAAATCATAAACAGATCCAGTGAATGGATTGAAGTAGCAGATGTCTACTTTGCATTTGTTAATGGCAAATGCAGTTCAATTGCTACTTCTATGTTTATGAAACAAACAACAAGAGAAACACAAACAAACTAATTAGACACGACTCCCACTGTGGTCGTCATTTTGTTAACGGGAAAAGTGTCTATTCAGAATGACCCTATCCCACTAAGGTGTGACGGTGACCTTAGAAACAAACAGAGAAAACTATTTTTGTATTCTTCTTTATGAACTATAAACGAAGAGGAATAGGATGAACCAACCTGTGTCTTGCGCTAGTCCTTTGATCCAACCTCTCTCCTCTTTGACAGCTTCCAGCTACCTGCTCCCTTACTTTCCCAGCTTCACCAAGTTCCTGTAAGATCACAGAAGAAGAAAACTACACAAAGACATGGATTTATATTCATAAATAGCTTAGGATCAGATTTAAGCTAAACATACAAATGTAACAAACATCAATGATACACAAGCATGTAGGAGAAACTCAAATAGTTTTATTGATATAACAAGAAGATCCAGGAGGAGTTACAACCGATGATTCCTGATCCAGCATCAACCTCCCAGCAAAGAAGCCCCTCTTCACCTCCAACAAAGCATAAATCACCCAATACTCTGATATCTATCTCAAAACCAACAACAATTCTCTGCAATGTACAAAATTCCAGCCTCCGGATCTCTGGGATGAGGGATCCATATATAGATGTATGCAAGGAATATGAGTCAGCTTATGATTTGACTAGTGGCTTCTCTCTGTCAGTTATTGCTTCCACTTGGAGACTGAGAGCCTCTTACTCATCCTTGGTCGAACTCAGTGAGGCAAGTGTCATTGGAGAATATTTTGGAAGCTTCCATTGTCTTTCCACCTCGCGGAATGGCACTACCATTTGTTGTAAAAATTTCTGTTTTCCCACCCCGGTTTTCAATTTCACCTTATTTCTCCCATGTAGTTAAATGCCCATTCCCATAACCATACATTTAACAGACTGAAAAAAATAAATATGGCTGAAAACACAAATTCTGGAAATTTTTCAGAATGCTGGAAATTGCAGAAATAAAAATCAGCAATTAAAAACAGCCATTAAAACACTGATATTTTTGGTCAACTTGACGCTGGAAAAACCCCCTACAACTCTTGGGGAAAACCAGTTTGAGAGCTCTTCTTTATTTCTGAAAATTGTCTTTTTACAGTGAGAATTATTCAGCAAAAAATCAGCAAGCAAATTTACAACTTATCTCCTTTCCCGTGCCTCACAGCAATCTGGAAATTATAGCAAACGGGACAGCAATAAATGTTGTACGACCTCCGTTTTGTGTGCAGAAAAATCAGCAAACTGCTCCTCGATTTTTGTGCAAAAATCTGCCTTTCACTATGTGCTGAATCAGCTGTACAAATCTGCTCAACTGCTGCCTTGGAATGTGTGCCAAGCTGCTGTCTCCTTCTCCTCCCTGCTCAGAAATCTCTCTTGCTGTCTTGCTCTCCTTCTCCCAATCTGCTCATGAAAGAATGATGACCTTTTCCTTCTTTTTCCTCCTTTAATATAACTCCAAGTGACTTTTGGGTGATCCAAGTGACTTTTGGGTGATCTCTAAATCCAATGGCTGAAATAGATTTAGATCAATGGTTGAGATTAAATGCTCATTTAAATCTCACTTTCTATTTTTTAATTCACCCCACTTTAATAAAGACCCACTTAGTCATTTATTTCCAAAGTCACTTTTCCTTTCTAATTTTTCATTGACTTTATAAAAGTCACTTTAAAATTAGACTTAATAACTTTATCACTTAAAGTCACTTTTAAATTAGATTTAACTTTATAAAATTATAAAGTCACTTTAGGAGAAAAATTAAATTCTTTTGGACACTTTTCCCTAGGCCAAAGATCAAAGCCTAAGGGAACCACCTGTCCTCCGGTACCAAATTTCAACACTCCCTCTTACTGAGGAAGGTGTTCCTCACCACACCCATCTTGTCTCTGAAGTAGACATGCTTGCCCCGTGGTAAGGCTTTGGTAAGGATATCTGCAACCTGCTCATCAGTGGAAATATACTCAAGCTTCACAGCTCCCTTCTGAACATAGTCTCTGATGAAATGATATCTGATCCCGATATGCTTTGACCTGTCATAAAATACTGGATTCTCCGTGAGTTTAATGCAACTCTGATTATCACAGTAAATCACTGAAGGTCTCAAAGGCTAACCAAATAAGCCAAACAACATCTTGCGAAGCCAGATAGCCTCACCACTAGCTAGACTAGCTGCCATATACTCTGCTTCCGCTGAACTCAGTGCTACTGACTGCTGCTTCTAGCTGAACCATGACACTACTGCCGAACCCAACCCAAAACAACACCCTGAAGTGCTCTTCCTATCAGAAGCACAACCTGCCCAATCAGAATCAGTGTATCCTGCCAATCTCACTCCATCTCCCTGCCTGTAGTCCAGACCATAATCCACTGTCCCCTGCAAGTACCGCAAAATGTGTTTTGCAGCCACCCAGTGAACCTTCCTAGGCTCACACATAAACTGACTCATCGTGTTGACTGCAAAACAGATATCTGGTCTAGTGTTGACCAAATACATCAAGGAACCAATCAGCTGCCTGTACAATGTGGGATCCACCAACTCGGAATCCGAAGCATGAAGCTTCTTCCAGTTGGTGATCATCGGTGTCGACATGGGTCTACAATCCTCCATGTGGAATCTGCTAAGGATGTCCACAATATACTTCCCCTGCCCCAGGAAGAAATTCCCCTCCTCCTGCCACACCTCCAAACCCAAAAAGTAATGCATCAAGCCGATGTCCTTCATCTCAAACTCCGCCGCAAGATCTCTCTTGCAGTGCTCTATGAGTCTCTCTGCACCTGTAATGATCAAGTCATCCACATACAGCACCAGAATGAGAGGCTCCTCACCAATCACAATAAAGTAAAGGTTCGGATCTGCCTCACTCTTTGTGAAACCCATCCCCTGCAAGTATGCATCTATCCTGGAGTACCAAGCTCTGGGAGCTTGCTTCAGGCCATAAAGGGCCTTCTTCAATCTGCACACATGGGACTCCTTCCCATGCACCTCAAAGCCCTGTGGCTGCTCAATGTACACCTCCTCCTGTATGAAGCCATTAAGAAATGCGGTCTTCACATCCATCTGGTGGATCTTCCAACCCATCTCTGCTGCTATCGATATAATGGAGCGGATCGAAGTATATCGAGCCACGGGAGCGAAGGTCTCCTCATAATCAACTCCCTCTACCTGGGAGAACCCTCTAGCCACAAACCTCGCTTTGAATTTCTCAATGCTGCCATCTGCAGCATGCTTTACCTTGTAAAGCCATCTGGAAGTAACCACGGATTTGCCCTCAGGCCTCAGCACCACCTCCCAAACATCATTCTTCATGATAGAAGAATACTCCTCCTGCATGGCCTCTCTCCAGACCTGTTGGCTAGCTGCCTCCTCATAGCTAGAAGGCTCAGAGTCAAGGATGCTGGTAACCATCGCCATATAGCTACAGAACCTCTCAGGTGGTCTACTCTCTCTGACCGGCCTCTTCGGCTCAGCAACAGATGTGGCATCTCTCAAGGTGTCCTGAAGCCACTTGGGCTTCCTCTTCCCTGAGCGCACTTCTCCCACCGGAGAATGAAACTCCTCCTCCTCATCATCATCAGTAGCCTGAACTCCTAACTGTCTGTCTACTGTCCTCCTGCCTGCACCTGAACCTGTAGAAGCTGAGGTACCGTGTGAACTGTCCATCAATGGACTCCCTAGTGAACTGCTCTGTGAATTGCTCTGCATGCTGCTCGGAGCACCACCCCTCTGGCTCGGCGAGCGACTGCTCACTGATGGACCTGACATCCTCATAGATGTACCTCTGGATCCTCCTAATCCCTGCCCACTGGATCCTTGCGACTGACTCAACTGCTGCTGAGGGTCTGGCTGATCCAGATACTCTAACTCCCGTGACCTCCTAAAGGCCCTGTCCTCCTCGAACTTCACATCCCGTCTAACAACAACTCTCCTCTGTGCAGGAATGTAAATCCAAAAGGCCTTTGAGGTCTCACTGTAGCCCACAAAGATACCCTTCTCTGCGGTGGGCTCTAGTTTGGTCCTCTCCTCCTTGGGTATATAGGAGTATGTAATGCATCCAAAGATATGAAGATGACCAAGATCAGGTTTCTTCCCAGAGAAAGCCTCCTCAGGAGTCATGTGCCCCAAGGCACGATGCGGACTCCTGTTCTGCAAGTAAACAGTTGTGTTGCAGGCCTCTGCCCATAAGAACAATGGCAACCCCTGATCATGTATCATGGCTTTGGCAGCCCCTATGATGGATCTGTTCTTCCTCTCTGCAACTCCGTTCTGCTGGGGGTTGTAAGGAACAGTAAACTCCCTCCTAATGCCTACCTCCGCACAATAGTCAACAAACTCTCCAAGGGTGTACTCTCCTCCATTGTCCGACCTCAAGGACTTGATCTTTCGACCTGTCTGAGTCTCCACAAGAGCTCTGAACTCCTGAAACCGCTTGAAGACCTCACTCTTGGTCTTCAAGAAATAAATCCAGGTCCTCCTGGAGTGATCATCAATGAATAAAAGATAGTACTCATATCCACTCAAGGAAACATGAGACATCCGACCGCTCACATCGGAATGAATCAAATCAAGTATCCCGTCGCTCTGCTGTCACTGCTGGGAAAAGGGGATTTGGCAAACTTGCCCATCACACAACCTCTGCAAGTATCAAAGTGATTAGTACTGAAATCTGGCACACCTGTAGTGATCTCCCGCAATGTCCTCAAGGCTCCATGATACATGTGTCCCATCCTGCGGTGCCAAATCTCACACAGCTCAGAACTGCTAGCTCTGCTGTCGGTACTACTGCTCAATGCCAAAAGGTGCTGGAATGAAAACTTGTACACCTTTGCATGGCGTACACCTATCACTCTAGCTGAATCAGCTGGAGTGCCCCTGGGATACATCAACACCTGTCCTCCCCTGAACAGTACCTCATATCCTCTGTCCTCCAAAGCTGAGACGGATATGAGGTTCTTCCTCATCCCTGACACATAAAGAACCTCTGACACCTTCAAGGGAGGTTTGGACTCCCTCTGAAATGTCACTGTCCCCACCCCGACTGCTCTAACAACTCTGTCATCACCAAGTACTACCTCAATATCAGTGCCACTCTCTGAAAGCTTTGAGAAGTACTCACGGACTCCTGTCATATGACGTGAAGCCCCACTGTCCACATACCAGATACCTGAAGATGCTCCGCTAATCGAGGGAAAAGCATGCTCCCTCTGAACCTGTGTGGTAAGTGATCCTGCACTAGAGGGCTCACACATAGTGAACGCAAACTCCCGGTCAAAACGACCTGCAAAGTCCTCAATCTCTGCTGAAGCTGCCACGTCCTGGTTCTTCCCCTTCTTCTTCTTCTTCTCCGGACACACAACTGCATAGTGTCCCATCTTTTGACAATTCCAACACTTCACCTTGGAATAGTCCTTTTGTGTGTTCCCCTGTTTACCTTTACCTTTGCCTTTGCCCCCACCACCGCTTGTGGAAGCCTGCTTCTTCCCTTTGCCTTTCTTGCCTCCTGCCACCAGTGCTACGTCCTCATCCTGCTCAACTGGCTTGGCTGCCCCAAGCTGTCCTTTCCTGATCTCTGTCTGAATACAATCATCCCAAAACCTCTCCCATGTGGGAAGGGTCTCACGTGCACAAATCCCATCAGCAAAGTTCAACCATGAACGGGGGAGGCCATTCACTGCAATCCGCACCAACTCAGTGGATGGAATGGCCTCTCCAATCGCTGCCAACTCATCTCTCACATTGGTAATCTTTGTGAGATATCCAGTTGCACTATCATTCCCCATCTTAATGTTCTTCAGCTTCTCCTTCAGGACCATCTTCCGGTTCTCATTGGTACTCTGGTAGAGATTGGACAATGTTGTCCACATCTCATGGGCATTGCTCTTTCCTCTCACATGAGGAATGCAATGGTCTTTGATTCCGTCTAGAATCAACCTCTTACCCTTATTGTTCTTCTTTTTATACTCAGCCAACTGAGTAACATCAGTGGGCACAACAACAGGGTTCTGTGCGGTATGCACCATGATATCCCAAACTTCTGCCTCCTCAAAGATACTCAGCATTCTCTCCTTCCAAACGCTGTAATTTATATGCCCATCCAGCCTATCCTCCACCCTCAATCCCAATGACATCCTGTTGTCCTAAAACTGAAAAATAGCACTGCTGTAGTAAAGATAAAACTATTGTTTATGAAAAAATCAGCTTGCTGGAATTTTCTGAGTGAAAAATCAGCAACTGTAATTTTTCCTTTTTGCTGTCCCAAACTGCCCTTCAGCACTCAAGCTCTGATACCATGTAAAAATTTCTGTTTTCCCACCCCGGTTTTCAGTTTCACCTTATTTCTCCCATGTAGTTAAATGCTCATTCCCATAACCATACATTTAACAGACTGAAAAAAATAAATATGGCTGAAAACACAAATTCTAGAAATTTTTCAGAATGCTGGAAATTGCAGAAATAAAAATCAGCAATTAAAAACAGCCATTAAAACACATTAAAACACTGATATTTTTGGTCAACTTGACCCTGGAAAAACCCCCTACAACTCTTGGGGAAAACCAGTTTGAGAGCTCTTCTTTATTTCTGAAAATTGTCTTTTTACAGTGAGAATTATTCAGCAAAAAATCAGCAAGCAAATTTACAACTTATCTCCTTTCCCGTGCCTCACAACAATCTGGAAATTACAGCAAACAGGACAGCAATAAATGCTGTACGACCTCCGTTTTGTGTGCAGAAAAATCAGCAAACTGCTCCTCGATTTTTGTGCAAAAATCTGCCTTTCACTATGTGCTGAATCAGCTGTACAAATCTGCTCAACTGCTGCCTTGGAATGTGTGCCAAGCTGTTGTCTCCTTCTCCTCCCTGCTCAGAAATCTCTCTTGCTCTCTTGCTCTCCTTCTCCCAATCTGCTCATGAAAGAATGATGACCTTTTCCTCATTTTCCTCCTTTAATATAACTACAAGTGACTTTTGGGTGATCTCTAAATCCAATGGCAGAAATAGATTTAGATCAATGGTTGAGATTATATGCTCATTTAAATCTCACTTTCTATTTTTTAATTCACCCCACTTTAATAAAGACCCACTTAGTCATTTGTTTCCAAAGTCACTTTTCCTTTCTAATTTTTCATTGACTTTATAAAAGTCACTTTAAAATTAGACTTAATAACTTTATCACTTAAAGTCACTTTTAAATTAGATTTAACTTTATAAAGTCACTTTAGGAGAAAAATTAAATTCTTTTGGACACTTTTCCCTAGGCCAAAGATCAAAGCCTAAGGGAACCACCTGTCCTCCGGTACCAAATTTCAACATTTGTCATTTCCCGCTCAACGCACCCTGGTAGTGCATTTAGGTGCGTTGCAATGCACCTAGCTAGTGTACTTAGGTGTTATGCAACGTAGCTAGCTAGTGGAGCAGCTGAAATGATCCTGATTTGACTGATTCTGAGCAGTTTCTGGCGGAGAACTTCTGGGAGAAGCTGTAATTTGTTGATCTTGTTCCTTTAGGGGTCGGAACAACACTTTTAGGGACTTAGGATCCCTTGGTTTATGGACATTTCATGCTTAGAGTTGTAAGGCACAAAAATGTCTATAACAGAGAGTTTCTTACCATTCCATACCTCTTGTGGAGTCTTATCCTCCAATGCTGATGAAGGTGACTTGTTGACCAGGTAACATGCAGTCTCCACCACCTCTGCCCAGAATTCCTATCCTAGCTCGGCACCACTAAGCATGCTTCTTGCCCTTTCCGTCAATGTCTTGTTCATTCTTTCTGCAACTCCATTTTTCTCAGGTGTATATGGAGTAGTCTTCTATCATGCTATACCACACTTCTTACATAATTCTTCAATTTTCTTACTAGAAAACTCTCCGCCGTTATCTGACCTCAACACCTTTATCTTCTTCTATGTCTGGTTTTCCACCAGAGCCTTAAATTCTTTAAACTTGTCAAAGACTTCATATTTATTCCTAAGGAAATATATCCATGTATTCCTTGAGAGGTCATCTATAAATTATACATAGTACACAGACTTACCCAATGATGGAACCTTCATAGGTCCAAACACATCACTGTGCACAAGCTCTAATATCTATTTAGCCCTCTTACCACCAGAGGGGAAACTTACCTGATTTTGCTTCCCATATACACAATTTTCATAGAAATCAAAATCTAGAGAGTTATTACTCATACCTTCTACCATACCTTTACCATGAAGTATTCGAAAGCCCTTCTCTCCAATATGACCAAGCCTTTGATGCCACAGCATGGTCTTCTCTCTAGAGACCACTAGATTTTCTACTCCACTTTTAGGAACCACAGAACTATTGCACCCATCAACAACAGTGCTACCTTGCAGCTTGTACAGAGTTCCAATCAAAACTCCCCGCATCAATACCAGTGCTCCCCGAACCATCTTGCAGGTATCCTTCTCAAACACTATTTTTACACCTGCATCATCTAGCTTGCTTACAGAAATCAGATTTCTGGCTAATGCAGGAATATGTAGAACACCTGGAAGTGTTCTAACCCTTCCACCTTGCAACTTCAACTTTACTTTTCTGCGACCAATGATTCTAGACTTCCTATCATCCCCCAAGAAGACATCACCACCATCGTATTTCTCATACTCATAGAACCACTGTCTATGGGGAGTGAAGTGAAAGGGTGCACCTGATTCAATCAACCATGCCTCATGATCTACATGTGTACTTGAAGAAGCCAAGTACACATCCCCACCTTCATTTGAGGTGGTTTTCGCCTATGCAGAAGGAGCATCATCAGATCCCTTTCCTTTATCAGGAGCTTTAGATTTACAGTCCCTTTTGTAGTGCCCTTCATTTCCGCATTTCCAACACACCACCTTTATAGGTTTTCCTGGAGATTTAGATCCCCCACTTGATGATTTATTTTTGTTTCTGTTCTAAGACCGTCCTCGTATAGACAAGGCATCACCATTCTGGATCTCCATATTTTTCCGTCTCATCTCCTCTTTCAGCAAGGATGAGACTATTTCATAAAACTACAAGGCAGTTGCATTGCTACCTATTGCAATAACCAGATTATCCCACGAATCTAGTAGAGAACACAACAATTGATGCACTTATCTTCATCTGAAATTTTAAGATCAATAGATAATAACTGACTTACCACAGTATTAAATGCGTTTAGATGCTCTGTCACCGAGTCTCCATATTTCATCCTCAAGTTATACAACTTTTTCCGTAGGAACAGTTTATTCACCAAAGACTTAGACTGGTACAAAGTCCCTAACTTGTCCCACAAAGCCTTAGTCGTAGCTTCCCCTGATACATTCAACAATACTGAATCTAAGACACACAATCGTATTGTACTCTTTTCCTTCTGATCCAACTTCTTCCATTCTTCATCAGACACTCTCGTTGGTTTAGTACCTAGATCTACTGCGATCCACTAATAGATCCTCCATCTTGAGTTTCCATAACTCAAAACTATGACCATTAAATTTCTCGATCTCTATCTTTCCACTGCTCGCCATCTTCTTTCACCACTAGAATCGATCCCACAGATCTCCCACTGAACAGGGTCTACCACAGGCCCGAGCGAAACCCCTCAGCGAAAAAGGTGTCCCCTTGAAGCCAAAATAGCTTTGATACCAAATGTAGGTTTTAACCCTTTATAGAAATTACCTGCATATAAATTATAAAACACAGAAAATAAACTATGCAAGAGCATAACACATAAAACACATATATACAAAGATTTTCCCCTGGATCCCAAAACTGAGACTACTAGCTTGAATTTTCATTATATTCTTTTCAATGTTACAATACATATTTATACACGCCGAAGCATCCAATACCATGGACCAAAAACCATCGCGTCCAAAACCATGTGCAAAAACCATGCACAAAACCATAGGTAGGTCTGCCCAACCTAATATACGGTCCAAAGAAAAATTTCTTGGGGCACTGCCCACCCCCTCAAACCCCCCAGGCAGGGGGGGCTGTCGCCCCCCTGTGACCCCCCCACTGCGCAATCAGCACAACGAAGGGGGGGCTCCGCCCCCCTCTAACCCCCTAGTAAACTACATAGGCTAGTCATGGAAAGAATATAACACAACCCAACACACAAGTCTGACTTGTACCGAATTTCATGCATATACCCCACATTCCCATGCGTGGACATGATACACTAGATCCTCTCTCACACTGATCCCGAGACAATGACCTTGAGCACTGTTAGTGGGACGAAGCTTACAACCTTATGGGCATGAGATTTTGATGAGATGTATCAAATGTCAGAGCTCGTGACTGTCATGAAGACTCCATTCAGCTTACCCAATAGTAATGCTAACTCTAGAGACATTCTGAAGAACTGGGTAAATGAACCAACTCAATTCGGGATGACACCCAACCATACCTACAGGATGAAGATAATGAGGAAGGTGTACCAATACTTGGTCATATTTTCATGTCGACTGTATGGCCAAGCAAGCACTGAAACATTTCCACAAAGTTGGGTGGTTGCACTGGGTGGTTGGCTAGAGAAGGAAAACCATGTAACTGGTCCAGCATTTTTGCTCATTAGCTGAAGGAACAAGTAATGAAGGCTCGACAGTCACCCGGAGGTATGCATGTAGAGATCTACATTTCCACCTACATCTTAGATTCAGTTAGTGCCCGACAGGAGTTCCTAGGCTTGGAGTGGGCATGGTCACCACTGGAGACTACTGTGAAAACATATTCCAATTTGTTGCCTGAATGGAGCTTTAGAGGAGTAATCACATAGTTTTCCAATGATTTTGTCACCCTAGTGTACAAGAGGATATTCAAACAAGGTCCCCCCTGCATGTCCAAAGAAACAATGGAGGCATTGATAGGAATTGTAGATTGGTATGCCTCGCCATCCAGCACTTTCATCTGAATTTTTAATGCGGAGAAGCCTCTGCATGTTTTGCCAAACTTTGCCTTGGACGTACTTGTCATGCAAAAAGTAGCATATCACATCTCGACGGGATTGACACCTAGACTACACCAGAAGAAGAAGGCACCTTGGCCCTCTCTTCCATTGCAAATTAGGTTATATGAAATCTGGAGCATAAAGAAAGTAGATGTCGAAGTAGAACAGATGAAGAAATACTCGTTCGACCTCCGAAGGTACAATAAATATGACCCACATTGAATTGTGAAGGATCACTGCACGAGCATTTAGTACAACTGGATCCATGGGGCATTTCATTGGGCTGAGGAGGACTCATGGAGGTATTGCTACAGTTCCTCCAGACCCAATGAACAGGTCGGCTTCACTATGGAGTGGTTAGCGAAACAACATGAGGTAGCATCATAGAGAGCACAAGCAGGAGCAGCAACAGCAGTAGCAGAAGTGGCAGCAGAGGCAAGCATACCAGTGCGCGATAAAGGGAAGATGAAGATTGTCAATCACATGGATGAGGAGCAAAGCTGCAAGTTTCAAGCATATCCACTTGTAGAACAAGCAGCTATGGCTACAGAGGCAAAGAGGCACCAGCGTTACAAGTGAATTGCATGAAGGTAGAGGGATAAGAAGAGAATGGAAGAAGCAAAGAAGAAGTTGCATGAGCTGAGGGAGAAACTCTAAAGGGAACAAGAGCTGCACAAATAGGAGAGGGAAGTGCAGCAACAGCAGATACAGCAAGGGGCGCAACATGTGCAAATAGATGAAGAAGCGCCCGTATAATTAGTTGGTTCATCTGTACAGGTGGCATCAGGTGAGGGTGAACCATCACAGGAGTGAGACTTTAGTCATGAGATTGAACAAGCACTCCAATAGTTGGATGCAGACATGGAGCAGCAAGAGTTAGAACAAGGACACCGACCTCATGCCTCACCACAAAGAGGTCGACTCACCCGCTTCAATGCATGTAGATGATGAGCAAGTCTCGAATGACTAAGGAGGCACTGAGATCCTTGGTGATCATCCAGAAGAAGAGATGCACAACATATCATTCAACGAATCCCAACATAGAGTTGTGCAGTCTCGTAGAGTGTCAAATCGAGAGGATCAAACATTTCCTGTGCAAGGTGAAGAACAAGTGGTCGTGACTGATGTGTGTAAATATCCAGCTCCTTTTGCCGATGCAATTGGAGTGTATGCCGAAGCCACTAGCTCAAGTGTTTACTTTCTGATAACTGAGAATGAGCGAATGGCGAAGGAACTACAGACGGCCAATAAAGGAGGAGACTTGGTGACAATGTCCACCCGAGATGAACTGAAGAAGGCAATACTAGATGAAGTATTTTCCCTTGATACAGTTATGCGAGCATTGTACTTCAAGTTTGGTACCATACATAAGGTATTCGTCCATCTCAATGGATGGCAGTAGTGATGTGTTAGAAGATCATGCATCTTGATGAACATACATGCTGTTGTTGATGACATGCAAACATGGACGATGAAGTACAAGCAAGCCCTGCTCCACTTGCCACAGATGATGAGGGCCAATGCGGTCGAGCTGAAATCACGTATCCAGAGTCAGATCTGGAACTATGATGACCTCCTGCAACTCATCACTAGCATACAGGCTTCCCATGCACGAGTATTCAAGAGTATGGATGTTGTGGCACACACACATGCGATCCCATCACTTGGGACTCTCACCCAGGTGATGTGTGAAGTAAAATTATAAGTGTGCACACAAACGAATTCCTCTAGCCCGATAATGGGTCTAGCCACAACAAATACATTCTATGGAAGATTTCCTTAGGTTAGAATCAATCAAGAGGGCCTACCTCTTGGTCTGCTTACCCTGCTTGATGATGTCCTCACTTGCTCACTCTAGCTATCTCTCGCTTCCTTCTTCAAGCACCTGAAACAAGTAAACAACAACAGAAAACAAACATGGTAATAGAAAAATTGCAATTCAACCTATTTAACAAGTCAAGAAACATTAAGCCATGAATATGTAATATTAAAAAAACATGTAGGAAATCAATCGATAGTTGCATATATTAATATCAAAGAGATATTACAACCATTCGTCTTGACATTGCAGTCTTCCTCTGACAAGACAAGGTTCCCACCCACTTCTGCTAGCATTCCATGATGGCCTCAATCAATAATAGTTTTAAGGCTCTTCCCTTTAGGCTTCACTCCAAACCAAATCAAACTTCTCCCTCACACAACTAGATAGCTACAACTAGTAATAGCTTGTTGTCTACTCCAAACCAAAATAGTATAAGCACACTAATATCAACACTCTAACTCTACAACTAGATTGTGCATGGGAAGAAGGGAGGTTCATATAAGAAATATGGATGGGAGATGGATCCTCTTCTCATGGGAAAAGGACTTATCCCTTGAGGTAGTTCCATCATTATAGGGGAAAGGAGCCCAAACTGTCATCCTCAACCCCATCCGACCAAACCATTTACCAAACCTCCGTTAAGAAGCTTCTAGAGCTGGAAGCTTTGGCTCTAATTTAAAAACTTTCCATAACAGTACCGGCACGATTGGAACACAGCTTAGTCACTCCGATCGGCATGAGGAGTAGTGCTAATCTCTGCACATCGAAGCATGGGAGACAAATGTCATTAGCATTGATCTTGTAAACTAGGCAAAACAGAAGTTTTAGGGGAAATGGTGCAAAAGGGAATTTATCTGCTCATGAAAGGGACACAATGGAAGTTTCTTCATGAAGGCAAAGCATGCGGGGTTCACTATAGAGGTCCTCCAGGATCAAGGAATGGGGAGTATAGGGACAGCGACAAAATGTTGTGTAACAGATGCCCCCTAAAGCATGAAGGCCGAACTAGAGTGAGGGATGAAATACTTTATAAATCAGTGTGGGGAACCATAGTCTGTCGTTGGAAAACCTGCAAGAAAGTACAAATACATATACATAGACTGAGATCTCTATCAAATGATACATGAATCGTGGCATGGACGCAGCCATCCAGAGAATGATCATGTAAATGGATCCAGGTATGGGCACAGCCATCCGTCAATGAGGATCATAATGAAACTAAGGTATGGTCGCAGCCATCCATCTGAAAGAGATGTGTATATCAACATAACCATGTCACACCATTTCGCAACCTGGACTTTTTGTGATCTGAGTCTAGGGTCTTGCACTCCAACACAACCCAATCAAAGTACAAATCCTAGCATGCAAATAGATGTGTTGACGTCGAACATTCTAGAAAGTCGCTTGATTACTAGGCAATGATGTAAACTGTTAACAAGCACAAAAGAAACCACCAATAATGATAATAGTCCTCAAGGTACTATCAGCACAATCCACGGAATGTGAATAGAGGAACTGAAGTCGAGCACCCGTGAAATCACTTGATCGAAAGCCAATGATGTAAACTTGTCAT
Organism: Pinus tabuliformis; assembly: GCA_031772625.1. Classification (NCBI taxonomy): domain Eukaryota; kingdom Viridiplantae; phylum Streptophyta; class Pinopsida; order Pinales; family Pinaceae; genus Pinus; species Pinus tabuliformis. Next base: position 229,457,130 of record CM062806.1, read on the forward strand.
CGAGTGCGAAGAACTTGCCATTAGGGCATGCAAGCTCTAAGGTACCAAAAATGAGTCTCTAGGTCAACTTCCCGAATAATGAGTTGAAGTCGACGGAAAGTGACCATGTCGAAGGAGGGCCATAATGAATCCCACATCATCAACGCGAGACAAGAGGATGCAAAATGATTTTGGATGATACAGAGAATCAGAGGTAAGTGTAACTACAGAAGGACAACTCTTGAACATATCGGCGACACAACTGGAAGTTTGTCAGTGTTTGGATCCATAGGATCGGTGGTCATGATGATGTGGCAGAGATCAAATGGAAGGAAAAAATGAACGGCCCAAACCTAAGAAGGTCAACAATACAAAGGGAAATGTCCGAAACCGACATGAAGGAAAGAGTGTCATGTTCAAGAGTGAGCTCCCGACATGACTGATAGATTTCCAAATTTTCCCCCACCATTTCTAATAGGTACCCCAATTATTTTAAATCGCAAGCTTGAAGGGGATAACATATGTTTTCACTGTAAGTTCATCCTTCGGACGAATCCGACTAGTAAGTTTAATGAGCCCTAGGAAGGAGAAGATCATATTCGTCATGGTGACGAATCCGATGTTGTTTAATATTTTAACGAGCCCGACAAAGGTGTAACTCAGTATCTTTTTCATGTCTAGAGAGTTTGAAAAAGAAACAGAAAAGAAAAGTCCACATGGTCCCTTTTCGTACATTTGTGTCTCTCAAGCCTGGAAAAGTAGAAAACCATACTTGAGAGAACCGCTTGACCATTTCAGTCAAGGAGTACCTTTTTTGTAAATAGTGCATCCCAACCTGAAAAAGGGCTAAATGTATACTAGGCACACGACGTTTCACATCTGTTAACGAGTTCAAAACGACAAGGGCTCAGAAATCTTTTCGTGTTTAAAGGGTCAGAAAAGAGCTTGAAAGCAGACCCCCCCATTTTATTCTCTTTAACAATTCAAAAGGGAAAAATACTCGGCAATATTTTCATCTTTTACGAGTTAGAAAAGAGCTTAAAGGTGACTTGTCCTGGAGGAATGAGTGGTATAAAGGGTAGAAACGGGTTCCAACAATGGAGGAACTGCTCAAAACATATAATGGTCAAGAGACTGGCTAACAAAACCACTCATCGTTGCCGTCCCTCAGGAAAGGAAAAACAACCAAGTGAAAGCATATGATCTGCCAACGAGATGGTGGCGATGGAATGAAACAGCCAAGGCTCATCTAGCAAAAAGTAGTTAATAAAAAAGGCAATCACGAGATGTAAATCGGGCATAGGTTCATTTTTACACAAGCTTGAACCATGGAAAACTTTGATTGGATTCGGTTTCATGTTTACACAAGCTTGAAATGAAAAACTATGCTTGCTATAAGTTTGCATGCCCCTGGCATAATGATTCAATTCGAGGCACATGCCCCCCAAGCTTCATTTCATTCAGCTAGGTGGATGGAATGAAGGTTCACTTTCAAGATCTTGGAAATACTCAACTAGGATTTTACGAGATCTTAATCAAAGACTCGATTTGGAAAAGGGAGTTGTTGCATTTGTTAACGAGGTTGACATAGTAAAAGAACTATCCTCGAGACCCTTGTTTCATTTTTTAACGAGCTTGACCCAAGACAAAGAACTATGCTCACATCCTTTGTTTCATTTTTTAACGAGGTTGACACAAGACCAGGAACTATCCTCGTGACTCCTTGTTTAATTTTTTAATGAGGTTGACACAGGACCAGGAACTATCCTCACACCCCAGTTCATGAACCGTACAAGAACGTGGCTCCCAAGAGGTCTTCACTAGACGAAAGAACCATGCTCTGGGAGGAATACATGTCAATTGGTACCATAGATAGATCGAGTTCCAATGCCCCCAATATATAATGCACTATACCATTTGTGTGATCATCAGCAGACACGGAGACATAACGGGTAGCCACATAATTGACCTGTGACTGGGAAGTACTGCTTGCAAACAAGAACCATTAGGAGATGATGGTGGGATAGGAGGCACCTGGTGACCAATGATTGACAATTGATCAGTGATCACTATTCTCCCTTCATGCAGAAAACAAACCACACAAAAAAGCGAAGAAACAAGAGCTCCCATGACATAAACATAGTCGTGTCCAAGGAGAAGATTGAAATCTAAGGGTCCTTGGACTACCATCACGTATATATAGACGGTCTTTCCTCCCAAAGTAACAGGGAACTTCAGAAGGATCCCCAAGGGTTGACTGGTTCCTCCGTTGAAAGCCAACAAATTTTGGGTGACAGGCACAAGTTGTGGGGAACCCAAAGCTTTCTAAGTAGTAGAAGACATGATGCTAACAAATGCACCTTCATCTAATATAGTGCCAGGTACTACCATATTATAGGCTTGTATTGTGATCTGGAAAGGCACATAAGATGGGAGGCGGAAAGTAGTCAATGGACACCAATCGAAAGAGATGAAAAAACTACTTGGTGGTGGTATCATATGATTGCCCCCATGTTGTACAGGAACAGGAGAAGGAATCTCTTGAACAACTAGAATGGGAGGGTCACGCTTCAATTCATGAGAATTTGAGGAGACAACAAGAATATGAGCAGTATGATCACTAGTCTCTTCGGAAACATAGTGAACAACTGAAGGCGTAGCCAAGTCAACACTCTTTTCAACAAATGGTTGATCGGGAATAGACAAAAGAGATACTTTCTTAAGAAGAGCAGGATGGGCAAGAGATGAATTCAATTCAATCTCTTTACCAACTGGGAGAGGGTCAGAAGAAAGCCTCTAATAACTAATAAGAAGTTGGGGTTGAGGAGATGCAAGGTTTTCCAAAACTTTGGAAGATTTACCCATAAGAGGAAAAAGGTGAAGAAGATGCTCTCCTTCAAATAACTTACAGGGGACTCTAATCTTCCCTTTCTTCTTACCATCGCTAGCTAAAGGCGTAGCATCAAAATGATCTCCAAAGGTTGACGGGGATGGTCGGTTTAGGTCTTGAGACCATACCTCTAAGACTCTGGGAATGCCAGGATAGTCCTAAAGGAGATGGTCACCCTTACATAGCTTGCAAGGGAATTTAACCTTCCGTGGAGTATCAGAAGGTTTGTCTATAGGAGGTGCATTTGGAGTAACAACCGCACGATTGGCCTCTCGCTTATCTGACTTCTTCTTCTTCGTCTTCTTCTTCTTCTTCTTAGCCTTCTGGTTACTAGATTTGAAACTTTCACCAGGTGAAGTAGAAGAGGAGGGTGAAGAAATGGGAGAAGAAGGTGAGAGGTCAACCTTAGAATCATTGTACCATGATTCTAATGAAGGAGACGTTTGGACAGGGGTCGAGACGCTCAGGACCACTGAGGTCAAAAAAACCAGATAGGTAGACCAATGGTTAACCCAGGAATGGACTACATTGCCATATAAGGAGCACCAGCATTTCCAAAGGAAGGAAAAGGACTAGGATTCCCATCCGAGGGGAATCCTTGATTGGTAGACTCCGGAAATGTTGCCATTGGAATCGACCCTAAAGAATCACTAAGGAAGATAACTTCCCTTTTGCCGAAGCAAATGACAGATGCTACGTTTAAAGACGCCGAAACACGTCTCTAGCCATGACCACCAAATGTGAGAATTAAGTTTCAATGCTTCCTTAGGTTAATTCAATAAATTTTAATTGTTGATCTTGAATTAGGTTTCAATTACAAGGCCCTGCTGATGTCATCTAAAAACTCCTATATGTAGCTATATGAGAAAAGAGATCTTTGTCTTCGATGAAAGTTATCACTAATTGAGAGATAGAGAACACAAAATTAATGCAACAATCGAAGAATGAAATCTTTCACTAATAAATCTCCTAAATGCACTTAATCTTCCTATAACAACATAAGAAGTTTCATTTCATTTCCAATGCTTATGATGATGCAATTCTAGCTTCTCAATAATGCTACTAATGCAATATTTTTTCTTAAGTAAACTAGAATGATGTTCTTCTTTTCATAAAATGCAAAATGAATCTTTCACATAAAGCACTTTAATGAAAAATTTTCACAATTCCGAACAAACAAGCATCGATCAAATCCAAAGCATGATAAATGAAACTAAAAGCAACTTCTTCCCTGAATTGAACAAACCAAACACATAAATGCTTCAATTGACAAACCAAGCAATGTAATCTATGCTTGGAAAGAGAAAAGAGACACTCGAAATAAGAGAACAAACAAGAATCTTTCACTCATTCAATTGAAAACAAAGCATCCTAGTCACTTCCGAGCAGAAGAAGAGAGTCTAAGGGTCAAGGCACACTAGCACTAGAATGGGAGAAATTCTTATTTTTTTCTTAACTTAGAGACCGGAGCGACTTTTGGGCCAAAAGTAGCGTCGGTTGGCACGACTGACCAGTACTACAACTAGTGTTGATGGCCTGATCGGCGCGACTTTTTGGCCAAAAATAACATCGATCAAGGGATTCAAAGAAAAAATAAAAAATAACTTCACACAAGGCCAAACTTTACACATCAGAGGGTGGGCTAAACCAAGCAAGCACACAAAGCAAGCTAAATGCAGCTTTTTAGGCAGGGATAAACACAATGAAAATAGGCTACAAGGCAAACATCAAAGAGCAAGACACACTAGTCAAGATTCATGGCGAACCCTAATATTCATCTACAGGCATCGACACGAATGCCTAAGTGACAACGAGTGCTAGAATGGGGGTGGCAGGAGTTTTTCTCAGCAACTCGCGTTGGTCGATGCGATTGTTAGCGAATTAAGTGTGTTAATCAAGGGAGTTAAGAAAAAATTTAAAAAATTGAAACAGAGACTAGATCTACTACTATGAATTTTAGACTGAGACCAGTAAGTAGGAGAAAAGAAACAAAACGAAAGGGAAAATGTGGAACTAGAAAAGTTCTCACGAAATCATGAAATCCAAGACAAACAAAAGGATTGGGATCCCCAGTGGAGTCACTAATTTGTGTTGAAGTAAAATTATAAGTGCGGACACGAATGAATTCCTCTAGCCCGATAATGGGTCTAGCCACAACAGATACATTCTATGGAAGATTTCCTTAGGTTAGAATCAATCAAGAGGGCACACCTCTTGGTCCGCTTATCCTGCTTGATGATGTCCTTGCTTGCTCGGTCCAACTATCCCTCGCTTCCTTCTTCAAGCACCTAAAACAAATAAACAACAACAGACAACAAACATGGTAATAGACAAATTTCAATTCAACCTACTTAACAAGTCAAGAAACATTAAGCCACGAATATGTAATATTAAAAAACATATAGGAAATTAATCGATAGTTGCATATATTAATATCAAAGAGAGATTACAACCATTCGTCTTGACGTTGCAATCTTCCTTTGAGAAGACAAGGTTCCCACCCACTTCTACTAGCATTCCATGATGGCCTCAATCAACAATAGTTTTAAGGCTCTTCCCTTTAGGCTTCACTCCAAACCAAATCACACTTCTCCCTCACACAACTAGATAGCTACAACTAGTAATAGCTTGCTATGTACTCCAAACCAAAATAGTATAAGCACACTAATATCAACAATCTAACTCTACAACTAGCTTGTGCTTGGGAAGAAGGGAGGTTTATATAGGAAATATGGATGGGAGATGGATCCTCTTCTCATGGAAGAAGGATTTATCCCTTGAGGTAGTTCCGTCATTGTAGGGGAAAGGAGCCCAAACTATCATCCTCGACCCCATCCGACCAAACCATTTACCAAACTTCCGTTACAAAGCTTCTAGAGCTGGAAGCTTCAAATCTAATTTAAAAAACTTTCCATAACAGGACTGGCGTGACTGGAACAAATCTCAGTTGCTCCGTTCGGTGCGAGGAGTATTTCTAATCTCTGCACATTGACGTAGGGGAGATAAAGGTCATTAGCATCGGTCTTGTACACTGGGAAAAACAAAAGTTTTAGGGGAAATAGTGCAAAAGGGAATTTATTTGCTCATGAAGAGGGACACAATGGAAGTTTCTTCATGAAGTCAAAGCATGCAGGGTTCACTATGGAAGTCCTCCAGGATCAAGGAATGGGGAGTATAGGGATAGTGACAAAATGATGTGTAACAGGCGAAGACAAAGAAGTAGGTCTAACTAGAGCTTGATTCATACTTCGACGAGTTGATGTGCATTGCCACCAGCCCAGACTTGCCCATCAATGTAGACATCATGCACATGTATGTTGCTGGTCCAGCCACATTAAAGACAATGATGTGCATGCTTTTAGACGATTTGGACAGAGGAGCCCGAGCAGTGTACCCAGATGCTATGGAGGAAAGGGTCAGGTTTCAGACGGATGTCGCCGCGGAACACACGGACACCATCAAGGACTACAAACCTTGGCATAAATATGTTACTATCAGCATGAGGTTGTTGAGGAGTTGGACTTCCATGGTTGTCTAAGTCAGAGTGATGTCTAGCATGGCTTCCTCAAGCCATTTTGTTCACATGGGTACATGTGCATTGTAATTTTAAGTCATGTCAAGTGTAAGTCAAGTGTCAATAGTGGATGTAACAGTCATAGAGTAGGTGAAGAGTCATGAGGGTATTTGAACGGTCACAAAGGGCAATGTCAAGGGTCACCCCGCCCTTCGCTATAAATAATCCCTCATAACTCATTATATAGGCTTTTGGTCAACCAAGCTTCCAATAAGACTATCTTGGAGAGAGCTTGTACAGTGTTGTAACGCGCCTTGGCTTCTCCACTGCACGGAGCTAGTTCATCTCTTTGGAGGAGCAGGCAGATGTGGTTGTAACATTCCACTGTTTGGGCTAGCGGGTTTACATGGATGTATTGTATGACTGGAACTTACACTTATTTATATAATAAGGTCCAGCACATTTCATGCATATGTTGTATTGTATTCCAGTTGTCTTGTGTACTCTAAATAGCATATGTATTTGTTTTCTTACACATGCATGTATGGACTGCTCCGTATGAGCATGTATGAATATTTCTGAAATGTGTTGATTAGTTTAACCATCACTTTGGATTTCCAATTGACTTGATTTCCAGCTTGTGATGCATCTTTGCTCGTGTTTTCCCTTCCCATCCCAGTACTATTACAGGTTTCCAAGGTGCGTACTCATCTCAACCCATCGATGTTAAAACCTCTCATGCACCTTCCTTGACTCACTACAACGGTCATACTCTTGCTACTAACAGAGTTATCTCACTTTCCTCTATGAAAAATCAAGTTCAAGTCATTGCTATACGACCCACTGTTGGGACTCCTACAACAAACTGTCTGAGGTCTAATTGGGACTTCTTACCAGGGAGATCCCCTTGACATGTTGTTGGGTCCAGCAACATCAACAGGATGAAAGGACCAAATATCTGCTGATACTAAGAGACATTGAACTAGAGATTGAACAATTTAATGGACCTGAGAGTCATGGATTCACCTGTACTGATGCTAAAGAGAATTTGATCCGACTTGAGATCAAGCGGAATTAGATCCTAAAAGATAGGGAAAAAACTTGGAAACTCAAAAGTAGGGCCATCTGGTTAAAGGAGGGAGACGAGAATACAATTTTCTATCATCATGTTGCAAATGGGCACAGGGTCATTAACACCATCTAGCATCTCAAGGATGATCATGGCACACAAGCAAATACTTTTCACGAACTGGCCAATCTTGGTATGTCTCATTTTGGACATTTATTCAGAGCTCCCCCTGATGCAAACATTGCTAATATTATAAGGGTAGTTGGACTATTCCCTAGATATGTTTATTAGGATGCGTTGAAGATACTTAATCTTGTAACCATGGGGGAGGTAGAGGCTACTATAAAGTGTTTTAAGAAGGATAAGAGTCATGGACTAGATGGCTGGTCAATTGAATTTTATATTGCATTCTTTGAAAAAATTGGATAGGAGTTAATATAGGTCTTTGGCGAATGTATGATGCATTCAACATTTATCACTCTCATTCCCAAGTCGGATGACCCACAGATTTTTGATGATTATAGACCCATATCACTATGTAGCTGTATATACAAGATCATTGCTAAGATCATTGCAAATCGGCTCAAACCCATCCTATCAAAGCATATATCCTCAAAGCAATTTGCATTCCTTGACCATCAACAAATACATGAAGCAGTGGGCACAGCACAAGGAGCACTTCACTCTATCAAATCAAAGAACCTCAAAGGGATGATACTCAAAATTGATTTGGAAAAAGATTTTGATCGCACTTGTTGGCTATACATTCAAATTATTCTTATGTGCCTTGGCTTTCCTCTACGATTCATTCAATGGATTATGTGTTGCATTAACAATGTATCTTATAGCGTATTGATCAATGGATCCGCATCCTCTTTATTTCATGCGAAACGAGGACTGAGTCAAGGTTGCCCACTCTCCCCCCTACTATTCCTATTGATCATGGAAGCCATGAGTTGACTCATCACGACGAATCGATTGCAGGGTAGACAGAAGGGCATCAAGATCACAAGAAATTGTATTCTAACCCATCTCTTATTTTTCGATGACATTTTTATTTTTCTGAATGGATCCCTTGGGGACTCTATAGCTTTTGCTGCTGCATTTCGTTTATATTTTCATGCAACTGGGATGCACTGTAACAATAAAAAATCCACACTATCCACTTATGGGTGTAGCTAGAATGAGATCCATTCTTCTCTACTGCATTTTCCCTTTATCTCCTTGTAGATTGAGGAGGGACTCAAATATTTGGGATTCAGGTTGAAACTATTGAACTATTGAATCACTGATTGGGTCTGGCTGGTTGCCAAGATAGAAAGAAGATTAAATATATGGCATCATAGGTGGTTGTCTCGAGCTGGAAGACTGAATCTCATCAAATTTTTCTTGGAGGCCACTCCTGTCTACTAGATGTCTTTAGCTTGGATACCTAAGGGCATCATTCATAGAATACAATAGTTATGTTGCAGATTCCTTTGGAGGGGTAAACAAACCGGACACACCTTTGCCTGGGTTCGTTGGGGTAGGATCACACTTCCAAAGAAATGGGGTGAATGGGGACTAAAGAATATTGATTATTTTGCTAGTGCTCTGGTAGCCAAAATGGGCTAGAATGTTTTATCATCCAAGAACCTCTGGACAAAGGTTATCTACTAGAAGTACATCTCCCCATTACATCTGCTTGACTGGATCAGGCTACCAACATGGGATAGGAACAACATATCTACTGTCTGGCAGGCGGTACTAAATACATTAAATCATGTTTGGGATGGATTGACCTAGAGAATAGGCAATGGTTGCTATGTCTGGATTAGAATGGACCCTTGGATTGGATGTGGAAATGCTCATACGCTCCCACCTAGACTTATCCATCATTTATCAGATTCGGGACATACCAAGTTGGCACATATTGCTAACCATGAGCACACAAATATGTTTTGGCAGGCATGGAAAAACATCATCACTTTGAATATACCACCATCATGGGCGAAAAATTGGCAAAAATATATAACAACTTTGATGGAATCCCATGTCTGGATTACCGAGTGGGAGGATGAATTAAATTGGTCCCATGCATCGAATGGGAAATACTCCCCAAAATATGGATACCTGTTTATTAATGTTGAACACAGACCCGATGTATCTAAATGGTGGTGGTCTATTTTTTAAAGGCGACACCTAGGGCTAAAATATTCATGTGGTGCATCCTTCAAAACAAGGTCCCTATCACTGGCATCCTTCATAAATGCACATTTCATGGTCTGAGCTGGTGTGTTTTATGTAGGCAGGACATGGAAACATGTGATCACTTATTCCTTGGATGCAGGGCCACTATTTCCATCAGCCTAAGATTACTACTCAACTACAGATTGAGAATAATTGGATTGGCATGGACACCTAGGAAGCTTGGCATCGATGGTGGACTACTGCACAAAAAAACAAGTGTCGGAATCTGTGAGTATGGTTTGTTGGTATATATGGCTTCAACAAAACAAGATAATGTTTACTGATTTAGAGCCATGTTGGGACAACATCATTGTCTCTCTCATATACGATTACCTAAGCCTACCAGAGGAAACCTGTGAAACCATTGTGCGCAACATCATACCTGAGATCATTGATTATGACATGCCATGGGCTTATTTTGATGGATTGGCACAACAATATGGATGTGGGGTGGAATAATCCTTCATTTAAATCCTACTCACTCCTACAAGATTCAAATGGGTTTGGTGGGGTTGGGGGACAAATAATTATGCTGAACTTATATCCCTCGGGCACTTGCTACATTTTGCACTTGTCAAAGGATGTTGAAATTTACAGATTTTTGGTGACTCGCAGATCATTATTAAATGGTTTAATCAAAAAATTGTTTGTCACACTCACACACTTTGACACATTCTGGATGATGCTTTGAGACTGAGATCATATTTTGACATATCTTCTTGTCAACATATCTACAGGGAACGAAACAACATTTTTTATTTCCTTTCCAAGGAAGCCACGCAGCTGCCAAGGGGCATCTGGTTGATACAAGAGGAACAGGACTTAGAAGTCTTCAACTACTACCACCACCCATTCATGGATGGGCAATTTTGATGGGGCCATGGGCCCTTTTTTATGAGTATTTTATGTCTAAATTTTGTTGTATATATTTTGAATTATAGCATCTTATGTCTATAATATTACTGAACTTTCATATGTAATTATTCATAGCAGTCTCCCTTCAATGGGATCAACATATTTTTTGAAAAAACAATACTAATTGTGGCTAGACCACATATATCTCATATGCTACTCAGCATCTTCAGCATGTAATTTTCTTTATTTATAATGAAAATTATGATTTTTCCTTGGGAAAGAAATAATATGGGGTACAGGGCTTTTATATGTCGTGTATAAAAAATGGAGCTCAAAGTTAATGAAAAAATATAAAGGGGTATAAAAAATGTTAATGAAAAAATGGATACCTACAATATCTAGTTAAAGTAGGGGTTTTTTAAATTGGGAAGTTGTATTGAATTCATATTGGTAGGGGGTTACCTAATGTGATTTTTAGAGATATTTTCCAATATGTAGTCAAATTAAGGGTATTGTTTCATATGCCACGAATGTAGGTGTTATGTCACAGATTCATTGAGTGAAGCCCCTGTTAATATTTCTTAAGTCAACATTGTTCTTTTCTATGATAGTTACATTTCATCATTAATGCATTAAGTTCACCCCATATCATCATTACATTATTCAGATCTACACCATTATACATCAACATATGCAATTATATAGAAAGAAACAACATCACCATCATCATCAATGCAACAGAATATAAAAGGAATAGTAGAAGAAAGCATGCACACACATAGAGACACCAGGATTGGTCCGAGACTAGGGCAAAACCCACTATGGGGAAAACCCTTGCAAATCTTCTTCTTATTAGATCGTCATCAAATGAAGTAGCAAAAGAGAGTACAATTATCCATAACTTCATCTATGCAGCAAAACAATAATGATATTCATGAAAGATATCTAATCTTTCAAGGAATCATAATCCTCATACTGATGGTCGTAATGTGATGTCACAAACTGATGTCAATTGTTGTATACTAATATCACTATGTCGAACACCATTGACTATTGATGTCACTGTCAATGAGCCCAATACATGTGTTCGCAGAGGAAACTAAAAAATTAGATCTACAAATCTATAGATTTGTATAGCAGTAGAGCGAAACTCAAATCTACCTAATCAATGAAGTCAACTGAAGCCAAGATGTCAAACCCTAGATCTGAAGTTAGGTCACTCATCCAAACTGTCTGTGTGCGACCGAAACTCCTTGGTCGCTCTCTCTGTCACTATATGCGAGCAACTCTGATTGCAGAGTCACTCTCAGGAAACCTTCATGCATTTGATTGTGACATAATACTACTAAAACCTAGATTCACTCCCTTTATATTGTTGTGCGAGTGACCCTGATGTCTTGATCGCTCTCAGGACTACTCTATGTGAACGACCAAGGACTGGAACCTTCTGATCTACTTCTGAAGCCATAGTCTCTACCATAAGCCTTTGTGCCAATTACCAAGACTCTATAGTCGCTCTCATAGGCTTGTGTGCCAATGAACATGGACCAGAATGCCCTGTTCTATGCTAGCGATCGAGATCTAGAAGAACCTGACCCAGAGCGAACCTTTCGCCTATAATTTCGTACCATTGATAAAACTCCTTCCGTCGAACTTGTGCGAACCAAGAAAAGAGAGAAGAGAATATGTGTCCAAATGATCTTGAGGTCTCTTCTATTTATAGGATTTCCTAAGGGGTTACTTGGGGTTAAGACTGACCCAAGCAGTTACTCATGTGGTTAGGGCCAACCCACTACATAATGTATGTATGAATAAAATAACTCATAACTCAACTTCCGCTTAACCAAATTGGGTGATCTTTAGGTCGATGTTTGTCCTCTCGAAAAGAGGAATCCAATGCAATAATTATCATGGTCATTTGAGCTGTCCAAGGTGGAATTTTACTGTATTTGCCAAAATTAGCAACCCCTGCATTAATTACTTACCTCTTTGTAAGGCCTTGCACATAAATGTTAAGTCCGCTAAATGATAATAATCACGGAGTATAAAAGTTATAAGTTTTTTCCTTTTTCACAAGAAATTGGATATAGATTCAATGATTTAAATTTTGGCAAAATTAAAGCCATTAATTATAAAATGTACCTAAAAAGCACCAAAAGATAAACCATTTTAAATAAAATACACTAATGATAACCATCAACATCATTATTAACTTACTCCCCAAGTCAAGCATGTTTTGATCAATCTAATTAAAAAAAACATAGTTAATGTTATTGAAACATCCCTTAATTTCAAATAAATTCATTGAACGGAAATAAATTTGGAAGAGAAAAAAAGGGAAGGGAGAAGTAAATTTAGGGAGAAATTATGGTGTAATAAAGAGTTTAAGGATATGATGAAATTAAGATATTACAAGGAGATGATCAACCTTAATATTGAGTATCAAAGAATCATTTATAAAGAAGAAAATCAACGATGCTAAAATAAGAACAAATCCGGGTGATTTCCATAGTGAAATAAGGTGATGGAGAATTCCTAAATGTTATGGGTCAAAAAAATCATTGTAACAGTAAGATAGTTGAAGATGAAAAATTCCTTCTTTTAAAATGTCCTATATACATCCACATTAAATCTTAATTTCAAAATATTTGTTACAATATCAACCTTCTTAGCCTTTTAACTCATCAAAACTATGGTAATATAAAAATATTTATTTAAAATAAACAAGAAATTCAAGCAAACTAACTAATTCCTTAGCACTTTTTATGGCCTTCCACATAAATGCTAGGTCTCACTAGATGCTAGGTCCACAGAAAAGTATATACTTCACACAACTACTTAGTCCCATGATAATCCGTTTGGTTCCATGGGTTAAAGTCCTAGCGGTTAGTAAAATATCTACGTCACTAACAAACCCTAGATTAGGTACAAGTCCTAAGTCATGGCTCTCTTATTTTCTCAATTAGCTAAAGAAAAAATAAAAAGGACCTGAGTGTACACTGCTCTTACTTTTTTAATTAATAACAAAATAAAAAAGACGTAGAGGATTCCACATAATTAAGATGGTCCAATCTCCAGCCATGCTTATTGTTTTGCTTGTCATGGCATCTTCCTCTATTTCAGCCTCTCCCTACACATCGGATAGTAACAACTGCTATCAGTATGATGTGTTCATCAATCACCAAGTTCCTGATGTTAAGAAAACCTTTTCCAGCCATCTTTTGTTGGAAAATTCCTTCGACAATTGTGACAGTGAGCCTACTCTCTACATCAAAGAGAGCGAAGGTAAGATTCTCATTGTCATCTTATATGTAGATGATTTTATTTTTATAGGCAGTGATGATTTCCTCATCGCTGATTTCAAACAAGTCATGAAGAGTGAATTTGAAATGACTAACTTGGGATTGTTAAGATATTTTTTGGGCATAGAAGTGAAGAGGACAGAAAATGGCATTTTTATCTCTCAAGCAAAGTATGTGGCAGAAATTTTGGAGAGGTTTAAAATGCAGAACAACAAGTCCGCACCAACTCCAACTGTCATAGGGTTGAAGTTGATCAAAGAAGATTGCAGCAGCAATGTCAATCCGACATTATAAAAAAGCATGATAGGCAGCCTGATGTATTTGATCGCCACTAGGCCGGATATAATGTATGCAGTAAGTTTGGTGTCAAGGTTCATGGAGATACCCAAGGAGACACATTGGCAAGCAAAGACAAGGATTCTAAGGTATGTCAATGGGACAAAACAATATGGCATTTTGTACACAGCAACAAGTGATTTCAGGCTGGTTGGTTACACTGACAGTGATTGGGTAGGTAGTGTCGATGACAGAAAGAGGACATCAGGATATGTTTTTCATTTCGGTTCCGGAGCCATTTCATGGGCCTCCAAGAAGCAGCCAATAGTGTCACTCTCAACAACAGAAGCTGAATATGTCGCAGCAACAACAACAACGTGTCAGGGAGTTTGGATGAGAAGGATGTTGAGGGATCTTCGTCATGACCAAGAGGGCACGACAACTATTTTCTGTGACAACACCCCAGCAGTTGCATTGTCAAAGAATTTTGTCTTCCACAAAAGGACCAAGCATATTGATGTTAAATATCATTTTATTAGAGAGTTGATTAACAATGATGAAATTGTGTTGCAACACTGCAGCTCACAGGAACTATTTGTTGATATTTTCACAAAGCCATTGGTAGGTGAAAGTTTTGTTTATCTCAGAAACTATTTGGGAATTGTCAATGGTGGCAGTTTTGATTAAGGGGGAGTGTTGGAAATAATAATCCCAACCACCGCAATAAACAGTCTGACAGCAGCCATACTTGTCGGACATATTTTTGCAGAATGCATCTCTGCTTGAAGATAGTAGGACGAAGCCAGACGCAAACCATTCAGAAACTCAACAAAGGCATTTAAAGAATTTATGTACTTTGGTAAACAGATATGGGCAAGCATTCATTCAGCAACCTTTGCCCACACTCCAGAAACACCTTTGTGATTCTGATCACACTCAACAACAACATCATATTAATTTCGCTCTGTCATGAATTAAATGTAAAATTGTATGTTGAGGTAAATATGAATGTAAAATTCATTTTGACTGTGTAGAGAGGTTAGAGAGAGTAAGAGGTAAGAAAAAGAGTGTAAGTCTCTGTGGAGAAAATGGTGGAGCAAATTTTGGTGGGCGCGTGGAAACAACAGTTACTCTGTTTTACTGTGTGTTATTCTGCGTAAGTTTAAATCACTGTAAAACTTTTATTTTACTTGGTGAATGAGTCGTAGCCTCATGTAAATGTATTTTTCATGTTTAAGAAATGAATACTAAGTTTTAGTGTGTTGCTCCAAACCTAGCTTGTTATTTTTGCTGTGAGTATTCATTAAGTCTTTGAAATAGCTGCGCGGTGCACGAAATCCAAGTCTGGGAAATAGCTCACGATGCGCGAAGGTAGCTCCGTGAAATCAGCTTCACGGCGTGTGAACCTAGTTTCACGAAACTAGCTTCGTGAAAGTCATAACTCTTTGCCTCTCCCCTCCACGAAAACGAAAATTAAATTCCTAAATTTTTCTAACATGGTATTAGAGCAGGTTAAACGTTGTTAGTGTAAAAACAAGTGTTTTTACTAACCGCGAAAATTGTTTTGACCGCGCATTGTTTGTTAGCATATTTACCAGCAGGTAGAAAGTTTTTTTTTACGCTCGGAAATGGCAACATCAAGCACAAGTTTGACTAATCTTCAAATACCTCAATTGAATGGCAAAAATTAGATTATTGGGCTATTACAATGAAGGCCCTGTTTTCTTCTCAAAATATTTTGGATTTGGTGGAAAATGGTTTTCAAGAACCAGCAGATGCAGTAACATACAATGCCTTCTCTCAACAAGAAAAAGATGTCTTAAGGGACAACAGGAAGAAGGATTCAAAAGCCCTGTTCTATATTTTCCAAGCGGTTCATGAAAGTATTTTCCCAAGGGTTGCAACAGCAATGAAGTCCAAGCAAGCATGGGACACCCTCCAAACAGCCTACCAAGGCATGGAAAAAGTCAAAACAGAGAAGCTGCAAATGTTGAGGAGAGATTTTGAAACACTTTGTATGAAATATTCTGATAATATAGACTCATTTTTACACATGTAAGTGGGTTGGTTACTCAAATCAGGTCTCATGGTGAGACACTTAAGGAAAGAAGAATAGTTGAGAAAGTTTTGAGAAGTTTGCCAGCAAGTTTTGAGGCCATTGTTGTGGCCATAGAAGAAACAAAGGATCTCTCACAGTTCTCAATGGATGAGATTAACGCATCACTGATTTCTCATGAACATAGACTGAATAGAGCAGCAAGCTCCTCATTGAAGCATGCCTTCAAGACACAAGTATCATTTGGTCAAGGTCGAGGTAGAGGAAGATCATATGCTAGAGGAAGAGGAAGAAGCCCGCACAGAGGTGGAAGAAGCAGCCCTTCAAGCTCAAATGGAAGAGGCAACAATCAAAATCCAAGTCAAGGCCCAAGCCAAAATCAAGCACAAGGTCAGAGGTACGATAAATCTCAAGTTCAATGTCATTACTGTAAGAAGTATGGTTATTATGCAAATGAATGTAGAAAGAAGCAATATGATATTAGTAACAAACCAAGTGTAAATTTCACAAGAGAAAATCATAACCATGATAGCATGTTTTTAGCTTGTAATGTAGCACAAGAAAAACAGAGTGATATATGGTATCTAGATTCAGGGTGTAGCAACCACATGTTAGGAAACATAGAAATGTTTTCTGATCTAGATGAAAGTGTGAAATCTGAAGTGACATTAGGGACTGATAGCAAAGTCTCTGTCATGGGAAAAGGAAGAGTTAATATCCTAACAAAGAAGGGGGAGAAGAAATACATCTCTGATGTTTACTTTGTCCTTGGTCTGAAACATAATCTCATGAGCGTTGGACAACTCATGCAGAAAGGCTACAATGTCTTCTTCAAAAATGATGTGTGCACAATTTTGGATAGGCCTCCAAGCAGACAACTAATTGCAAAGGTTCAGATGAAAAACAATAGAATGTTTCCCCTAAAAATAATATCAGATTTTCAGAAAGAAGGTGCACAAGCACAACTATCTATGAACTCACAAGAAAATGGAAGAAAAGGGGCAGTTGTCACACAAGTAAACTTTCAAGCAGAGGCAAAAGATGAAAACTGGTTATGGCACTTGAGATTTTGACATCTCAACTTTGGAGGTTTGAATCTGCTGCATAAGAAAGGCATGGTGAAGGGTTTACCACTCATAGAAAAACTAGACAACATATGTGAAGGATGTATCTTGGGCATGCAACATAGAGAGTCATTTCCAGCAGAAAAGTCAGTGAGGGCAAAGGCACCTTTGGAGATTGTCCATTCATACCTATGTGGACCAACGCAGACACCATCAACTGGTGGTAGCCACTATGTATTGACCTTCATAGATTACTACGCAAGGAAGACATGGGTCTTTCTCCTAAAACAGAAAAGTGAAGTGTTTGAGCGCTTTCACCAATACAAGGATCTTGTTGAAAAGCAAAGTGGACACTATATCAAAGTCTTTAGGACTGATAGAGGTGGTGAATACATCTCAAATGATTTCCTTCGTTTTTGTAGGGAGCAAGGAATTCACAAGCAATTTAAAACAAGATATACATCGTAGCAAAATGGTGTGGCAGAAAGGAAGAATAGGACCATTATGGAGATGGCAAGGAGTATGTTGAAAGCAAAGCATTTTGCAAATGACTATTAGGATGAAGCCATCACTTGTGCAGCATATATCTTGAATAGATGTCCAACCAAAAGTGTCCAAAACATTGTTCCTAAAGAGGCATGGAATGGAAGAAAGCAAAATGTCTCTCACATGAGAGTTTTTGGATGTGTGGCTGATGCACATGTCCCGGATGAGTTGAGAAAGAAGTTGGACAGCAAGGGGGAGAAATGCATATTTGTTGGATATAGTGATGAATCCAAGGCATACAAACTCTACAATCCATTAACCAAGAAGGTCATAATCAGCAGAGATGTACAATTCATAGAAGAGGAAGCATGGGATGGAAGTTTAGAAAAGAAAATCAATGTCAAAGCATGCATACCACATGAGGACAGAGAGGAATTAACAGTAGCAAGTAATTCCTCAACAGTGACTCCCTATACTCCTATTCAAGTGCAGCAAAGCAGGAAACAAGTGACGCCATCAACAAATAATAGGACAGTTTCACATAGCCAAGTAAGTGCTTCACCAAGCACACCGCGAAGTGCAACACCAAGTGACATATCAAGCCCATCTTTAGCAAGC
Organism: Pinus tabuliformis; assembly: GCA_031772625.1. NCBI lineage: Eukaryota > Viridiplantae > Streptophyta > Pinopsida > Pinales > Pinaceae > Pinus > Pinus tabuliformis. The sequence continues at coordinate 229,475,468 of CM062806.1, forward strand.
ACAAGAAGGCCAAAATTTAGAAATTTAAATGAAATTTATGAACAAGATGAAGTTGATAGTGGCACAAGTCTGAATTCCTTATTTGCATTATTTTTCCATGTAGATGACCCAATTCACTTTGAAGATGCAGTCAAAAGAAGAAAAATGGGTTGCGGTAATGGAGGAAGAAATAGAAGCAATAGAAAGGAATGACACATGGGAGTTAGTGAGCCTTCTGAAAGGAAAACATGTCATTGGAGTGAAGTGGGTCTATAAGACCAAAAGCAACATTGAGGGAAAGATTGAAAGGCACAAAGCAAAGTTAGCTGTCAAAGGATACAAGCAGCAGCATGGAAGAGATTACGCGGAGATGTTCGTGCCAGTTGCGTGAATGGAGACAGTGCGCGTAGTTGTGGCAATTGCCGCACAACACAAATGGAGAGTGTATCAGATGGACGTAAAGTCAGCATTCTTGAATGGATTGCTGAAAGAGGAAGTGTATGTCACGCAACCTCCTGGTTATGAGATTGAAGGCCAAGAAGACAAAGTGTATCGGTTGAGGAAAGCTCTTTATGGATTGAAGCAAACACCGTATGCATGGTACAGCAGGATAGATGCTTACTTGTTGGACAATGGTTTTGACAAATGTGACGGTGAGCCTACTCCCTACATCAAAGAGAGAGAAGGTAAGATTCTCATTGTCATCTTATAAGTAGATGATTTTATTTTTATAGGCAGTGATGATTTCCTCATCGCTGATTTCAAACAAGTCATGAAGAGTGAATTTGAAATGACTGACTTGGGATTGTTAAGATATTTTTTGGACATAGAATTGAAGCAAAATGGCATTTTTATCTCTCAAGAAAAGTATGTGGCAGAAATTTTGGAGAGGTTTAAAATGCATAACAACAAGTCCGCACCAAATCCAACTATAATAGGGTTGAAGTTGAGCAAAGAAGATTGCAGCAGCAATGTCAATCCGACATTATATAAAAGCATGCTAGGCAGCCTGATGTATTTGATCGCCACTAGGCCAGATATAATGTATGCAGTAAGTTTGGTGTCAGGGTTCATGGAGACACCCAAGGAGACACATTGGCAAGCAGCGAAAAGGATTCTAAGGTATGTCAATGGGACAAAACGATATGGCGTTTTGTACAGAGCAACAAGTGATTTCAGGCTGTTTGGTTACACTGACAGTGATTGGGCAGGCAGTGTCAATGACAGAAAGAGCACGTCAGGATATGTTTTTCATTTGGGTTCTAGAGCCATTTCATGCGCCTGCAAGAAGTAGCCAATAGTGTCACTGTCAACAGCAGAAGTTGAATATGTCGCAGCAACAGCAGCAACATGTCAGGTAGTTTGGATGAGAAGGATGTTGAGGGATCTTCATCATGACCAAGAGGGCGCGACAACTATTTTCTGTGACAACACCTCAAAAATTTCATTGTCAAAGAATTCTATCTTCCACAAAAGGACCAAGTATATTGATGCTAAATATCATTTTATTAGAGAGTTGATTAACAATGATGAAATTGTGTTGCAGCACTGCAGGTCATAGGAACAATTGGCTGATATTTTCACAAAGCTTTAGCAGGTGAAAGTTTTTTTTATCTTAGAAACTGTTTGGGAATTGTCAATGGCGGCAATTGTGATTAAGGGGGAGTGTTGCAAATAATAATCCCAACCACCACAATAAACAGTCTGACAGTAGCCATACCTGTTAGACGTATTTTTGCAGATTGCGTCTCTGCTTGAAGATAGAAGGACTGAAGCCAGACGCGAACCATTTAGAAACTTAGCAAAGGCATTTAAAGAAGTTACGTGCTTTGGTAAATAGATATGGGCAAGCATTCATTCAGCAACCTTTGCCCACACTCCAGAAACACCTGCACAATTCTGATCACACTCAACAAGAACATCATATTAATTTTGCTCTATCATGAATTAAATGTAAAATTGTATGTTGAGTTAAATATGAATGCAAAATTCATTTTGACTGTGTAGAGAGGTTAGAGAGAGTAAGAGGTAAGAAAAAGAGTGCAAGTCTCTATGGAGAAAATGGTGGAGCAAATTTTGGTGGGCGCGTGAAAACAACAGTTACTCTGTTTTACTGTGTGTTATTCTGTGTAAGTTTAAATCACTGTAAAACTTTTATTTTACTTGGTGAATAAGCCGCAGTTTCATGTAAATGTATTTTTCATGTTTAAGAAATGAATACTAAGTTTTAGTGTGTTGCTCCAAACCCATCTTGTTATTTTTGTTGTGAGTATTCATTAAGTCTCTGAAATAGTTGCGCGGTGCGCAAAATCCAAGTCTGGGAAATAGCCTCGTGCTGCACGAAGGTAGCTCCACAAAATCAGCTTCGCGGTGCGCGAACCTAGTTTTGCGAAAGTAGCTTCACAAAAGTCATAACTCTCTGCCTCTCCCCTTTGCAAAAACGAAAATTAAATTCCTAGAGTTTTCTAACATCTTTACCATGGCCTCGACTTACACCGATTGTGAGCTTTCCTAGACCAGGAAGAGTTGTAGAAGGGAGATAATTTAACTCCTCAGATAAAAGGTGTTATTGGAACCACCACCGTCCATATATCTATTTATCTACCAATTATTGCGAGTCACTTTGGTGTTTGGATGAGCTGCTGCACATGCATATTCCCGTCTTCTATCATGTCAAGCTTTTAGAACTTCGGTGGCCGAGGGGAGGCTATGGAGTGTACACTCGAGCCCTACATACTCTAGAAGAAAAGAAAACATATGACTCTCAAACTCGTCAAAATAAGCTGCAATATGATTTGGATACTATTGAAAAATGGACACATGCTCTTTCCGATGTTGCAGATATAAGTGGTTTCGAGCTAGAAGAATATAATGGCCGGTGAGACCTCTAACTATCCTGATTGTTCGTCTTTGTTTTCTTTATTAGAATCAAAGGTATATCATATTATATCTACACTCTTCACAATAGTAATTTCATTATCGACATCATATCATTCAGTGACGAGGCACAGCTACTAGTTGATGTCACAGAACGAGTGCTGGAAATAGTTTCAAAAACACCCCTGGATGTCTCCAAATATCCTATTGGACTTGATATCAAGCTAAAAGATTTTGAAGAAAAGTGTTTTTGCAGTATCACAAAGATGTGAAGGCAAGGGTTGTAGGAATTGTGGGACTTGGCGGGATTGGCAAAACCATCTTCGCAAAAAAATTCTTCAACCGTGAGAGATAAAAGTACCCTTGTTCTTATTCTTCAACTGTGAGAGATCAAAGTCATTGCAGAGTACACTTCTTCATGATTTGTCTCCATTTTCTAAGAAAATAAACTAAAGGTATAGAGAATCTTAGGAAGCATCTCTTCTTCTAGCTTTTTTATCATTTTAGATTGTTAGAAAGAAATTACGGGAGAAATCAGTTGCGACAAAGTAGGCAATGTCAATTTCAGTTGTGGAAAGATAAATCTTAGGTTGCGGCGAGGATATCACAACCACACAAGGACTTAATTAAAACACAGAGTTCACTCACTACTTGTGTAAGATTAAAACCATAACTCAACTGACCACACTTTATACTATATGTCAAAACATAAAGAAATTACATTCTCATGATAAATGGATGTTGCAGCTCCAAATGAAAAACACAACAAACTTATTGTGATTTACGCATTACTCGGTTGCAGAGTAAACTTCTGTAAAACTCTATAAAACTAGTTTTCACACTCCCACTAATATTTCCTCCGCGATTTTCTCCTCACTACCTCACAGACTCGCTCTCTAAGTTGCCCAACATTACAACATTATAAATGACTTTTACTTGCATATTTATCTTAACATACAAATTTAACATTAATTACATGGCAGAGAAAATATTTAATACGCAACATGGACGATTTTACATAGTAAATGATTTTTTGAACTTGCAGGTGTTGTGGAGTGTGGGCAATAGTCGTGAAATGAATGCTTGCCCATACTTATTTATTAAACTTCATTAAATTCTTTAACTTCTGTGAAGCATTGTGGAATGGTCCACTCTAAACTTATGTTCTTCCGCCTGCAAACAAAATCACAACCGTGCAATGGTTGATTGGGCAAGCATGGTGTATATCAGTGTGTTTAAGGCGGTGGTTGGGATTATTATTTCCAACACTCCCCCTTAATAACAACTGCTTCCATTAACAATTCCCAAACAATCTCTGATATAAACAAAAATTTCACGTGCCAATGGCTTTATGAAAATATCAGCAAATTGTCCCTGTGACCTGCAGTGTTGCAACACAATTTCATCATTTTTAATCAACTCTCTAATAAAATGATATTTAGCATCAATATGCTTGGTCCTCTTGTGAACGAATTCTTTGACAATGAAATTGTGGATGTGTTGTCGCAAAAAATAGTTGTCGTTCCCTCTTGGTCGTGGCGAAGATCCCTCAACATCCTTCTCATCCAAACTGCCTAACATGCTGCTGCTATTGCGGCGACATATTCAACTTCTGTTGTTGACAATGAAACTATCGGCTGCTTCTTGGAAGCCCATGAAATGGCTCCGAAACCCAAATGAAAAACATATCCTGACGTGCTCTTTCTATCATCGACACTTCCTGCCCAATCACTATTGGTGTAACCAACCAGCCTAAAATCATCTGTTGCGGTGTACAAAACACCATACTATTTTGTCCCATTGACATACCTTAGAATCCTTTTCATTGCTTGCCAATGCATCTCCTTGGGTGTCTCCATGAACCTCGACACCAAACTCACTACATACATTATATCCGGCCTAGTGGCAATCAAATACATCAAGCTGCCTATCATGCTTTTGTATAATGTCGGATTGACATTGCTGCTGCAATCTTCTTTGCTCAACTTCAACCCCATGGCAGTTGGAGTTGGTGTGGGCTTGTTGTTTTTCATTTTAAACCTTTCCAAAATGTCTGCCACATACTTTGCTTGAGAAATAAAAATGCCATTTTTTGTTTGCTTTACTTCTATGCCTAAAAAATATCTTAGCAATCTCAAGTCAGTCATTTCAAATTAATTCTTCATGACTTGTTTGAAATCAGCGATGAGGAAATCATCATTGCCTGTAAAAATCAGATCATCTACATATAAGACGACAATAAGTATCTTACCATCGATCTCTTTGATGTAGAGGGTAGGTTCTCCATCACACTTGTCGAAACCATTTTCCAACAAGTAGGCATCTATCATGTTATACCATGCACACGATGCTTGCTGCAATCCATAAAGAGCTTTCCTCAACCGATACACTTTGTCTTCTTTCCCTTCTACCTCATAACTAGGCGGTTGCGCAACATATACTTCCTCTTTTAGCACTCCATTCAAGAATGTTGACTTTACATCCATTTGATACACTTTCCATTTATGTTGCATAACAATCGCCACAATTGTACGCACCGTCTCCATCCTTGCGACTCGCGCGAACATCTCCGCATAATCTCTTCCATGCTGCTACTTGTATTTTTTGACAACTAGCCTTGCTTTGTGTCTTTCAATCTTTCCATCAACATTGCTCTTGTTCTTATAGACCCACTTCACTCCAATGACTTGTTTTCCTTGTGGAAGGTTCACTAACTCCCATGTGTCATTCCTTTTTATTGCTTCTATTTCTTCCTCCATTGCCACAACCCATTGCTCATAAATTTCATTTAAATTTCTGAATTTTGGTCTTCTTATGCTCGTTGAATATGGGCTTGACATATCACTTGGTGTTGTGCTTTGTGGCGTGCTTGGAGAAGCACTTACTTGACTGTGTGACGTTGTCCTATTATTTGTTGATGGTGTTCCTTGCTGCCTATTTTGTTGCGCTTGAATAGGTGTAGAGGGAGTCACTGTTGAGGAATTGTTTGTTGTTGTCAATTCCTCTTTGTCCTCATGTGGTATACATGCTTTGACATTGACTGTCTTCTCTAAACTTCCATCCCATGCTTCCTCTTCTATGAACTGCACATCTCTGCTGATTATGACTTTCTTGGTTGATGGATTGTAGAGCTTGTATGCTTTGGATTCATCACTGTATCCAACAAATATACATTTCTCCCCTTTGTTGTCCAACTTCTTCCTCAACTCATCCGGGACATGTGCATATGCCACACAACCAAAAACTCTCATGTGAGTGACACTATGCTTTCTTCCACTCCATGCCTCTTCAGGAACCACGTTCTAGATGCTTTTGGTTAGACATCTATTCAAGATATATGTTTCACAAGCGACATCTTCAACCCAATAATCAATTTGGAAATGCTTTACCTTCAACATACTCCTTGCCAGTTCCATAATGGTCCTATTCTTCCTTTCCACCACACCGTTTTGCTGAGGTGTATATCTTGTTGTAAATTGCTTGTGAATCCATGCTCCCTACAAAACCGAAGGAGGTCATTTAAGATATATTCGCCACCTCTGTCAGTCCTGAGGACTTTGATGTAGTGTCCACTTTACTTCTCAACAAGATCTTTGTATTGGCGAAAGCACTCAAACACTTCACTTTTCTGTTTTATGAGAAAGACCCATGCCTTCCTTGTGTAGTCATCTATGAAGGTCAATACATAGTGGCTACCTCCAATTGATGGTGTCTGCATTGGTCCACATAAATTTGAATGGACAATCTCCAAAGGTTCCATTGCCCTTACTAACTTTCTTGCTGGAAATGTCTCTCTATGTTGTTTGCCCAAGATACATCCTTCACATAGGCTGTCCGATTTTTCTATGAGTGGTAAACCCTTTACCATGTCCTTCCTATGCAGCAAATTCAAACCTCCAAAGTTGAGATGTCCAAATCTCAAATGCCATAACTAGTTTTCATCTTTGGCCTCTACTTGATAGTTTACTTGTGTGACAACTGCCTCTTTTCTTCCATCCTCTTGTGAGTTCATTGATAGTTGTGCTTGTGCACCTTCTTCTTTCAAATCTAATCTTATTTTTAGGGGAAGCATTCTATTGTTTGTCATCTGAATCTTTGCAATTAGTTGTTTGCTTGGAGGCCTATCCAAAATTGTACACTCATCATTTTTGAAAAAGACATTGTAGCCCTTTTGCATGAGCCATCCAATGCTTATGAGGTTATGCTTCAAACCGGGGACAAAGTAAACATCTGAGATGTACTTCTTCTCCCCCTTCTTTGTTAGGATATTAACTCTTCCTTTTCCCATGACAGAGACTTTGCTATCAGGCCCTAATATCTCTTGAGATTTCACACTTTCATCTAAATTGAAAAACATTTCTATGTTCCCTGACATGTGGTTGCCACACCCTGAGTCTAGATACCATATATCACTTTGTTTTTTTTGTGCTACATTACAAGCTAAGAACATGTTATCATGGTTCTGATTTTCTTTTGTGAAATTTACACTTGGTTTGTTACTAATGTCATATTGCTTCTTCCTACATTCATCTGCATAATGACTATACTTCTTACAGTAATGACATTGAACTTGAGATTTATCATACCTCTGACCTTGTGTTTGATTTTGGCTTGGGCCTTGACTTGGATTTTGATTGTTGGCCCTTCCACTTGAGCTTGAAGGGCTTCTTCTTCCACCTTTGTGTGGGCTTCTTTCTCTTCCTCTAGCATATGATCTTCCTTTGCCTCGACCTTGACCAAAGGAAACTTGTGTCTTGAAGGCATGCTCCAATGAAGAGCTTGTTTCTCTATTTAGTCTATGCTCATGCGAAATTAGTGATGCATGAAGCTCATCCACTAAGAACTGTTAGAGATCCTTTGTCTTTTCTATGGCCACAACAATGGCATCAAACCTTGTTGGCAAACTTCTCAAAAATTTCTCAACTATTCTCTTTTCTTCAAGTGTCTCACCATGAGACCTGATTTGAGTAACCAACCCAAGTACATGTGTAAAAAACGACTACATCCTCAGACTCTTTCATACAAAGTGTTTCAAAATATCTCCTTAGCATTTGTAGCTTTGTTGTCTTGACTTTTGCCATGCCTTGGTAGGTTGTCTAGAGGGTGTCTCATGCTTTCTTGGACTTCGTTGCTACTGCAGCATTTGGGAAAATACTTTCATGAACTGCTTGGAAAATATAGATCAAGACTTTTGAATCCTTCTTCATGTTGTCCCTTAACAAATCTCTTTATGCTTGAGGCAGGGCATTGTATGCCGCTGTATATGCTAGTTCTTGAAAATCATTCTCCACCAAATCCCAAACAAAAACAGGGTCTTCATTGTAATAGCCCAATAATCATAATTTTTGCCATTAAATTAAGGTATCTGAGGATTAGTCAGACTTGTGCTTGATGTTGCCATTTCTAAGTAAAAGGAAAAACTTTCTACCTGCTTGTAAATATGCTAAAAAACAATCTGCCCTCAAAACAATTTCTTTAACTATTAGTAAAAACACTTGTTTTTACACTAACAATATTTAACCTAATACCATGTTAGAAAAATTTTAGGGGTGCAAAGGAATTCAGAAATCGGTTGTGGCAAAGTAGGAAATGTCAACTTCAGTTGCGGAAACTTAAATCTTAGGTTGCGGCGAGGATATCGCAACCACACAGGGACTTAATTAACACACAGAGTTCACTCACGGCAAAACAGAGTAAAATAAAAGAGGTTGCAGTAATTTACTTGTAAAACCATAAAGCAACTGACCACACTTTATATTATATGTTAAAACATAAAGAAATTACATTGGTGTGATAAATGGAGGCCACAACTCCTCCACAATTTTCTCCTCACTACCTCACATATTCATGCTATCTAACTTGCCCAACATGCCCAACATTACAAATGACTTTTACATGCATATTTATCTTAACATACAAATTTGACATTAATTACGTGACATAGAAAATATTTAATAGGCAACATGGGCGATTTTTCATAGTAAATGATTTTCTGATCTTGCAAGTGTTGTGGAGTGTGGGCAACAGTGGTGGAATGAATGCTTGCCCATACTTATTTATTAAACTTCATTAAATGCTTTAACTTCTGTGATGTGTTGCGGAATTGTCCTTTTGAACCTCTGTTCTGACTTCTGTCTTTCTGCCTACAAAAAAAATCGCAACGGTGCAGTGTGCAGTGGTTCATTAGGAAAGCATGGTGCAAGTGTGTTTAAATCGGTAGTTGAGATTATTATTTACAACATAGATGATGTCGATAATAACGACCAGCTGTATGCATTGCTTTTACTCGCTAGAGATGTTCTTGATTTGAAGAGCTTAATTCTAGTTACGTCTCACCATAAGGACGTACTTACAACCTCGGGAATTGAAGAATCATCTATTTATAAGCTATAGGGCCTCAATCGACAACACTCCAAAGTGCTCTTCTGCTGGCACGCTTTCCACCAACCTCATTCCGTTGCAAGATTTGGGGAGTTGGTTAATAAGTTTTTGAATTCCTGCAATGGATTGCCATTATCTCTTAAGGTCATCGGGGCGCTTCTTTATTACAAAAAGCATCTTGAGAATTGGGAAGCACAATTGCTCAGAATCTCCAAAATACTTCCAGCAGATATAAGGAATGCATTGAAAATTAGTTACGACAGTGTCAAAGAAGACAAGAAGCATATTTTCCTAGACATTCCATGTTTCTTCATAGGAGAAGACAAGCATACCGCCATCAATATATGGAATGGATGCGAGTTGTCAGGGAGGGTAGGTGTTCAAAAGCTAGATGATACGTGTCTCGTGGAACTCCATAGGAAGAAATGCACCATGTTGGACCCTGTCTTGGAGGTAGATGGGAAAGAATGTATAAAAATGCATGACCATCTTAGAGACCTGGGAAGATATCTAGCAGAGAAAGAACCTTTGCAACGTCTTTGGCACCTAGATGTCAATCTTTCCCCAAATTGATGGGTATGGATTACACAAATTTTCAAAATAGCGAGGCCGTTTATCAAATTTTGATTTCCTAAACTTTTCAAGGGTTCAATATTGTTTCTAATAGTTTCCAGATAACAATTTAGGTGCATGGAGTTACAAACTTTGCTCAGTGTAGTCCTTTGGTACCTGATATGAGCGATTGGCACCGAAGGAGATTGCCGCTGCTTAGTGTTGAGGGTTGTGTGGATAAAGTATTGCGCGACCAGCAGTTACCACAACTAATATGGCTCCGCTAGTCAAACTGTCTGTACTCCTCCTTACCTTGCAAGTTTCCAATGAAAAATTTAAGAGTTTTATGTGTAAAGGGGAGAAAATTGAATAGACTCTGGCAAAATGTGTTGTGCTCCCCGTTAATGGCGGTGTAGAAAGATAATCCAACGCTCCCCGTGTGTTTCGTTGCATGTGCTTAAATCTAGCGATGTGTCTATTTACTAATACCTGCGGGTTTTGGTGTAACGACAATCGTGACTCCAACAAGTGGTATCGGAGCCAAAGATCTCGAGTTCGAAACACACCTGGCTCGCGTTGGGGAAGATTGTTGTGCTCCCCGTTAATGGCGGTGTATAAGGATAATCCAACGCTCCCCATGTGTTTCGTGGCATGTGTTTAAATCTAGCGATGTGTCTGTTTACTAATACCTACGGGTTTTGGTGTAACAGCAATCGTGACTCCAACAAAATGAATCTCAGGTACGCAGTCATATAACTTATTGACAAAATGTTGTTTGTAATTTCCTTAATTGCAAGAATTGCTTGGTTTATAGTATCCTGTCTTCGTATATATTAACATCTAAGGAGCATTGAAGGTACCTCTAAAGTTGAGAGAGCTACATATCGCTGCTACTTTTTGGCGGTTAAAGATTCCAAAGTCTATAGGGCAGCTGAAACACCTCGAGAAGATAAAATTCTTCAAACATTGCGGCTGGAAACTTTTCCATCTGAGTTCTGTTATCTGCAGTCCTTGAAAAACTTGGAGTTAAGGAGCTGTTCAAAGTTGAAGTCGCTTCCAAATAGCCTTTGTAGATTGACGAACCTCCAACATATTAACTTGTATTAGTGCTACGATCTGCAGATGCTCCCAGATGACTTTGGAAAGTTGACTGAACTTCGACATCTTCGCTTGACCCGTTCCCTGTTGCAGGCGTTTCCAGACTCTGCGATCTTGAGGAGCCTTCAACATATTGACTTGAAGTTCACCAAATTCGAAATCATTCCAGAGTCCTTTTGGAAGTTAACGAACCTTCAACATATTGACTTGTCGTATTGCAGCCATTTTAAAATGATCCCATCTTCATATGAGAATCTAATCAACCTCCGATATATTGACTTGTAACGCTGCATCTGTTTGGAAATGATCCCCCCTCCTGATTGAGAAAAAGGAACCTGGAGATTAGAATTCACGAGTGCAACCATTTGAAAAAAGCGGATTCCAATAAGGCCGCTACATTCCATGTTCACAATAACAACAATACCTTAAAATTGACACGAGGGTTTCCCCACTCTCCCCATACTTTCCACGAAAAAGGAAAATATTATTGATAATTCAAGTTCAAACTGATGGTTTCCAAGTCTCGCTGTTCTGAATTGATGCATCAGTAAAAATATTATTGATAATTCAAGTTCAAAATCATGGTTTACAAGTCTCGTTGTCTTTACTTGTTAGGTTTATTTCAGCCGGGAATCCGGTGCTGAAGTCCATTTCCACACAGATGTGTGCATAGGTGGTTCTGGCATATTCCTCTGTTTCTGGGCACCTGCAGTAAAATTTCCCAATTGCATTTCCAATGGCTTAATATAATTTCCCAATTATATTAAGTTTATTGGATTTAATCTCTATAAAGTATTCATCAATTATTTTTAATAATAAGTAAAAATAGAAAATTATAATTTATTTTAAAATAATTATATTTGTTGGACACCTAATCCTCAATGGGTTAGTGTGGAAGCGGAATAGACAAAAGGAAATCCAAAAGACCCTGGGATGTGGAACCCAACGGTCAAAACATGTACTATAAATGTATATCTCTTGTTAATAAAAATATACTCTCATGTTTTATCATTCAGATTATGCTACTACCCATGTGTGTTTAACATGGTATAAGAGCAAGCGATTGCTGGTCCTGCTCCATTTTGAGTCATTATAATGAGCCATTATTTTCCTACGAATATTGACCTATCATTTAGGTTGCCTTGAGCACTTGGCATTATAAGGGCTATTCATGGCATTTGTGCCAATGGTTGGTTCTGTCAAAGATTCTGATGAGCTTTGAGTGTTTGATGCCAGAAATGGCGCCCATTTCTGAAGAACTTGGACAATACTCTAATTACCACATTCCATTGCCGCATCCACCCTTTAGATGCTTCTGTGGAGTCTGTCTACTGCGCTCTCTGTCTGCCATAATTATTGTATGGGCCATTCTGCCCTCTATGTTACCCACTGCGTGGCTTCTATGCATACATTGTCTGTCATATTCCATATATTCCTACATGCGCTAGTTCTACCATGCCTCTGCTTTGAAAACCTTCTGAATCGCTGCCATTCATTCATTCAATCCATCATTAATTCCAGAGGCACTCGGCTGCCTCCTCTTCTTTCTTTCCAAGCGTTGAATGCCTTGAGGATCGACAGATTTGGTAACAATGCTTTTACCTCTGTTGATCTCAGTGTTTTCATCCTGGAGGATGGAAAGTGGTTTCCGTTTGACCATATTTTTCTATTGAAGGACTCAATTATGTTGAATGATTGTTGTAATAAGAAAGTGCACTGAGAAATCAATGGGAAATTTATGTTTCAGAGCAGATTGTTTGGTTGTGGTTCAAGCGTGAGTGAAAAACAAAACCCGTGACTGGTATGTATGATGCATATGGATTTTGTATGATGCGTATGACTGTGAATTGGTATGTTGCGTATGGCAAGACTGTTGAACACAGGTCCTGAGATCGATACCGAAGAGGTCCCGCAGGGACGCAGTGTTTTTTGGCGAATTTCGAGTAATTGCTTGCCAGCTTTCTATAGAAGAAGACGGATACCATGAGATCGGGGTCCATGGTTTTGATTATTTTAATGTTTTTAAAGATATGCACTATCTTCATAATCTTTGAGCCTTAATTGCAATATAAAGGTTTCTTGTCATAATTCTCGTGCTGTGATTTGTTTTTATAAGGAATTCTGGTAATAATTTGACAAATTTGCCTGTGTACCTGTTCAATTAGACAATTGGTGGAATACAAGGCCAGGGATGTTGTTGGGAAAAGTATCCAATACGGAATGACCCTATCCCACTCTAAGGGTGATAGTACCTCAGCAACAACTGAATGCAAATCTATTCAAGATTACTTCTTTATGAGATGAGAGAGAGAAGAGAAGGAGGATCCACTAACCGTTATCTTGCGCTAATGGTTGATCCAATCTTCACTCTTTGCTGCTTGCTCCTAGCTCCTTGCTCTTTCACTGGCCCAGCTACACAAAGATCCTGTAAAAGCACAAGAAAAGGAAACTACAAGAAGCATACATCCATAATCGATTCAAGGATTAGAATAAATCAAATATACAAGCATCAATTCACCATTGAGACACATGCATATAGAAGAACCTCAAATACTTTATTAATGGAAGAAGTAAAGTTCTGAGAGTGTTACAACCATAATAGGCCCAATCCAGCAACACCTCCCAGCAGAAAGAAATCTCCTCTTCACCTCCTTCAAGCAAATCACCCAATAGTTCTATACTCAAACCAACAGCACTTCCTTACTTGCACAAAATTCCAGCCCCCTATAGACCTCATGAGAGAGCTCTATATATAGAAGTTTTGGAGAAAGCATGAGTCAGCTTGAGACTGACATGAAGCTGACTAGTGTCCTCTCCTACTTCAGTTAATCTTCAGTTCTTGAGTCCACTTGGAGTCTCTTGCTTCCACTTGGAGATCTAGATCCTCTTACTCATCACAAGGCGAATTCCCTGATCCAAGTGTCAGTTTGGAAGCTTCCTAGGCAATTGACACCTTGCAGAATGACTGTGCCACTTGGCCAATCTCGCCCAGCGCAGGTAGCCTTCATTGATTTTGACATTCAGCGCAGGTACAGAGTGGAGCAGTTGACATTCAGCGCAGATGCTCAGTGGAGCAGCTGACATGATCCAGAAACAGCTTGTTTTTTAGTGTTTTCAGGTGGAGAACTGATTTTCAGTGTTGTGGTTTGCTGACCTTGTTCCTCTAGGGGTAAGAACAACATGTTTAGGGACTTTGGATCCCTCAGATTATTGACATTTCATGCTTCATGCTGTTAGGCACAAAAATGTCTATAACAGTTGCCCCCTAAAGTATGAGGTCGTTTATCGGGTGAAATGCTTTATCAGGAGGATCCGAAGTTCATTCAATCGCTGAGAGGTGCCCTGTAATAAAATACAATACAATACATTATTTTTCATTCTGCTTTCATGATCTAGCTGAGGCGGGCATTCCCATGCTCAGCTTTATAAATTCATTTTGGTACATATAACAGACGATCGTCTGATGGTAGACTGATAATTCTCTGCTGAAATTATCATCCTTTGAGTAGGATAATCATCTGCTGCAATAATGTACATATCAAATGCTTTTATATTTCCTGAATATATATCGCAGCCCGAATGGATGAAACTAGATCCGAGGTCTTCAAACTCGTTCGATCTTCACTCTAAGTACAAGTCGATCCATGTGAGAATTGCGCTGAAGTCGAACATGGAAAGACATTGCTTGATTACCGGTCAATAATGTAAACCGTTAACAAGCGCGAGAGGAATCACCGATAATGATAATGACCCTCAAGGTACTACAGTACAATTCACGTGGTGTGAATATAGGACTTGGCATCGAACACCACGCAAAATCTTCTGGTCGAAGGTCATTGATGTATACCTGTCGCCGGAAGTGAGAAACTTGCCATTGAGGCATGCAAGCTTCAAAGTACTGGGGGGGGTGTTCCTAGATCAACTTCTTGGATAATGAGCTGAAGTCGACAAGAAGCGATCCGTCAAAGGAGGGCCTTAATGAATCCCACATCAGTGACACGGAACGGAGCTAATGATTTTAGTGGAGGTGAAAACAATCTGTGAGATATGATTCAGGGTGGCGATCATGGGTGGATGAAGGATAATGTATGGCAGTGGATGGGACACAGTTGACTCTTTCTGAACAACATCTCTTGAACATATAACGACACTGATGTGATGGATCGGTAGCATTACCCCAAATACGGATGGTTTGGCGAAGACCATGGTGATGAGACCGGTGAATGAAACAACCCAACCCGATGTGATACGGAGGACAAAGTGTCATGTTCAAGAGCGACTTGCTACCATTAAAGCTTTGAGGTTCTCCCAATTTTTCCCTAGTCATTTCTGACCAGTACCTCTTTATTTTTGTCAAGCTTGAGGAGGATAACATATGCTTGTTCTATAACCTGCCCTTCGGGCAAGCCCATCGCTATGTTTTAACGAGCCTAGCGATAGGGAAACTCGTTCTCGTCTAAAGACAAGTTTGTCGCTATTTAATCATTTTAACGAGTCTAGCGACAAAGACAACTCGGTCCTTTTCATTTTTAGAGAGTCTAAAAAGGTACAGAAAGTTAACTCCAAAATTCCTTTTTCGTCATCTAATCCCTTAAGTCCGAAAAAGTATAAAACAATACAGAAGGGATGAATTTTCGATAACTTTAATGAGCCGAATAAAACAAGCGCTCGACCTTTTTGTGCAATAATCCCTCAGGTCCAAAAAGATTAAAATCTAGAGGAGGGATAGCTCTTCCAGCCCTTTTAACGAGCTGGAAGGCTAAAACTCGGCAAACTTTTCATATTTTTCGAGTCAATTGAAAAGAGCTCAAAGAAGACTCGTCTTTTGAGGAACGCGTGATAAACAGGGATAGCAGCAGATTCCAGGTACAGGTTGGAATTTTCCAATCACGGCAGTGTCACAAGGATCGCTAAGTGAAATCACTCTTCGCAGCTGTTCCTCAAAATGGGTAAACAATCATATGGGGGTGAACGATCGGCCAAATGGAATGGAGGTGGCAGGTGCAAACACGACCAAGGCTTTTCATGGCTAATAAATTTACGATCACAATGGTTATTTACCGGGATAGGTTCATTTTTTAATGAGCTTGAACTCTGGTGGAAACCCTTGCTCACGCTTTTCTATTTTTTAACGAGCATAAATTCCGCGGTAAAACTGCTCGAATCTTTGCATTTATTTTTTAACAAGCATGAACTTTATGCTAAAACTGCTCGATATATGGTCAAATTTTTTATTTTTTACCATTACTAGCTTTTCTCTTTTCAAATATAGTACTGCATTTTCAATTGCTGCAACAAACTATGTTAGAAATGAATAATATTTGCATGAAAATGAGATTATAACCCTAATATTTCACTTTGTACTACGTAAAAAGCCATTAAAAGGTGTTTTTACCTCTCATTTACCATTTCATTTGCATTTGGTTTGTTGGAGCTCTGGAGGTGCCTCTTCCCCCTCGAATTTCACCAGCTGATTCCGGAAGATTCTACGGACGATTTTTGGCGCCGCCTGGACCAGGTAGGAGCTAAACCCTAGCTCTTTCTTTTCACGGTTTCATTTTCCTGTTTTTTGCCTGTTTTCCAGTCTTTCTGAGCCCCTGGGGTTTTGCCAGGGCGCCCTAGGTTCAGCGCAGGTTCCCCATTCGAAACCTGCGCTGAAGGTCAATCTGCCTTAAGGCAGTCTGACCCTCAGCGCAGGTAGAGGACCTTCTGCCTGCGCTGGGCTCAAAAGGACTAAGTTTCCAGTTCATTTTTGATGAATTTTTCGCCAGTTTTTCATCAAAACAGGAATTCACTCTTTCTCTTGTTTGCTTTGCAGGGAACCTTGAACAAAATGTCCCTTACATGGCGAGAACAAGAACATGAAGAGGAGGACATGATTTCCCTCCATGACCCGGTCACGGTGAACGCGCTGCGGAACTGTGGCCTGCTGAAGTTCTTCCGTATCTCTAGTATGAGAGCACAGATTTCTTTACTGAAGTATATGCTTGATGCTTGGGATCCTGTTAACCAAGTATTCCAGATTAGGGGGAAGACCATCCCCTTGACCATAGAGGACATGTACTTCTTGACTGGATTGTCAAGACGAGGTGCCTTCGTTTCCTTATCAGGTACGGCCCGGGGGACTGATTCCACCAGAGATTATGTCCGCCAGTATTGCAGGGAAGGTTCTCAGCCGAGCAGAGACGGCAAGATTGTTATCCGTGAGATTACTGATCGGGCTCTCAGGTCCATTATGTTCACTATTGGTAGGATGGCCGGCAGCGCAGCTCTACATGTTGCCAATAGGTCTTATATGCAGCACGCCTTGGAGTGTCTCCAACCGAAAGTATTCAACTGGTGTGATGCAGTACTTGTTCAGATGAAAAGTCAATTGACCAAGGTAAAGGACGGGAAGTTGAAGAACTTTGGATTTGGTTCTATTCTGACTGCCTTTGCCTTGGAGAAAATCCCACTGATGCAGCCCCAGTACATCATACTTGACTTGCCTTCTCCGACCGAGCCACGTATGCACAGGTGGGTTGACCACATGTCTAGGCATGCCGGTCACCCTCAGATTACTTTTACTGAGGCCTTCTTTAGGTGGTTCTAGCGCCAGGAGATGGCGTTTTCTGAGTATCCATATGTGGGTATGGATTTCCAAGGTGATCCGGATTTGGTGCTACCGGATGGCGAGCAGTGGGGTGCCATTGGTAAACTCTTTGACCATATTACTGTTTATTGTTCTTACTCATAATGTTGCTGTGCTTTATTCTATCAAGACTTTTAACTGTACTCTTGGGTGCATGCAGATATTGGTCCTGTTCGTCCAGCAGTTCGTCCGAGATCGCCAGCTGCTACCCCGGCAGGGGAGCCTGCTAGGAGAGTTGTTATTCGCGATCTTGACGACACTGAGACCCTTACAGCTGTGCAGGAGCAGGTTGAGAGCCTTACTCGTGGCCTTCCGAATGTACAGACTGACGAGTTACCTTTACAGCTGCAGCGTCATACCATTGGTGTGCCTAGACGATGGACTCGTCTCTTGCGCATGATTACACAGGCCGTGACGTACTATCATGAGCACCACTAGGCTAGGGTGCCCCCTAGCATCTTTTTGAGTTTTTAGGTCATATGACCAATTTTGTCTTGGTTACAGAACATTATGTATGAACTTATATAAACAGCTTATATATTTTGATTTTCGGGTTTTATTCTGGTTGACTTATGTGATCCATATGTACAATCTTTGATGATGTGTCCTTTTTACAAATGATGCAAATGTCTATCTAACACATAGTTTGCTAATGAGTCGGTTAATGTGTTTAAATTTCTTGAAATATGTTGATATTGAATTGAATCAAATCGTCTTTCCAAGATCTTAACCCTTAGGAACATGCGATAAATAGCTGGATTGCAAACTGAATATATACCATTGAGTTGTAGTATTACGAGCTATGAGTCTAGCCTGACAATTAGTCAGCGTATGCCACGTGCGATGGCATCAGAGAGTAGTTCTATCAACGCGCTATACTCAGCGATGTTATTCGTTGATTGCCCAATACATACACCTCTGAAACTTACTAACTGGCCGCTTGGATCAAAAATGGCCCAGGCCGCGGAAGACAGGTTCCGCGAACTACGACTCGCTCCGTCGGCATATCCAACACATGTCTCCATAAGGTTCGACATCTGCCACAAATGAAAAAGGTGGATCATTCGACCAAAACAAATACTTTAGCGAAAACAAAATACAACAAAAGCATGCAGGTTACTATTTAAGCATAGTAACGCTTGAGGTACAACCCATTGCGGGGCTGTGCCAGTGGAATTCCATCGTAATCCATTAACTCGTAGGCTCCTTTTGCTAACACCCTTTTAACAATATAGGGGCCCATCCATAAGGACTGGAATTTACCTGCTCCCAATTTATCGGATTCTTGATCATAAAGCAAGACCAAATCACCTTCTGAGAAGACACGGGGTTTGACATTTTTGTCGAACTGAGCCTTGACTCGTTTCTTATGGGCCTCGTTAGCCAAAGCGGCATCACGACGGGTTTCATCCAACTGGATTAATTCCAAGAAACGAGCCTCTTCTTCTGAAGTTCCGGGGAGGAGGTCGATCGCGAGTTTAAGCGACGAAATTTCACACTAGATTGGCAAGACTGCTTCCAGGCCATACACCAGTTGAAAAGGTGTGAACCCGGTTGCGTTCTTTACCGAGGTCCGGTAAGCCCACAAAGCTGAGTACAGGATTAGGTGCCACCTTCTTTTATGAACCCCGATCATCCTTTGCAACATACGCTTCAGGACCTTGTTGATTGCCTCAACTTGTCCGTTGGCTTGCGGATAATATGGGGTAGAGCTGTCGTGAGATAGCCCTAGCTTGGTAGCTAATTCGACCATCATGTGATTGCGAAAATGCGATCCATGATCTGTAACTATCGCTTGTGGTACGCTGAACCTGGTGACTACATGATTGAAAAAGAAAAGGGCAGCTGTTTCACCAGTGTTGTCCAATGTAGGCATCACCTCGGCCCATTTGGTAAAATAGTCAACAGCGACTATAATATACCCATGCCCCCCGGTCGAGGTGGGGTTACATTGCATGAAATCGATGCCCCACTTGGCGAAGGGCCCTACAGCAACTATTGGCTGTAAAGGTGTGGGTGGTCGTCTGGTTTTGCTATCAAAGATTTGACAAGCATGGCAACTTCTGACTGCGGTTATGCAATCTTTAAACATGGTTGGCCAGAAGTATCCTGCTCGTAAGATTCTTTGCGCTGTTGCATATCCAGATTGATGCCCCCCACATGCGCCTGAATGACAATCATTCAGGGCTTTTTCGGCCTCCTCATGGGTAAGGCACCTCCTCAGAACCGCATCGACACCACGACGGTAAAGTGAATCACCGACGATCATGTAGTCTTTCGCTTGGTATCGTATGCGTTTTTGTTCTGAGCGAGACGTGTTAGGCCTGAATTTTTGGGTTTGGAGATAAACTATGATATCTCCGTACCACTCATCGCTTGCAGATATGAGAAACAAAGCTTCGTCCACGATTGACTCTTCCGATGTTTCATCGTTGGACGACGATGGGAAATCACATAATAATTGTGTGAAAACTAGAGCTTTCTTTGATTTGGACTTTACAAATTCCAGATCAAACTCTTGAAGGATCGCTATCCATTTTGAATATTTGCCCCCCAGCAACTGTCGCGACAGTATATAAGTCATGGGGTTGCAATCTGACAAGACAGTAGTTTTTCGGAAGAGGACATAATGTCGAAACCTTTGAATCGCTTGAACAGCTGCAAGCGCTAGTTTTTCAACATAAGAATATTTACTTTCTGTATCGTTTAAGTTTTTACTTAAATAATAGATAGGATGTTCAATTCCATCGACTTCTTGAACTAATACCATCGCAATGGTCGTATCCGCTGCAGCCAGATACAGGTTAAAATCTCTTTGATAGTCTGAGGCGTACATTAATGATGCTTTTACTAGACAATCTTTCAGAGCATCAAAGGAAGCTTGCGCCACCTGGTCCCAGACAAAAGGTACATCCTTTTTCAAAAGACGAGTATAACCTTTAGCAAGTTCTGCGTAATTTGGAATGAACCTCCTCAGAAAGTTTGCTTTCCCTTGGAGTTTCTGAATCTGAAGCAAATTTGAAGGTGGAGGCAAATTAATGATTGCCTGAACCTTACAGGGGTCGAGACGAATCCCGTCCTTAGAGACTACAAAGCCAAGTAAACGACCAGAACCGACGCAAAACACACATTTGTGTGGATTGAGTCTTATCTTGTAGTGTCGGCAACGTAGAAATATCGCTCTTAAATGCTGCGGATGATCAGTCCGCTTTCGCGAATGAGCCGGAAGATCGTCGAGATAAGGTTGAACAATGTTCTTGATGTCATGGAAGGCATAATTCATCGCCCTCTGAAACGTCGCCCCTGCGTTCTTTAAACCAAAGGGTAATTTTCGATAAGCGAATGTGCCCCACGGACAAATAAATGCAGTCTTTGACTGGTCCTGTGGGCGGATATTTATTTGATTATACCCGGAGAATCCATCTATAAATGAAAAGATTTCACATCCGGCGCATTCATCAATTATCTGGTCGATGAAGGGTGTAGGATAGTTGTCCTTCGGACAAGCTTGGTTTACATCCCTATAATCGACACACACTCTAATCGTCCCTTGTTTTTTCATAACAGGGACAATATTCGATACCCAATCGGTTAGAGGAACCGAGTAGATGAATCCAGCATGGAGAAGCTTTTCAACTTCCGCCTTAATGGCAGCGGCTTTCTTCGGGTGTACCTGCCGAAGCCGTTGTCTCACTGGTTTGACATCAGGATACATTTTAATTTCATGCTCAACTATACTCGAGTCAATGCCTGGCATTTCATCATATGACCAAGCAAAGACATCTCTAAATTCGCGAAAAAGAGCGTTATATATTTTCAGTTCTGAAGGGGAACAACCTTTGCCGACATAAATATTTTCTACAACATCCGTTTTGGTCGAGATATTTATGGCTATAGTCTCTTCAATATTGGATAGGTTTCGCTCGGAATCCACCGTATTTACAGTATTTGTTAGGAATTCAAAAACTGAAGGGTGATAAAGGTCACTTTGAGTATCTTCTTCATATTTCGGAAGAAGGGAACGATGGTGGTGATCATTCCATGGTGCCCCCTCAATCATCATTGATTGTAAGATTCCTTCGTCAGTCCCATGTACTTTCGACCAAGGATCTAATGGGGTTCCATATTCTCTAGACCTACCTACCCAAACGTTTGACGAGCGTTGATTTGGGCTCGCCTCCCATGCCTGAAACATTGACTGCTACAATATTTCCAAAGGGCTTGGGGACAATACCATCGAATGATCCATGTTGACCTTCGTGGAAGATATCATGTTGTAGGTTGCTACAAACGGTACATTTCCTGTATAAACAGGAGGTGGTAGCGCGAAAGTTCCCATCAATATGGGGTCTTTCAATAATCCTACTCCGATATCTTGAATTGAATGGTTACTCTCATGGATCATGGGAATGCTTCCTGTAACTTGTGAACCATTTGGGAGGAAATTTTGTTGGTCGACGATCGTAATCCCTCCTTCAAACGGGAATGCGATCTTCCTAAAATAAGTCGACACGACAGCTGCCATGGCATAAATCCATGGTCTACCCAGTAGGATGTTATAGTCAAGATTTCCATCAATGACCTCTACATCAATTTCTACTGTCTTTCCTCCTAGTTCAACTTTCAAGTTATTAAGGATACCGTAAGGGGTATAAGTCCTTCCGTCGAAAGCCTTTAATGTCGTCGATGATCGAGACAAGGTTGGAGATCCTAAAGTTTTCCAGCAGCTCATCGACATAATACATGTCGATGCCCCCTCATCAATAATCGTTCTGTGAACAGTTTTGTTGAGGGCTTTCACTTGAATAAGGAAAGCTAGTTGAGCCGGTAACTGAGGATCATATCCTTTGTGATCAAAGGATACGAGATTGGAATCCTTAGGATCAACCCCACCAATTGCTGATAACAAAGCCTACCTTTGGGTTGGACAATTTTGTAGCACCTCAAGAGTCGACATAGCGGATGGCGATTGAGCCAAATCTTCCACTATGTTATAATGTTGCGCCGCTCTGGCACGAGGATTAAATGTCGACTTGTGTACTACACCCTTTGGCGGTTTTATGGTTAATTCAGGGATGATGGGTGGTACAACTTCTGTCGAAGTTGTTGTCGAACTACTTGGTTGATCTTTACCTTTTTCGTTCGACATCTGAGGATTCCCATAATCTTTGTTCCTTGTCGAAATCAAAGCATCATTCTGCTGTTTCGAAACCGACAACATAAGTACTTGCGACGGGGAAGCATTTCCACTATCAACCAGATTTTGACCTGGGTTGGGAAATGGATCAGTTAACACAGCTGATGTTTGGGAACTTTTAAAGAACCTCTTTAACTCAGCTTTGAATGGGCAATTCCTTGTGTAATGATCCTCATCATCACATATCTGACATGGATAAATTTGTTTCCCTTTCCCAGGAGGGTTTGAAGAATTTTCCTTAGGCGATGATTCACCTTGTTTTTTCTTCTTCCCTTTGTTTTGCTTTTTCTTCTTGCTTCCTGGTTGATTGGTTTCTTTGCCTTTATCTTCCGATACGGCATTTACTTCCGAAGCAAGAATTTCTCCTTTTGCATTTTGATCCGAATTCTTACGGGCTTTCTTTGCGGAAGCCTTTATCGATTTCGTGTTTGCGGTGCCAATCACGCCATCACCGGCATGAGAGTCACTATTTGATTTAGGAGGGGGAGGAATTGAAAATTCCGGTCTAGGGGCGTCAGGTATTTTGTCATAGAGCGTGCCGGACTGGGTATAAACCAAGTCCAAATACTGTGCACGAGCAATGACTTGCTCCTCTGTTACGACTCCCCCCTTGGCCACATCTTCCGTAATAGCCGGAAGTAACGACTTTATAAACCATTCAGCTAATAGCTGATCGGGAACATATGTTTTCACCATCCTACGACGACGACGCCACTCATGTATATGATCAGATATATGGGTAGCAGTTGTCTGTTTGAAGTTGGTTAATATTTCTGTTCCCGTTTCATACCTTATCGGTAATTGAAAATGGGTTAAAAAGGTCGTGGCTAGGGAACTAAAGTTGTCGAAAGAGGCTCTTGGCAATTCAATATACCATTTATCCGCTGGACCTGTCAATGTCCTCTGAAAAAGGCGAAGTCTTATCGAATCGTCGTTAAGGGTGTTCGACGAACACCATAGATGAAAGGTCATCACGTGATTCGACGGGTCTTCACCTGGATTTCCATTGAATTTAGGAATGTCAGATGGAAGTTTATGAGGAATCGCTGGCCACCAAGGGGCATAAGAAATCGGATTGTTCGTTAACCGATGTAAATCAGGTAACTCTAAAGTCGCCACGAATGGTAACTGTTGATTCAGGTTAGGCGAAGCGTAACCAGGGTACGATGGAATCACTTGAGCAGTGGGTCTTTTCATACCAGCATAATGTAATTGATGTTGGTATGACTGATACGATTGGTGGACTTGACCACTGTAAAGTGGTTGCTTTTGACCGTTTTGGATATACGGTTGTCCACTATTCGCAAAGATCTGCTGCTCAGAACCTTGGTATACTTGCTGGAACTGCGGTTGTTGGTATTGTACAAGCCATGGTTGTGACGCCATGTTCTGTTGCGCCATGCTAACCATTGGACCAAGGTGTGGGGTAATTGTACCCATTTGTACTTGTGTCGACCCACCAGTTGGCGATTGTGGTTGTGACCCATGGTCAAGCGACTGTTGCATTACAACCTGAGAAATCTGAGGTTGACATGTAACAGGTATCGCTTGAACTTGCGACACGGTTACAATAGCCGGTGTGGTTGGGATGTTCGTCACAGGTACACACTGTTGCATAGAATATACAATCCTTGGTTGTTGAGGTAGCATAGGTACCCAACTACTTGATGCAATTCCAGTATAACCTGAACATTGTTGTGAACTCACGTATGGGTACCCTCCCGGAGGGGGTAATGAAAGGGCATATTGCCCCCCATACGGTAGCAATCCGGAACTAAAATGGATTGATGGCCCAGATTGACCTCCAAATGGATCAATTTGGCGAGTTTCAACATAAGAGTTACTGGGCATTACTCCGGATGAACAAACTGGAACAGACCATACTATCGAGATAGTCCCTTGGTGGACTCTTCTAGTTGTTGAGAACTAGTTGGGACAGCTGGTATGCCGGCAAACATCGTCGGAGTCACGGCAGGGGCTTCTGCTGTCGCTGTGTCATTTGACACAGTCCTAGATGATGACGGTTGTTCAGAAATTTTAAGTCTATCCAATAGATTGCCTAGTGATTCTACAGGAACTTCCACTTGTGGTGGATTAACTTCTGATGAAGGAAATAGAGTGACCCCGACTCCAAAATGAGTTGGAGTACTTGCTTGCGGATCCTCTGCAATTTCCTCTATCGCAATCAAACCTGGTGGAAGAGGAAGACCGTCAGGTCCGTAAAATATTTCTGGTGCCGAAGAAGTGGTTGCTTTGACAGCGACAGTTGTTTGAGGAACAAAACTCTCTGGACCGGTTACAGATGGAACTCGTTCAGTTACACAAGTATTTGCCCCCAGACTAGGATCAGTATTACTGTCCTTCTGTGGCTGTTGAACTTCTTCTATAGAGGCAGGGTTTCCAGAAATGTTAGGAGTAACCGGAACCTCAGATGTAGTTGGAACACTTGTTCTAACCTTCAAAGGAGATTTTGAACCGGTTAAACGAGTTCGCTTTGCCCGTACTGTTTTCGATTCCGGAGACAAAGACAATTGACTCGTAAGCCTCCGCGAACGACGGGGTTTCAATTGACTTTCTTCCACGATTGCGGATTACTCGATCAACCAAAATATTAAAAGGGGAAATTTGTGTTTCCGAATTGAATGAATTTTATTAGACGCTTTTAGACACAACTTGCTTTTTCACTTTTTAAGAGTCGAGAAAAAGCTAAAGATGACTCTAGTCTCCTTCGATGTATTAACGAGCCCGAAGTGACAAATGCTCGGATGGACTTTTTCAGTTATAGAGTTTGAAAAAGGCCAAAAGAAACTGCTCTGGAGTTCTAGGCAGAGGGTGTGCCAAACCTTTCGCAAAACCACAGAATACGTTTTACGGTACGAGTGGTCGATCTTCGTGAATGTTGTGTTCACTGCATTGCGATCAGTAGGGCGGCCGACACGGTTTCCTATGGATAAAGGCTTTGATCCTATAGGGGTCTCCAAATATATACGCGACGGTACGTGGGAGCACAAGTCTGTATTAGTGCCACCGACTCTCAGGAGGAATCACCCACCTTCGTCGAGATCGACAGTCACTACGTTTAACGACGCCGGAACACGTCTCTAGCTTAGACCTCTAGATGTTTGCGTTATGTTTCAAAGCGTTGTTAGGTTCATTCAATATATTTTAAGTTGATCTTTTTAAAGTTTGCCTTTCAAGGTTCACCACGAGATGTACTGATACAAATTCCTAAATGCAGTCTAAGATGAGAAGCAAGCTTTTTCAATCTTTTCGACTTATGAAAATCTTAACTACTGAGGGAAAAGAGAGACAAAAATCTTTTCACACAGATCAAAGAGCACTCGCTAATGCACTTTTTCCCTAAATCAACATACAAACTTATATGAAAAATGCAAAATGCAGGTATTTCTTTTCCCTTTCTTAATGTTGGTGCAATACAAAAAGAAAGTTGTTGTATAATTTTGAATTCAATTTCAAGTGAAAACAAACAAGCTTGTCCAAAATCAAAAGACACCTTAAGATTTACTTGTTCCGACACTAGAAATATATAAATTCAAACCATATGACGAAAGTGACAAGCTCAATCAGCTATGAACAGCAAACAAACTAACTCTTAAGATCAAAACGACACTTAATCACAGGTCTAGATCTAAGAGGCCACAGCAAGACTGGTTCACTTTCGTTATGGGAAACTGTAAATGTACAAGAAATACACAAAGAACAAACACAGTTTCTTTATACAACCGAGGCGGAATAGTGACAAGGAAAGTTGGTTTCAGATAGGCACATTGACTGGTAACAAGCAGTAAAACAAGAGTGAAAACAGGGCAAGAAACAGCAGGAAACCCCAGTAGCACAAGGCAAGACTGGTCCAGCGAAGGTGGGACACTGTCTGTTTGACCTTCAGCGCAGGTAGCCCCTTCGGGAACTGCGCTGAAATGCAGACAGCCTTTGTACAGCCTGCACTGAAGAACGAAACTTTCGTTTCTCTTGGTTTCCGGGTCACAGATTGCTCAAAAATTCACAGTTTTTGCTCAAATCAGAAGCTATCAGTCAAGGACACACTAAGGGATGGAAAGGAGGATGAAAAGCTATCACTAAGAGCTTATTAGAGTCCTTGTGGATCAGCTCTTCAAATCATAAACTTGCCCAGAAACTGAGCTAGAGTAGTTGCCCTCTACTTTGTATTTGAAAGATCCAAATACAGTTCGATTCGGTACTCCCTCTGTTTATGAAATGAATAGCAAAAATACAAACAACCAACAAGATACGTTCCCCAGCGGAGTCGCCAATTTGTTGTTGGGAAAAGTATCCAATACGGAATGACCCTATCCCACTCTAAGGGTGATAGTACCTCAGCAACAACTGAATGCAAAGCTATTCAAGATTACTTCTTTATGAGATGAGAGAGAGAAGAGAAGGAGGATCCACTAACCGTTATCTTGCGCTAATGGTTGATCCAAGTTTCACTCTTTGCTGCTTGCTCCTAGCTCCTTGCTCTTTCACTGGCCCAGCTACACAAAGATCCTGTAAAAGCACAAGAAAAGGAAACTACAAGAAGCATACATCCATAATCGATTCAAGGATTAGAATAAATCAAATATACAAGCATCAATTCACCATTGAGACACATGCATATAGAAGAACCTCAAATACTTTATTAATGGAAGAAGTAAAGTTCTGAGAGTGTTACAACCATAATAGGCCCAATCCAGCAACACCTCCCAGCAGAAAGAAATCTCCTCTTCACCTCCTTCAAGAAAATCACCCAATAGTTCTATACTCAAACCAACAGCACTTCCTTACTTGCACAAAATTCCAGCCCCCTATAGACCTCATGAGAGAGCTCTATATATAGAAGTTTTGGAGAAAGCATGAGTCAGCTTGAGACTGACATGAAGCTAACTAGTGTCCTCTCCTACTTCAATTAATCTTCAGTTCTTGAGTCCACTTGGAGTCTCTTGCTTCCACTTGGAGATCTAGATCCTCTTACTCATCACAAGGCGAATTCCCTGATCCAAGTGTCAGTTTGGAAGCTTCCTAGGCAATTGACACCTTGCAGAATGACTGTGCCACTTGGCCAATCTCGCCCAGCGCAGGTAGCCTTCATTGATTTTGACATTCAGCGCAGGTACAGAGTGGAGCAGTTGACATTCAGGGCAGATGCTCAGTGGAGCAGCTGACATGATCCAGAAACAGCTTGTTTTTGAGTGTTTTCAGGTGGAGTACTGATTTTCAGTGCTGTGGTTTGCTGACCTTGTTCCTCTAGGGGTAAGAACAACATGTTTAGGGACTTTGGATCCCTCAGATTATTAACATTTCATGCTTCATGCTGTTAGGCACAAAAATGTCTATAACAAGGGATTATGCCAAATTTCATGTTCCGAAGTCTGGCGGTTGAATTCTGTGAAGCTTATGTCATTGTGATGATTTAGCTATTTATGTTTAACAGAAAACTAGGATATGATCTGCATATCCTCTGTGATGATCTGATATCCTAGAAAATTAGAGTATTAGCTGATAACTCGCGGCTTAGCTGATAGGTCGTGTAACTCTTGATGATAACTCGCATATCGGCTGGTATGGCTCGCATGATGAGTGAGATTGCCGCATATTCGACTAAGGTTACTGGCATATCCATGTGAAATCGCTCGATTAAATGGTAGAAACACGCGTAAACGCTCCCATATCTATTGACTTGCTTATCCTTCATTGATAATTAGCGTATCAATTCACAAAACACATGCATAGTGGTGGCTGGCTATAATTGTCAGCAGTGTAGGTAAGATTAGTGTTGCT
This sequence comes from Pinus tabuliformis, assembly GCA_031772625.1. NCBI lineage: Eukaryota > Viridiplantae > Streptophyta > Pinopsida > Pinales > Pinaceae > Pinus > Pinus tabuliformis. The sequence goes on from CM062806.1 coordinate 229,503,982, forward strand.
TGAGGCCAAGGTCTCCAAGCAGGGCTAATTCGAGGTATTTTGTGGGCAGGCAAATGCAAAGCATTAGTGGATTTGCTCCCCCTTTTGAAATTTAGCCTCCGAGTGGTACTGTTACCAGTTTGATAAGAGGGTCTTTAAGCTAGCTGGTCTATGGGTCTTTCACAGATACTCAATGAAGCTACTGCAAACGTTTTCTTTTGGAATTACCGTGCTAGACAGAGATCTAGTGTGGTGTTGACTATGGATATGGCAAGCTACTGTGGTCAGATTTTTGCTTGTGTTACTGTTCGAGTAAGCTATTAGGTCAAGACAAGTTCATGAATTATGCAAAACTTCAAGTCATGTTAGGGTTGAAAAGGGTTCAAGATGAAAGAAAAGGGCATGTAGTAGCAAAACCAATGGCTTCAAATTGTTATATCACTTTAAAAAATTGACACTTGCTATTGGGAATTTCAATTACTGTCATTGATCTTTGCATTTGGAGTGCTTTCTATTATTCAATTGCATGTGAGATAATTGTTATGTTTTGTAGCTGTTAGAAAAACAGAAATTGGTGAAGGAATGTTTGGAGAAGTTGATGAAGGACATTTTGAGGACCCTTGATTTGAAATGACAGAACATTGAACCATTATAGTTTTTGTCTACATATATATGCATTTATTCCTTGATTCGACTGCTGCATAAGAGTTTGGTGGGCTGTATAAAGGCTGTGATTGTTTTGACAAATAAAAGTAATCTTTTGTGGAGAAAAGTTTAGCTGTCGGTCATGAGTAAACTCTTATTTTTATGTAATGGATTGTAATTGGTGCTTGCTGGTTGCACACTGATCATTTTCTACGCATTTATAAAGGATATCGTTGTATATTGTGAGTGGGTATTACTTTTCTGCATTGAGTAGTAGTTGTGATTAGTTTTTAAGGTGTAATTATGACAGTAAAAAAAAATAAAAATGGCCTGAATCAGTGAAGTATTAGAGTTCCTTAAAACTCTGATATTGTCTACTAATCATGATACATTAAAATTCAGCAAAGTTTCTCTCACAAACATTCAGGTCTGTCTACAAAATGCACAAGAAAAAATTGATTTTTTTCAGCTCGAAACTCAGCTACAGCAAGAAGAATTAAAACAGAGGAGTCATTCTAAACCTATTTATGTTCAGAAGATTGAAATAGACTCCCATAAAGCAGCAGTTGTACATGCAGATGTAGAAACTCGTTCTGCACTTCCCAAGCCCATCATCAGACTTTGGGAACAGCTTGTCCACAAGCACAGAACTGGTCTTGGATATGACAAGGACTTGTCCTTTCATATTCCAGACTACTCAAAGCCCATTCAGTTTCAGAGTGCTGGATTCATTCATGACAGTTCACCTCCAGCTGTTCTAGATTCTGCTCCTCTTCCACAACAATAGATTTTGAAATGTCAACACTGTCACCGAGTTGGCCATTTGACAAATCACTATTTTGATTTTCATCCATGTAAGCACCGTCATAAAACCACCCATTCTTCACACAAATGCTTCAAAAACAAACGTCCTGCAAGAACAAAGATTCATTTTGGATGGATCGCTTCTTGGCAATGGGCATCAACAGCCAAGAGGATATTCCAATCACATGTCAGAACTTGTTCCAGAGTATTGAACAGTCTTGCAGTTAAGTTTTCTCCATCATCTCACCTTGTATCTGACGAGGGGGAAATGATGGTCATCTACAAGCTTCAAAGCCACATCAAGCAAGCCTGAGCCATAACCTGTCACACCAAATTCAGAGTTGTAGCTAGAAACAAAAATGCCCCTGAGCATGCCTTCAGTTGGTAATCTGGGACACTTCCTCTAGCAGAAGACTTCAACTTCTTGCCAGTTTTGGAAGAATTCCAGGAACAAAATTGAGAACACTTCCTCTAGCAGAAGACTTCATCTTCTTTCCAGTTTTGGAAGAGTTCTAGGTATTGCATTAAGCATTCCAGAGTTGGTGGTAATCCTTAAACGATCACAGGTTGAGACTTCCCTTTTTAGGTTGAAGTTCTCCTTTTTATGCGAGGTGAGACCTCCCTTTCATGGTTGAAGGTTTCCCTCTTCAAAACAATAGGAGCACTTCCTCTAGCAGAAGACTTCAACTTCTTGCTAGTTTTGGAAGAGTTTTGGGAACTGCACTAAGCATTCCAGTGTTGGTGGTCATCCTTAAACCACCGCTCTTTATACCAACATTTTAGAGAGCACATTCAGCCTAGTGCTGCCATGCATTTTTGCACATTTTGTATTACAGCTCTCTTTTTGGACTCATACATAACCCTTCGGATTAAGGGGGGGAATGTTGGACACCTAATCCTCATTGAGTTAGTGTGGAAGCGGAATAGACAAAAGGAAGTCCAAAAGACCTTAGGATGTGGAACCCAACGGTCAAATCATGTACTATAAATGTATATCTCTTGCTAATAAAAATATACTCTCATGTTTTATCCTTCATATTATGTTGTTGCCCATGTGTGCTTAACAATATTCTTTTTATTTTCTATTTTAACTAAAAATTAAAATAACCATATAAATTAGATGACTCATAAACATACTACTCAACGTTGATCAATATTACAAAAACATAATTAAATTTCACATTTCATTAAATCAACAAATATGAAATTGCTAAAATTATCTATTATTTCAGTTAGATTAAGTGCATTTAAGACCCAATTTCGATAAATATCAATTATCCATAGAAAAGAGATTGAGATGCACTTACCAACCACCATGCTCTCATAGATTCGATTATGCTCCTATTCTCTTTCGTTATTGCAAGATGTTTTTCTCAATCCATGAAAATAGCTGTGAACACCGCAAATCTGTAAAAGACACTCACGATTGCCTAAAAATTTGAAATTTGTTGGTTTTCAAATATGAATATGCTTGGCCTCACTTTTGTAGATAAAAACTCAGACGATTCTTATTGCAAAAAACTTGATATTTCTCTCTTAATATAGAGAGGAAGAAAAGGTCAAAAGCTGGTTCACTGCGGCTTTTTTACTCTATCGGGTTTCATTTTCAGGTGGTAAGAAGAAACCAAGGCTTGTAGTGATTTCTATGGTTATTCTCTCTTGATATAGAATGGAATAGAAAGGAAGGTTGGTTCAAGGTGTGTTTTACTTCGTTTAGTTTTGGTTTTCAAATGGTAAGAAGAATCCAAGGGTGGGTTGAAAGTGGTTTTCAATTACTTTATCAAATTTAAGTTTTTACTTGGTTTTATAACTCAATGTTCATGGTGGAAAGCCATTACAAGTAGGGTCAATTCTTTAACTTCTCTCTTAGCCTTCAGATTCTATGATATTCCCAAATTTTATAATTGGCATAAGTTTAATGATCATTATGTGAGTTTAATATGGGATGGTGTATATTAAAAGAAGGGTGGCTAGAATTGACATCTCTCCTAATCTTCAGAGTCTAGGATATTCCTAGAATCTATAATTGACATAAGTACGAAACATGTTTTTAAAGCAACTATTCAGTAAAGCATTTGTCAAGGTTTCAATTCAACTATTTAGTAAAGTATTTGTCGAGGTTTCAATTTTGGAGGTTTTAATCTTCACGTGAGTTTAACATTGGATGTTGTGTATTAAAAGGGAGGGTGACTATTCAACACCTTTCCATAGTTTGAATTTAATTTTCCTTTCCAATTCCAAAATATTCATGCCTATTTACATAAAAATGTCATGTGCAGAACTTTCCATTTTTTTTTATTAAATATATATTTTAAATGTATATATGTTTAACTCATATATTAATTTTTATTTTTTTTTATAATTATTAATAATTAGTATAGATTCATTTTAAATCTCTATCTCCCAAACTCTAGGAAGGATTAAATCTCTCAAGATACAAATCTATTTTTGAGTGCAAAATTTGAGGAAAATTTTACACCTTGACATATTTGACTCATTGACTCTTGGTAGGTTTGAAGTGATAATGGATCTATGTTGGTTTTGAGAAAAACACTAATAAAATGATTTAATTATAAGAAATTATTTTATTTTTACTTGTTTATATAGATAGCTGACATTTAAACATTTTATTTGTAATTCAAGTTCTCTACATTAAAATGTTAATACATGTCCCTTCCAAAATAAAAAACATATATTTGTATCTATAAGATATTCTCTCTCTCTTCACATACATAATTATTTATGTTGTTATTAATTTTTTTTTAAACGTTACATGTCTATCTATTTGTTACATGTCAACTTCATAACTAACCCGAAGGATGTAAACTCCATATTAAGTCTAACCCCAAGTTCGTCAAGGAGAATTGACCCCATGACCTCCCATTACCAATGTGCTTTAGTGATGGCAACTTGATCAATTGAGCTAACCTACAAGCATTTATATACATATATAAATAAATTTAATGTTCAAATCTTTTACCCAACATACATTTTGAAAAAAAATGACTTATATTTAACATTAAACATTTTCTCTATATTAATATTTTTTAAATAGTATATATGAACTCCATATTACCTATTACCGATGAAATAATTTACACATCTCTTTCACAATGGAAAGTGAAAACATAAGAATTTATATATATCTATATATATCTATATATATATATATATATATATATAGATATATATATATATATATATATATATAGATATATATATATTTGAAATAAAATTATGTTATTTAAAATGGACATTGAAATATTTTTTTTGTAATTCAAATTAATTTTTTGTTATTAAAATATGTTTACTTCAATGAAAAAGGTAAAACTAATAAATCATTCAATTCAAATTGTTGTATTATAATATTATTTTTATTAATAAAACTACAAACAATTTCCTTCACTAACAAAAATCATGATTGCATATCACATTAAAATAAATTAAAATAATAATATATAACCATAATATTTCAAAACATATAATTAATAAACATACACAAACTTAATAAATAAATGATTAAAAATTAAAATACTTATAAATATAGAAATGTGAAACATATGTGATATAAATAGTTGTTCATCATTTAAATTAAAATAATTATATTTCATAGCTTCATAAAAAATAATTCTAAGTTTGGGAGGACTATATCTTCATCATGTCTAATATATCACCCCAATCCCATAACGAATTGAACCAATAACTTCACATCAAATAGTGCTTTAACAAAACACTTCATAATTTCATATTTTATTTTAATTAATAATAAAATAAAAATTCAATATTTAGAATATTTTTTTCACATTGAATATTCTAAAATTCAATATTTAGAATATATATCATATTGAAAAAAAAATAAAAAGAATTATATGTGTGGGAGGAATTTAATAAAATTAGAAATAGAATTATATGTGTGTGGGGGGAATTTGATAAAATTAGAAATGAGATGTTTTAAGTTGTGAGATTTATATAAACATAAACAATATTACAAAGAACTAGTATAGATCCATTTTAACTTTGGACCTACCAAATGCTAAGAGGAATCAAAATGCCCCATATGCAAACTTTTCCACCATTTTTACACTAAAAAAGTTTGCATATGAGAGATTTGATCCCTCTCGATCCTTGGTAGATCTGAAGTTAAAATGGATTTATGATAGTTTTCTTTCAATTTAATTGTTAAAATTATTATTTATTTCATTTGGTTTTGGCAAGCCATGGAATTATGGGGGAAATAAACTAAATGAAAATTTCACCAGTTACTCCCTTCCTTGGAGATAAGTTATCTCAGTTGGGAAAAGAAGCCACAACTTTGGTTGGAGTTTGAGTAAGGAAAACTAGTACCTATAATAGGATATTGTTGAGAGGACGCCGGATGTTGCCATATAGGGTATTCCTGAGTTGGTTGGCCAATAGAATCCCTATATATACCTATAGAAATAAAATTAATGTTAAAATCTTTTACCCAACATATTTGATTTTATTCAACATTAAACTTTTTTTTCTATATTAATATTTTTTAAATATTATATATCAACTCCATATTATGAATGGAATAAATTATACATCTCTTGCATAATGGAAAGAGAAAACATAAGAATTTTTTTTTTAATTTATATATCTATATATATATATATATATATATATATATATGAAATAAAATTATGTTATTTAAAATGGACATTGAAATATTTTATTTATAGTTCAAATTAATTCTGTGTTATTAAAATATTTTTACTTTAATGAAAAAGGTAAAAATCATAAATCAATTCAATATAACTTCTTGTATTATGATATTGTTTTTAGTAATAAAACTACAAACAATTTCTTCCACGCAAAAAAAACATAATTGCTTATCACATTAAAATAAATTTTAATAATATAATATAATCATAAATTTTCAAAAGATATAATTAATGAACATAGAAACTTAATAAATAGATAATTAAAAATCAAAATATTTATAAAAATGTGAAATATATGTGATATAAATAGTTGTTCATCATATAAATTAAAGTAATTATATTTCATAACTTCATTTTTTTATATCTTCATCATGTCCAATATATCACACCCTGTGACTTCAAATCAAGAAGTAACAAAACACCTGCTATACAAAACCCAATGGACTTCATAACTTCATATTTTTTTAATTAATAATATATATATATATATATATATATATATATATATATATATATATATATATATATATATATATATATATATATATATATATATCCAATTTTAAGGTCACTTCTTGGTGACTTCACATCAAGGAGTGCCTTAACAAGTCTACGAAGGGATGCATACTCGGGATGCATACTCTACCCCTCTGATTTGGAACTTGTGACCGTTTAGGAAAAACACACATGCTCTTAACCATTAGGCTCTCTCTCTCTCTCTCTCTCTCTCTCTATATATATATATATATATATATATATATCACATTGAAAAAATAAATAAAAAGAATTATGTGTGTGGGGGGAATTTAATAAAATTAAAAATAAGAATTTTTAAGTTGTGAGATTTATATAAATATAAACAATATTATTAAGAACTAGAATAGATCCATTTTAATTTTGGACCCTACCAAATGCTAAGAGGAATCAAAATTCCCAAAATGCAAACCTTTCCACAATTTTACACTAAAAAAGTTTGCATATGAGAGATTTGATCTCTCTTGACCCTTGGTAGATCTGAAGTTAAAATAGATTTATGATGGTTTTATTTCAATTACTTAATATTTGTAATGCCTCTCAATTATTGTAAATATTCTCTTGATCTACTTTTTATTACGATGATTTGGTAAACTATGGGTTATGTAGAACCCTAAATGATAAATTTAAATGTTAAAATTATTATTTATTTCATTTGGTTTTGGTAAGCCATGGAATTATGGAGGGAAAGGAACTAACTCAAAATTTCACCTTCAAGTTGCTCCCTTCCTTGGAGATAAGTTATCTCCGTTGGGAAAAGAATCCATGGAGAGAAAGACAAAAGGGAGGAGTTTGAGACAACTTTGGTTGGAGTTTGAGAAAAGAAAATTAGTACCTCTAAGAAAGATAAATATTTTAATTTGTAGTTTCCAGGAACTAGAATATATTTTCTATATTTCCTATAATATGAATTTTCTGCAAATCTTTGTAATGACTGGTTATAAAGAGATGATATTCCTTTCCTGTAGAATAATTTTGTGACAATGACAAATGTTTATAGAAGGGTTTAACATTTAAATGACAAATGTTTATAGAAGGGTTTGACATTTAAAAAGGAAGTATTGTTGTGTTACTATAAAATGGAAGGAAAGTTATATGTTGTATGGTTTACTACTAGTATAATAATATAACAAGTTATTATGGGAACTGATTAGTTCCATTTTAACAAACAAAAGTCCATTAATGGAGTGGTCTATATTTTTGTAACGATTTATACCTAAGCACGTTCAACCTACCGGTTGTAGCACTAGCAATAACTTTAATAAAAACGAGTAAGGAATCTAATTTGAAACTCTGTAAAGAATTTATGTATTAGATTAAGCAGTCATCTAACGAGGCGGAGGAATTGTCTGGACGACCAAAAGTAGTCGGAATCCGGGCAAAAAAATTTCAAAAAATCTTGTAGAGACGGTGTTTGAATTGTGTTTTTGATGGTGGAAATGGATTCAGCACCATCAAAAATGTCTAGAACACTTAAAATTTTGAAATTTAACAACCATAACTTGGATTTACAAAAATCCTTGCCGGATTTTCTCTAAATATAACCAGAATTTATATAACTTTCCGAACAACTCCTCCGCCTCGTTAAACTATGCGTTAGACTAAAATACATAAATAATTGTTTACTACGCGTTAGACTAAGATACATAAATAATTAAACAATGAGCATTAAACAAGTATTATCATAAAAAGACATAGAGATAAAAAAAAGAAAAAAAAGAAATGTAATTATATGATCATTTATATATATATATATATATAACCGAATTAGAATATACAAATTGAGCAACTAAGTAATAGTCGAAAGGAACAGTGCTCGATGAGCGACTGAAGGTATATACATATATACACAATGAACGACAGAAAAATGACCTGACTCAAAAGTAGTATATATTTGTTTACAATAAACTCTACCAGATTATATGTATATTAGAATTCTATCACAGTGAATTTTAGCATATTGTTGAATCAAGACCGATTGTAAGAGAATGGATAGCACTAGTAAAATCAGTTACAAATACTAAAGAGTATGGTGGATAAAAATCAAAACTAGCTATCGATGTTCATAACCGGAATAGAAGACCCACCAATATTCGGAAAAATATACAATATTTTTTTTTAATACATTCTAGAACTCGAAGTATCAGATTCATGAGTTATTACCCTTGTGTCTAATGTTAATGAAAGAATAATTAAAATATTCATGTATTAAATATCAAATAATCCATATAATAACTTTACCTTGAAAGAAATTCCTTTCACATACATTTATAACAAATATGCGAGAAAGTATAATCCATTAAAATTGTTAATAAAAAAAAATCAATTTGAAACCCCTTGTTGAAATAAGAAGCCAACAAATTAAAGTAAATATGAATATGGTACGTTTAGGATCTTACGACATTTTAATTGGTATGGATTAGTTGGAAGGACATTGGTCCTTAGTAAACTGTAAAGATAAAACAATTCATTTTTTTAATGAATAAGGTGTTAAAAAATAAATGAAGAGGTTTATAAAATTGCGACCAATAATATCTTTATAGTTAGAAAAATGTATTAGGAAGGGTTTTCAAATATATGATGTCCAAGTAGTTCATACCAATTCTAAAAACAAGACAACAATTTTGGAGAATTTGTTAGTTTTTCAATATTTTTCCGATGTGTTTCAGACGATATATCGAAGTTACTTCCTAAGCGCGATATTGATTTCACTATTGAGTTGATCTCAAGAGCTACCTGAGTTTCAAAAGCACCCTACTGCATGAGCATACCTCAATTAATAGAGTTAAAGATGCAATTGTAGGAGCTAATTGATAAGAAATATATTCGCCCAAGTGTATCATTTTGAGCGGCCCCTATGTTGTTTGTTAAAAAGAAGGATGGAGCTTTGAGACTTTGTATTGACTATCAACAACTAAACAAACTAACTATTAAAAACAAATATCTATATCCTAGGATTGATGATCTGTTTGATCAAATCAAGTGTGCTACAATTTTTTCTAAAATTGTTTTATGGTGAGGATATCACCAAATATGAATCAAAGAAGAAGATATCTATAATACAATGTTTAGGACTTGGTAAGGGAATTATGAGGTTGTCGTCCGACCATATGACTTATTAATGCCCCAACTACATTTATGAGTCTTATAAAAGGTATCTTCAGTCCTTATCTTGATAAACTTGTCTCCATTTGTATTGATGATATTCTCATTTATTAAAAGAGCTTGGAAGAACATAAGAGGCACTTGTAAATAATATTACAAACTCTCCGTGAACATCAACTATATGTTAATTATAGTAAGTGTGACTTTTATAAGGACCAAATATAATATTTGGGACATATAGTCTCTCAGGAAGGAATATTTGTGGACCCTAAGAAAGTTAAAACTATTATGGAAAGGCCTATTCCTAAAATTTTTGTATACATTCGATATTTTATGGTCCTTGCGAGGTATTACTACTACTTTATAAAGGGATTTTCTAGAATTTCCTATCCTATAACTTCTTTGCAGAAAAAGGGAAAAGCATTTAAGTGTAAAGTGGAAGCCAATATAGTTTTGAGTAGCTAAAACATTTGTTGGCTACATCCCTGGTACGAAGAAATGGAAACACAGGAAAAAAGTTTGTGGTCTACACAGATGCATGACAAGAAGGGATGGGGGTGTGCTAATGCAAGAAGGTAGATTAGTAGCTTATGAATCATGGAAATTAAAAGATCGCGAACAAATATACTTTGCTTATGAATTAGAGTTAATTGCATTAGTTCACAGCCTAAAGCTATGAAGGCATTACTTGTTGGGTAAAATGTTCATTTTAATGACCGACCATAGTAGTTTGACTAGTTTCTTTAAGAAGGCGAATCTTAATTCCCTTCAAGCACGGTGGACTTCTTTTCTAAGTGAATTTGACTTCAACATAAAAAATATGAAAGGGAAGGAAAATCAGATGGTTGATGTATTATGTAGGAAGTTGCATTGTGTGTATGAAATCCCTTATAGTCAAATAGAATTTAACTTTACAAATCATATTAAAGAAGTTGCCTTAAGAGATCCCGAATATGAATTTCTATGGCTGCAAATTCAATAGGAGAATAACTCTGGAAATCAACTTGAGTATGGCTATAATAAAGATAATTTACTAACCTATAGGAAAAGAATATATGTCCCTAATCGACAAGTTGTTAAACAATTAATTTTAGATTAATTTCATAAAAGCCCTTATGCTACCCATCATAGATACCATAAATTGTTTTCTGCAAGAAAAAAGAATTATTTTTTGCCTGGTATGAGAAAAACATTGTAGATATGTAGCAAAGTGTCGGGCATGTCACCGATTTAAAGTTGAACATCAACACTCAACTCTTCTGCTCCACCCATTACCCATTTTGATCCATATTTAAACAGGAACACAACAAATTACAGATATAACCATAAATACAAAGATGCAATAGAAATAACACTTCATTTCATTAATATCAAATATCGAAATATGCTTACAAATAGAATGGAAATAAGACTAGCTCGGGCAATGGTAGCTTATCTCTGAGAAGAGATGTGGTGGCTACATGCCTCTAAACTGTGTTACAATGAGGCTCAAAGGCCTATTTATTATTGGGAAACAATGGAAAACCCTAAACATCCAAAAACCTAACCCTAAGAGATAAAGCACCAAACTATGGGCCTCGTTTGGGTAAATTGGTATATCAACTTCCCGGGGTCGTAACTTTGGCATATGATCTTTGTTTGACACGCATAATACCTCCTTAGAAAGATCTATTTGAGGACTACAACTTTCAAATGACCAACATCAATTAATGACCCATGTTGGTCCCATTTTTTCCCAAAAAATGTCGTTTAGGGCCTCAAAACGGCTCCGGAAGTTCAAGACCCGAAAAATTGCCAAAATAATAAATTGTGCTACAAATAAGGAAATTGGAAAAATGAAAGAAACAATGGTGGGGGTCCACGTGGAATAGGCGGGTGGCCACCAATATCCACCTGGATCATTCCTCCCCCTTAAGAAGCAATGGTTCCCATTGCGTTGAGTTCCTCCATGAGATGAGGAAACTTCTGTTGAACTTGGTCCCTGTTGAGCCACATGCCCTAGTGAAGGAGTTGGCCTACTTTGACAACTTGATATAGTTGGATCCTTTGTTGTCGGGTGATATTGATTTGTGTGTCTATGATCCGATCAATTGTGGCTTGTTCCATGCAATCTAGATTTAACTTTGTAAGTGTGATTTATTCTACAATGTCTGATGTGTCTAGCAATGGTGGGAAGTATGGTCGAAGGGGATCCACATTAAATACTGGGTGCAGGCCAGGAATGGGGGAATGTTGAGCTCAAATGCATTGTCGCCCACAGCCTTGGTAATGGTGTAAGGACCATATCAGAGTGGTCTGAGTTTCCGATAGGCTACAGTAAGGCGTTCCTTTTGCAAATGAAACCAGACTTTGTCGCCCACTTGATACTTGCGTGGCATCCGATGTTGATCATGTCGCTACTTTTACTTGGCATTTGATTTCTCCAGGATGTCTTGGACTTGCTGGCGTATATGTTGGATGTGCTCAATGAATTTGTTTGCCTTATCGACTTCAGGTTGGACATGAGTCAAATCTGCCTGAGTAGCTACAAATGGTATGGACACATCAATGGGACATGGTGGTTGGATTCCCAAGCCCACCTGAAAAGGGTTGTGACCAATCGAGCTTTGGAGAGCCCAATTATAGTTGTGTTGGACATAGGGGACACTCTCATCCCATGTGCATGGATGCTTTGAGTTGTACATGTGCAGAATATGTACGATCATCCTGTTGACAACTTCTGTCTCACCATTAGTTTGGGGATGGAAAGTTGTAGACTTAATGAGCTTGGTGTCCAACATCGACCAAATACTAGACCAAAATGTACTAAGGAACCTTCTATCCCGACCCGCGATGATAGACTGTGGGATTCCAAAGTGTACCCACACTCGTTCAAAGAAGAGTTTAGCAGTGGCTTCTGTTGTGATATTCTTCTTGCAGGGCACCATAATGGCCATCTTCGAGAATTTGTCGACAACCACAAAATCAAAGTCATTTCCATGCTTAGTAGAAGGAAGGCCCGACATGAAATTGATGGAGATGGATTCCCAAGGTCCACTAGGGGTAGGCATCGGAATATAGAGGCCTTTCTTCTTAATGGTCGGTTTGGCAATGGCGTAGGCAGTGCAGGATATGATGTATTTCTAGACATCCTGTCGAAGATTCGACCAATAGAAATACTTTTGTAGTACTACCACCATTTTCTCGACCCCGAAATGACCAACAGACTGACTATAGTGTGCTTCCCAAATCATCTTGGCACACTTTCTTGAAGGAACACAAAGGTGTCCCAGGTGGCATAACAGGGCATCCTAAAGGTGAAAATATGGAACTTGCTGACCCTCCAAGAGTGTCTGGTATGTGTGGCCGAATTCTAGGTCACTTTTGTAGTGAAGTGGCCAATCAAAAGTATCGTTCCCACAAGAGTTGAGTACGGTGATTAATGCCATGATCAGTGGTCGGCTGAGGCAGTCTGCAACATTCTTGTTGTTGCGCTTATTATACTTGATATTCAAAGGAACTATTGCAGATATGTGGATCACTTTTGATGGTGATCATTTTGCAACTTCCCTCGTGTTTGTATGAATTACAGGGGTTGGTGGTCAGTGTAGATGACCGTTTCCTTCCCCAAAATGTAATGCTTCCATTTTCAGCATGCCTACACAATGGAATACATCTCTTTGTCATAAGTGGGATACTTCTGGATTGTGTCTGAAAGTGCCTCATTGTGATATGCCACTAGATGCCCCTATTGAGTAAGGATTGCCCCAATAGCATAGTCAAAGGCATCTGTCTCAATCTCAAATGGTTGTTGCAAGTCTGGTAAAGTGAGAACTGGTGCAAAGCAGAGGCAATGTTTCAACTCTATGAATTCCATCTGTTGAGATTTAGACCAAAAGAATTTTTCTTTCGTTCCTCCCTCGGTGACTTGACTCAAGGGCCAAGTGATATGAGAGAATCCCAACATGAACCTGTAGTAGAAATTGGCAAGACCTAGAAAGTTGCGTAGCTTTGTTAGAGTGGTTGGGGCTGGTCAATCCCAAATGACTTGGATCTTGGTTGGATCCAAATTCACCCCCCTTTCATCAATAATGTGTCCCATATACTGAACCTGGGTCATGCTAAAACTGCATTTCTCCAAATTGGCACACAACTTGTGTTGTCACAGTGTTTGGAGAACCTGTCGGATGTGGTGGAGGTGCTCTTCCCAACTCTGGTTGAAGGTCAGGATGTCATCCAAGTATACTACTACAAATGAGTTGGTGAATGGTCACAAGATGTCATCCATCAACCTCATGAAGGTTGCAGGAGCATTCTTCAACCTGAAAGGCATAACCAACCATTCGAAAAAGCCCTCCTTGCCTTTGAAGGCAGTCTTCCACACATCGAAGGGTTTGATTGGTACCTGGTGGTATCTAAACTTCAAGTCTATCTTGCTAAAATATTTTCCCCCCTTGAGTTGGTTTAGAAGGTCATCAATCCGTCAGATCGAGGACCTATTCCGGATAGTGATCTTTTTCAGCACCCGATAGTCAATACAGAGTCTCCAAGTCCCATACTTCTTCTGTACCAACACAATTAGGCTCCCACAGGGCAATGAACTCAACCGAATGTGACCTTTATGCAGTAGTTCCTGAATCTGCCTCTTGATTTCGTTGTTCTCCAGAATGGAGCATCGATAGATTGGTCCATTGGGCAACGACGCACCTGGGGTCAGATCGATGGAGTGCTTCACCTGACAGTGCAGAGGCACCCCTGCAGGGGAGGTGAAGATGTCCTCATACTCCTCCAAGACCTCGTCCATCTGTTGTTATGATGCAAAGGGGCCCTGTCTGGAGGTTGTGGCCACTGTCTTCTTCTTTCCCTAAGGGCGTATAATTAGAAAATCAAATTTCCCAATTTGGAAATGAGCTTACTACATTGTTTTGTAGTAACCAAAGAGATGGTGGTAAGCTGTGCTACCTCTAGTATCCTATACAACTTATTTCCCACAGTAACAATAACAGCACGAGGCCTTGAATCATACACATCATGTCGTTTCCACAAGTATGGTTAGCCTAATAATACATCACAAACATCAAGGGGAGTAACATAACATAATAACTCATCCGTGAAGGGCTTGATGCTGTATGGAAGGCGGCACTACTAGCTCACGCAAAGATCCCGTCCTTGGTGAAGCCACTGGATGGTGTATAGTTGTGGGTGTGTTGTGGTTGGTAAGCCCAAACGCTTCACGACCTCTACCGAAATGAGGTTATTTTGGCCTCCGTTGTCGATAATGAACTGTAGCGGGGAACCCTTTACCCACATCTGGGAGTGGAAGAGGCGCTCCTCCTCCTCTATATCTTTGGTTTCCTCTTTCTGGATCTTCATGGTGACAATGGTGGTTTTGGGCTCTGCATTGATAATCTGCTTCCCTTTTTCATTCCCCTTGTCGAGTTCTGACTGAGAGTCAGAACATGCATTTGATTCCGAAGCCTTCATCTCGGCCACCAATGACTTCTTGGCTCGAGACTCACTTGTGTTGTGAGTGGAGCTCTTATGGAATGCACACCACTTTCCCATGTCCTTCTTTGGCTTTGCATTGTTGTTCTTTGCTTGCGGCTTTGGCGCGTTATCCTGGGATGCCCCGCTTTGGCTTTTTCCTTTGTTCTACAATATGAGGGCACCTTTCCCTTGCTTCGGATTTGCAGATCCAAAGTCTTGCTTCTTCTGTTTAAACTTCTGCTCGACCTTTATGGCGTATCGGTATGTCGTGTCGAGCGAGGAGATGTCTAGGAAATCCATCTCGTCTTGGATGTACCTTTGTAGGTAGTCATGGTACTTGAGTACCAAATGTTTCTCATAATCCTTGATACCTAACTTCGTGAGAAGGGTGTGAAAAACATTGGTAAACTCTAGCACATCTTGGTCCCTTCCCTGCCGCAACGTTGTCCACTTTATGCATTTATCCTCATAGCTCTCGACAGGGTAGTACTGCTCCTTGATGGAATCCCGGAAAGAGTTCCAAGTGGGAGCAACTGAAAACAGTGAAGTCGTACTTTCATCCTTATGCTCACAGTAGGTTTCCCACCAGTCCTTGATGTGGGGGCGGATTTAAGAAGAGTAAAAGTAATCTGCTCTAAGCTACAAAAATTATGAACAAAAAAATATCCTTCTAGCAGATTTAACCATTTATCTATAGCGTTTGCATCTATTTGGCCATCCAATATGGGAATGTCAAAGTTTACTTACACCTTAAAAGGAGTGGAGCCTCTAGAGTGGTTGTTGGATGTGGATGCACTGCTAGTGGGAAACCGTTGAAGGATTGGGGCAAAGTTATCCATCATCGCATTACTTTGTTTCTCGAGGGCCTTCTCGAGCAATATTTTTGATAGGATCTCCTGCCCCTCATCTTTATTTTCTTCCTTAATGGGCGGTCGTCGGGATTTGTGAGGTTGATCTTGCAAAGGTTCAACTAGATTGAGCACTAACTCCTTATATCCTGACCTCGTTGAGGACATGTAAAGAAAAACAGAGAAAGAGTAGACCGCTCTGATACCATTGATCCAGATTTAAACATGAACGCAAAAAATTACATATATAACCACAAATACAAAGATGCAGTAGAAATAAAACTTCATTTCATTAATATCAAATACCAAAATATGCTTACAAACAAAATGGAAATAATACTAGCTCGGACGATGGTAGCTTATCTCTGAGAAGAGATGTGGCGACTACATGCCTCTGAACTGTGTTAAAATGAGGCTCAATGGCCTATTTATTATTGAGAAACAATGGAAAACCCTAAACATCCAAAAACCTAACCCTAGAAGATGAAGCACCAAACTATGGGCTCCATTTAGGTAAATTGGTACATCAACTTCCCAGGGTCGTAACTCTGGCATACGATCTCCTTTTAACGTGCACAATACCTCATTAGAAAGATCTATTCGAGGACTAAAAATTTTAAATGACAAACATGGCTCCATTATCCATGTTGGTTTCAATTTTCCCAAAAAACATCATTTAGGGCCTCAAACTGCTCTGGAAGTTCAGAACCCAAAAAACTACCAAAAATAGTAAAGTGTGTTACAAATAAGGAAACTAGAAAACTGAAAGAAAAAATGGTGGGGTTCCAAGTGGAATAGGCAGGTGGCCACCAATGTTCACTTGGATCACATTCCTGAGTGGAAATGGGAAACTATTATGTTAGATTTCATTAAGGGTTTACCTATATCATAGAGGAAAAATTATTCAATTACGGTTTTTGTGGACAAGTTGAGTAAATCAACACATTTTAGCCCTATACAATCCAATTTCAAAACTATTCAAATTGTTGATATATTTATGAAGGAAAATTTTCGGTTACATGGTATACTCGAGGTAGTAATTTTAGACAGAGATGTGAAATTCACTACTGCATTTTGGAAGGATATTTTTACCAAATTAGGAACCCACGTCCAATTCAATATCACATACCATTTGCAAACAGACAAGAAAATTGAACATTTGAATCAAGTACTTGAGAATATGTTAATAATATATGTTATGCATCAGCCAACCAAGTGGGAATATTATCTCCACCTGGTAGAATCTGCACATGCCTCATTAAAAATGAATCCATTTGAGGTGTTGTATGGAAGGAAATACAAGACACTTATTAATTGGAACAACACTGAAGATAAGTTGATATTGGGACTCGACATGTGAGTAGAAATGGAACAAACTGTGAAGAAAATTCGGCTAAATCTAAAGGCTACTCAAGAAAGGAAGAAGGATTATGCAGATAAGAAGAGGACTTATATAGAATTCTTGGTGGGAGATCATGTGTATGTGAGGGTCAAGACCAAATAGAGCACCTTGACGTGGGGAACTTGTGCAAAATTAGCTCCCCAATTTTGTGTCCCTTTCCAAATCTTAGCTAGAATTAAACCTATAGCTTATCAATTAGCATTACCTAGTCACATACTAATACGTGATGTATTCTATGTTTCTTTTTTAAATAAGTATGTTTATGATCCTAAACATATCATTAACTAACTGAATGTGCAATTAAATATGAGATTTAAATGTTTGGTGTATATATCTTTTGTATAATGATTGATATAAGCTAATGATAACCTTCATGATAATGAAACATGTCAAACCATATGGAGAAATCCTGGTAGAGCCTCTAAGAATTCTCGATCAGAGAGAAATAATGTTAGGGAGGTGAGCTATCACCCAGGGTAAAGTGTAGTGGACGCACTTTAGCCCTGAAGAGGCCACCTGGGAAGATGAAAATTTATGCGAGAAGAATATCCCATCCTGTTCCAAGGGGCAAGAGTAAACATCACGGATGGTGTTTCACTCGAGAGGGGGGGAGATGTAATACCGCTCATTTATTGTAAATATTCTCTTGATTTATTTGTTACTGCAATGACTTAGTAAACTATAGGCTATGTGGAAGCTCCAATAATAAATTTAAATGTTAAAGTTATTTTTAATTTCATTCGTTTTTGGTGAGCCATGAAATTGTGGAGAAAAGGCACTAAATGAAAATTTCACCTTCCAGATAGTTAGAATATAGTTACTCCCTTCCCTACAGATAAGTTATCCCAGTTGGGAAAAGAATCCACATAGAGGAGAGAGAAAAGAGAGGAGTCAGAGGAAACTCTGGTGGTAGTTTGAGAAAGGAAAACTAGTACATCTAACATGAAATTGTTGAGAGGAGGAAATACACTAAGAAATAGGGTACTCTTGAGCTAGTTGGGCAGTGGAATCCCTAGAACATATTGGTAAAGCCTACAAACCTAGGATGGACTTGGTGCAGTCTGATAAGCCTTAGGAAGATCTTGTAATATCTCTGTCATAATTGTTCTGTATGTGAAATGCACGAGGGGAGTTATGGTGTTTCTCACCATTCTCATTGGTTGGGAGGAGTTCCCTATTCCTCTGTAAATTTCTTGGCTTCCTGACCTAATAAAGATAAGTATTTGTATTTGTGGTTTCCAAAACATAGAATATATTTTCTATATTTCATGTAATGTGAAATTTTCTGCAAGTTTTTGTAATGACTGGTTATAAAGAAATGATAGGCCTTTCCTGTAGAAGAACTTTGTGACTCTGGAAAATGTTCATGGAAGGGTTTGATATGTAAAGAGGAAGTATTGTTGTGTTACTGTAGAATAGAAAGAAAGTTATATGTTGTATGGGTTACTGCTATTATAATAATATAAGAGGTTAGTGTGGAAACTGGTTAGTTGAAATTTAATAGATAGGAGTCCATTAACGGAGGAGTCCATATTTCTATAATTATTTATACCTAAGCAGTATAAAAGAGCAAATGGCAGGTCCTGAAAAACAGATACTCATCAATCTATGACAAGCAATAATGTATGAGTTAAACATACAGATATTTCTAATCATAAAGATTCACTCCAATTTTATCATGGAAAATTTTAACCTATCAATAGGCTTTGTTACAATTCCATGTAGCAATACCATGGATTATAAATACCACATACCCAAAAAAAACCATAACTCATTTCATAGTCAAAATGTTTTACATATTTTTAATTTTAATTTGATTTTGTTATATTTTTTAATTAAATTGAAAAGAAAAAAGTGTATAGCTAACTTTGAAATAAATCTCAATGTTTTATCATTATTAATGCTAAAAATATTCCATCTTAATATTGATAAGATGTAGTGGCTAGTGTAAGTATTGTTGTGTGTACTATTTGTTGTTTATCTGTGGGGTGGTAGCACAATTGGCAAAAATCATGTTGACAAATACTTGTGTATCCAAGTGATCGAAAGTTCAATCTCCTGTAACATGTCTCATCAATCAAAATTAAAAAGAAATGCTAAAAATATTTCATGGATATTCCATAAGATTAAATCTATGCCATCTACCTATTAATCAATTATAATTAAATTAAATTTTTGAAAATCCTATTCCAAAATAAACAAGCCTATCCGGTAACTAATTTTTTTTTTATAAAATTAAATTAAAATAAAAAACACATAGAATATTTTGATTGTGAAATTAGTTAAGGTTTTTTAGAAATCTCTAGATTAAGAATGTTATATATAATTTCCAATATTAAATAATTGCGTAGAATAATTCATTTAACTATGACCATATCCATCACTTTAAGTCTTAAATGACTAAATTTCTCATGATTTTGAATATTCTACATAACACTCATTGCATTGGGTGATACTCACAAGGCTAAAGAAGTCAGATTGATACCAGTCAAATAAATCACACATCATCAATCATCACCTATGAGTCTTGCACCCAATAACTAAGACTTCCCGAAAAGTCACCCATCCCAAATCTCCTCTGGCGCCATCCTAATAATGTTACCCCTAAATTGATGTTTGTCGTAAATTTGGGCGAAACTTCCAACAATTTGTAGCACTTGTATCCATGTTTCCAAATTTCTATATTAACTCATAACATATGGACATATACACATAAAATCATCCAATGAGTTATTTTTGGCACTAGTACACTCTATTGATGTTTCTAAAGTTTCCTTCCAATACTCGATGTTTCCAAAGTTTCTTCCTAGAAACTAGTGCAACACACACCACAATCTAGAAGGAGCTTAAGGATAAGGTAAGGAGCTAAGGGTGACAATCACCTATTAATTAATATTTATCTATTCGTTTAATTTCTTTAAAGGTAGTTTCTTTTTAAGCAAGTGTTATATATGTCGACTTAGTCCTTGTGGGTGATTTAGAAAATAGATAATGATTACTCGAAGTTAATATGACTAAGTACGCAAGTAACGAGTATTTTTTTGTCAAGAGTTCATTAAAATAAGGTAGTTATAAAATTTGAAAAATTAAACCATTTATCCTAATAGAAAGTCAATGCTAAAGTTATCACTACTAATAATATTTATTTATTTTTTTAATTAATTTATCTATTTTTTTTAAATTAATGTTTCTAATTTGAATCTTTTTAAGGTGTATGAGATGTGGAATAGTCAACTAACTGGTGTCTTGTAGTTGACTATTAACCAAACCCCATATTCAATTAATTTTAATATAGTTTTATAATTTACAGCAAATGAATATTAATATTTTCTTAAATATAAAAAAATGAGGTAAAATATATTTCAATAAAATGTAGTTGTTAGTGGTCGTTTTATCTTGGTCCACGCATACCCACTTTATTCGAGATAAAATATATTTCAATAAAATGTAGTTGTTAGTGGTCGTTTTATCTTGGTCCACGCATACCCACTTTATTCGAGATAAAATATATTTCAATAAAATGTAGTTGTTAGTGGTCGTTTTATCTTGGCCCACGCACACCCACTTTATTCTTTTACTTCGAGATATGTATTAGTTTTGTTTGCCAGCGCCAAAATCACGGAGAAAAAATAGTCATTTGAATTACAAAATAAAGATAGAGAGCCAAAGTCATCCGAAAAAAACTCTTCCTTTGAATTAAAAACGACTGGGAGAGAAGTTAGGTGGATATACTTGTCGGCAAGCGGTACCCAATGAAATCAAAGAAAAAGAAAAAGGAAAGTTGTTTCGTTGAAGTCAAATCAAAAGAAGCGAAATAGAATAAACGCCCAGAAAGAGACTAAACGCGTGATGTGGGGCCGTGTCTGTGGGTAAACCAATTATCAGTAAATGCAGGTACCCACGAAGAAGCTGCCCATTCATTTCTGGCTACCGCTTTCTTTCCGAATAAAACACTGCCCTGCTTTTAATTCAAGTTATATAATGTTACATAAACGATAATGGAGAAGACAAACCACGAAGAAACTGCCCATACATTTCTTGCTACCGCTTTATTTCCGAATAAAACTCTGCCCCGCTTTTAATTCAATTTATATAATAATTACATAAATGATAATGGAGAAGATAAATGTAGTTGTTTTTAGTGTGATTTTTTGGACTTTATGGAGTTGGAATTTGGTGGGAAAAATTGAGGTGAAATATTGATTTGTGTTATTTAAATTGTTGTTTTTATTATATATGGATTAAGCAACCTAAAAGACCCCTAGGGCACTTTGATTGTGTAGGGGTTACCCATCAAGCTTGTTATTTCAATTAAATTTTTTTCAATAAATTCTTACTGGATTTTAGAGAAATTAAACCAGAAAAACCCATCGGAAAAGCTTCCAAAAAGTCTCACTAAAGAAAACTCGAAGAGGAACTATACTTTGGTAATTAAATAAGCAACGATAAATGAATCTCACATTTCATTGTAGGCAAGTGCCAAGAGATAGAGACACATAGCATATAATAACTTGGAAGCAAACTGTCAGCCATTTTGCACTAGTGACCTCAACTACATGAAAAAATTATATTGAGGTGATTGATTGCACATTCCCAATATTTTTGTTAAACTCACATGGAATGTAAACAACCAATGTGGAATATAAGCATTAGATTGCATATATTATTGACATGATATACATTTATAGTACATTTGTGTGACCCTTCGATTCATATTCCAAGTGGTGTCTTGGACTCTAGTGGTTGTTCACATTCCAAACCAACCCATAGAGGATTAGGTGTCCAACATCCCCCCCCCCCTTAATCTGAAGGGGTATGTATGAGTCCAAGAAGAGAGCTATAATACAAAATGTGAAAAAATGCATGGCAGCACTAGGCTGAATGTGCTCTCTGAAATCTTGGTATAAAGGGAGTGGTTTACAAATGACCACCAACAGTGGAACGCTTAGTGCAGTTCCCGGAACTCTTCCAAGTCTGGCAAGAAGCTGAAATCTTTTGCAAGAGGAAGTGTCCCTAATGCTTTGGAGAGGGAGACCTTCAACCTGAGAAAGGGAGTTCTACAACTTGCAGTGGTTTAAGGATGACCACCAACTCTAGAATGCGTAATGCAATTCCTGGAACTCTTCCAAAATTGGCAAGAAGCTGAAGTCTTCTACTAGAGGAAGTGTCCCCAATTCTTTGAAGAGGCATCACCAACTGAAGGAATGCTCAGGGGCATCTTTGTCTCTGGCTACAACTCTGAATCTGATATGGGAGGTTATGGCTCAGGCTCGCTTGATGTGGCTTTGAAGCTTCTAGATGACCATCACTTCCCCCCGTTGTTAGATACAAGGCGAGATGACGGAGAAAACTCAACTGTGAGACCTTTTAATATTCTAGAATAAATTCTAACATATGACTGAAATATCTTCTTGGCTGTTGAAGACCATTGACAAAAAGTGATCCATCCAAGACGAATCTTTGTTCTTGCAGGAGGCTTGTTTTTGAAGGGTCTGTTTGAAAAATGAGTGGTTTTATGACAGTGCTCACATGGATGAAGATCAAAACAATGATCTTTCATATGGCCAATTCGGTCACAATGTTGGCATTTAACATTGGTTTGTCGCTATTGTGGAGAGGAGCAAAATATGGAACAAGTGAAGGTGAACTGTCATGAAGGAATCCAACACTCTGAAACTGGATGGCCTTTGAGTAATCTGGAATATGAAAGGACACATCCTTTTCATATCCAAGACCAGTTCTGTGCTTGTTATGGACAAGCTCTTCCTAAGGTCTAATGATGGGCTTGGGAAGTGCAAACTGAACTTCTGCATCTACACGCAAATCCTCTCTTGAACAAAGCATTGAATGTGAATCAACCTCAACTTTATATTCTTGTTGCTGGCGGGAGTGTGTCTCAGTCTTCTGAACATAAACATGTTTAGAATGATGACTCCAATGTTGTAATTCTTCTTGTTGAACCTGAGATTCAAGCTCCAAAAATTGTGCCATCTCCTATGTATGCTGGAGACATGTTCGAATGTCAGCAAGAGTGGTTTTGTTGATTTTGACTGTGTCATGATCAAAGGAATGTATCAGAGTTTTTATGAACTCTAATACTATATTAATTCTGATCATTTTCATTGGACATATCATGTGAATCTCACAAACACTGCTCCCAAGAATGAATAAATTATAGTAATCAATGCCTTCACCAAAAAATGACCACCAAGGATGAAATGCTGGAATTGTTATACTTATATACAGAGACTGCTAGTATTACCAATGTATTTGACTGCAGGGCCTACCAGGCTCCTGATATCAATTCACAAGAGAGATCACATCATGTTCTTCGAATTCCAGAACCTCTATTATAACAGTTTGTCCTCCTGCTTCAATTGTTGATGCTTCGCGACCTAAGATAAGGAGAGTTTTGTCCTTCAATGACATTGATCTTGTCTTCCCAAGACAATATTTTGTTTTGCCTCCAAAAGGATGGCTCTAAGATAATGATAACAACAAACTCTAGAACTCCTCCTAATGATGACAAATCTCAGTCCTTAATAAGAAGGCTCTTGGCAAGTGATTGGTGACACCCAGAATTAAAAAGTTCCATCCTTCAATTCTTTTATAAAAGTCAAGTTTACAACAAATGGGTAGCCCCACCTCTCTAGCTTGGCTCCCTTCTCAAAGCATGTAAATATCACCAAATTACAATACCATGGAGTGTCATAAAAATTTGGTTTGCTTGGACAATTCACCAAAAGGGGTTGTTGGTTCCCAAGAGCTGAGGAAAGTTAGTCGCGGTTGGAGGAGCCTGAAGGAAAGAAAAGGTTCAAAAAACATTGTTGATCAAAAGGACAACTTGCAATAACATAAGACTTTTGTTGACAAATAAGTTCCACTAGACTTAGAATAGACTCTAGTGGCTCCTCCTCATCCCTCCTTTGAGGATACTCATCCGACAAATGAAAATGGAGGGGCTCTAGCGATAATCATGTTTGCAAAAAGTGGGCAAAAACGTACCTATGAGTCTAATAACCCAGATAGTGATATTGCGAATTCATCCTATGTCCCTTGTCGCCCAAAGGGAAGCATATCGAGTGGCTTCAGGCCATTCCAGATCCAAGACTGGAAACTGGCTTTCCTCGGGTAAGTCAGTGGTGACCAGCATGATGGATAGGAGCAGCCACGCATAATGGAATGTCTTGCCCTCCTCCTATACGTTGCGGCAATTGATCTGAAACTCCTCACAAAGGAACTGCGACCAGTTGAACCGTACGTCGGCTGCGCATTCCTCTGCAAGGGTGATAACTATGGCAGGGACCTCAATGCCACGACATTTCCTCATTACTTTCCCTGCCAGCAACTGAGTGGCAACGCAGACTGTGTTGTCTGAGATACTATCAATGAGGTACCCTCGCTCTCCCTTGGCGAGCTGATACTTCCTTTTCAGTCACTCTATCATCACGACATCGTTACCTTTATCAGTAATCTCCCAAGGGTCTCTTTCATCCCAAGGAAGGTGCGAAACCCGAGGAACAAGTTCCAGTGTGATACTGACGGGTTTACCAACCCATAATATGTCCTCATGAACTAAACAGAGCAACTGCTTTATGACCAACATGGTGATAGGGGGTCGGAGAAAGTGAGGAATCGACAAGAGGCAGAACAATCCAGCTTTGTCCACCTTCTATAGCCACTCCTTTGGCTGTAGGGTTGTCACCGTCCCTTCTACCTTCCGGTCCATTAGTGCATCCGTTGCCAGGTGGGGAAATTTTACTATATCTGCAAGGTCCCAATATTCGAACTTCATTGTCACAACACGGCCAACCATCGAGTTTTCCACTAGAACAGCTTTTGGTAGCACCAGGGTACTGATTACAGAGTCAACTTCATCTAGATTTGCAGGTACTTTAGCCTTCCCTTTACTTGGCAGCACATACTTGGGTCGTCGTACTGGTTGTATGGGATCTTCTTCCGAGAGGACTTCTTCGACGTATGTGGGAGGACCCTCATCTTCTTCTTCATTTTAAATTATAACAGTTTTAGCCTTCTCCTCCATCGTGAATTTTCCAGATTGCATGTGCCGGGGTGACCTTTCTACCAGGTCTGGGTTCTGGGGCTCCTTCTTGGTCCCCGACGTCCGAGGAGATTTGGGGAGCTCGGTGGTCTGCGGTGTGGCTGTCTGCAATAGGATTTTTCGTCTTCCGGATTGCATCTTGGTAATACTTGGGCAATTCCTGAAACCAAATACTATTTTCGAATTTCTTGTCACTCATCATGTTGTTGATGCAGGGTGGTTTTCTTGTAGAGTGGTAATACGTGGTGGCGTGACCCTAACTCTGATTATATACGGTTAAATATTCAAAATTGGCTGCTCGCCCTTGCGGTAGCTCATAAATGCAATTTTGGCGGTTATTCTTTTGCTTTAATTTCTCATTGTCGACTTCATAGTGCTTTAAATGGGTCATCATATCATGAACAATACCTGCAACGATTGTTCTCCATCTTTCCTTCACGGCAGCGAATCCCTAGGGACGCAGATATGGTTTTTGTATGTATGCGGTGGTTCTGTCGCGAAACTTCACAACAGCTTGGTTTATCGTCCCACGCCCTCTTCCAACTGCATGGGGCACTGGGACTAGGCCTCCTACAGATAGTCAGGTGGGCGAACCCCTAGTGCGCTTTTTCCGTTTCCCGACTAGCCCGGGTCGCGAGCACCCTATACGTTCTCTCGATTCTACTCTTGAAGTGTGGTGTGCACATCCCTGTTCTCTCGGGTGCTGTCACAACCACACTAATGGGGTCAATGCTTGTAGCAGGGTAGGAGAGCTAGCCACGTTGGTTTCCCTTGGTAATTCCTTTCCGTAATCCAGGTAGGCAACTTCTGACTGTAATTCTGCAATTGCTTTGTCTAGCTTTATACTTTGTGCATGGACTCGGGCCTTAGTTTCTTCTAACTCATCAAGTCGTAGTTTTCCATGCAGGATGGTTGCCCAAAGTCCCTGAATTTTTCCGCGGACGTTGTCACCAGTGGAATGCGCTACACCTGTAGTGGTTAGTAGGGTCATAGAGAGATGGTCCCTCCCGACTTTATGACCATGTGTTCTGTGCAGGTCTGATTAAGTTGTCAGTCCTCTGATGTGCACTCATATCTTTTGTCCTGCCACTTTATGCCACTACAGCCATCGTGCACGTCCTCTAATCCGGATTTGAAACTGCCGCCTATACCCCTGCTTCTGCAGCTCCCCTCCAGGTGCGCGAAACCTATTTTTCAGCGCACTAGGCTGCCCTTGTATTACGCATAATGTGCTGGGCTGGATGAGCTGTGCTTCAGCTGTCGCTCCACTCTCCTCTGGGCGTGGTCTTTCTTCTGCCATTACGCACCGTACTGATCGAGTCATCATATTACAGTTGAGTGTTGTAACTTCCTGCAATCGATTCTGCCATCACTCTGCTTCCTCCTCAGAGTCCATGGTGCAGATGCTATCGCGTTCCTACGAGGTTCTTCTATTCTCGGCAGAATGCATCCGATCTTTGTCTTGTACTATTCTCTGATAAATGCAATCCAATTTGTCGTCACTTTCTACATCGCGTACGGGTTCGGTGTAGCGTTCCCCTTCTGCTGGGTCGAACGGAACTACTACCCGTAGTGACTTCTTTTCGAAGGTCATCTTGCGTCTTTTTAAGTTAATAATCCCTTTCATGTCTGTGGCCCAATCAATTCAGACCAGTGCAGGGTAAGGATTGCAGTCATCAACAATTTCTATGACTTCAAAATCGGTCTGGGTACTTACACCGTCAATATCCACCATCACTCCTTGCAATCGGCCCATTGGTAAGATCTTTTGTTGGTTGGCCATTTGTAATTGAATCGGGGACCATTGCAGTGCGGGCTTGCCCATATGCTCTCAGGTTTGTTTAGGCAATACGTTCACATCCAAGCCTAAATCTAGGATGACTTGATCCATTTCATAGTCACTGATTTGCGCTATCTGTATCATCTCTCGTCCGATGCGTAGAGCATGTCTTCCTATCTTCTGGACGACCTGGGGTTCGCTGGATATGGCGCACCCGGTGATCAGCTCTTGCAACCCTTGAACAGCCTTACGACCACACAACAATTTCATGTAGGTTTCAAGAAAGGTAGTGACCATGGAGGCATCCACTCCTGACTCCATTTGATCCCTCCTATCTGGGGTAGAAGCTTTCGCGAAGCTCCGCTGAGCTTCTCTTGGCCCCGTCCTCCTCTACTCAGGCTTAGCGCTATGTTCCTTTATAGGTGTGTCGCACCTCTTCCCGCCTCCATTCCCTCCTACAGTTGCGCCAATTCTTAATACCATATTTATACTAGGGTCCTCTTCACGAGGTTCCGCGCACGTCATCTAGATATTATGGGTTGGTGGAGGTTGGAGTACTCCCTCTTCGCTCAATTGGGAAATTAAGGTTGGACAGTCTATCAATTCGTGATCAAACTGCTCACAGTAGGGGCATGAGATCCTAGTTGGGTTAGTACAGTTGCGAGCGTAGTGTCCCTATCCACTACAATTATAAAAAATTAACTATCCGCGGCCCCGCCCGGGCCCCAATCCTCTTCCCCGGCCGCGTCCTTGAAACCCTCCCCGCACTTCAGTTTGCACCCGATAGGCTGGGGTTCTTTCTAGCATTAAGTCATAATTGCAACATGTTCACTTGTCATGTCCTACCGATCGACAAAAATTGCAATACAACTGCTGTGAGGTCTGGGTATACTTTTGTAATAGGTGGCAATTATCTATTGCATGCTTCCCTCCCACCTGGCAAATCGCGCACCAGAGAGCAGATGTGACACTCGGTCCTGCTTGTACCTCTACTTTTAATGGTATCGGGCCTCCTCTCGCTAGATAGTTTGCGAATACAGGGCAATGGTCCTTGTCGTGTGTTTGACTCTTACATTTAA
Source organism: Pinus tabuliformis (assembly GCA_031772625.1). Taxonomy (NCBI): domain Eukaryota; kingdom Viridiplantae; phylum Streptophyta; class Pinopsida; order Pinales; family Pinaceae; genus Pinus; species Pinus tabuliformis. The sequence goes on from CM062806.1 coordinate 229,532,371, forward strand.
TGCAGCCTACCTCCGGACGTACCTTTGGTTGGGACACTTTTCCTTGCTTCAAGCTTTGCATTTCCAAACTCAAGTTTTGAATTTGCGCATGGATTTGTTGAACTCCCAACCCTAGGTCCGGTATTGGGGTCACGTGTAACCTCATTGCTATCTCTAGTGCCTCGGCTTGGGTTGATATCTTATGTTGTGACAAAGCCGTCCTCAGATGGGGTGTCAATGACGCCACAAACCATGCGCAATGTTGCCTATCTGTCAAAGTCATGTTAGCTTCGCGAATAGTACTCTTTAACCTTTGGTTCCAGATCCCACGGAGTTTCGCTAGGCATCATTGCTATCTTCTTGAACCCAATGATCGACTGGGCTTCAAACTTTAGTCGGCCAAAATCTTTATTAAGCGCATCTCGGATTGCCACTATCCCCTCATTCGGATGGTCGGTTGAGTGTTTTATGTACCATGTCAGCGAGCGGTCCTTTAGTGCACTGATCAGCATAGCCTTCTTGATGTTCTCTTTTGTTATGCCTTGCGTGTCCCATACAAAGTTTATCACAAACCAGAACCGACTTGGTTCTTCATTCCCTACACCTTGAAATGTGGGTAGCTTGACTACGGTCGCCATCCCAACTTTTGGTGGTGGAGGTGGGGGTGGAGGTGGGGTTGGTATGGATGGACCCGATGGGGGTGAAGTGGGTGGTGGTGTAGACGGAGGAGGTATCAGTGGGAAGCGTTCTTTAATCAATCGGACCACACTTCCTGGCAAGAACCTAGCGAGATCCTCCTCGTTCTCCCGCGAGATAGAAATGAGAGGGTTGTTTTCTACTCCTCCTGCCCCTCGATAACCTCTTCCGCTCCATGTTACTCTAGACATCAATATACGCGCAGAATCTATTTTTCGCGCAACAACATCTTAATCCAAGTATTTAATGATTTGATGTACCTACCCCGGGGTCCTTGGAGAAATTTCCTTTCTAATTCACTATAACTTACAGTTGTATCTATCGCGAATTCAATGATAAATCCTCCTATGATTCAATCTAACTAGTGGTCTACCACACGTGCAAGTTTATCTTCGGTGGCTTCTAGCCTGCGCACCAATTCTGGAGTCCACACTATCGGTTGGTCCAATCTACACCTCCCCACGCTATCAGCTAACTTCGTGAGCCACTCGTACAATTCTGTTGGAAATATCACGAAGAAGATCTTGTGTATATCTGTGAATATATAGCGATCCAACCGTTGTTCCTTCGATATCCACGAGTTTATGTTTTCCTGAACCTCAAACTCGTGAAGCTTTAGATCCCACCAATCTTCAAGCTCTTTCTTTATAGGATTCCAGTGTTCCCACATTAGACACCCCTTAGGCAGATCCCGGCTCCGACAACAGAACCATTTGTTGGCTTATTTGGGCCTGACCCAGGTTCGGAAGAGTTATTTAGCCAAACAAATCCTGCAGCTACCGACCCTTTCAGCAACAGCCTGCGGAGCGCGGACTAAGGTCTCACCCGAGGTAGCAGGGGAGGGTGCTGGAACTAGGTTTCCGCACCCTAGGGATGTCTAGATGTGTTCTGGAGGTTTCGCGCACTGGTCTACAGCTCCGCACTGCTCGGTCTTCGCACATATCCAGAGTGATTATATCTTTCTTATTAGTGCTATTCTATTGGAGGAAGCGGTTATAACTCAGAATTGTCCAACAGGGCCTTTAAGCAAACATTTAACCAACACAACTGATTCGGGCATTAAAATGAACCCAGATTTACATACATTCATATAGTAAGCAGATTAATTAAACAGATATTAATAAAGTCAGATTCGCGAGATCTCAGGAGTAACACAGAATTTTTAGAAAAACTTATCTTTATTTCCACTTATCCCCAATACATTCAGATCCACCCTGCACACTCAGCTGCAGGGGTCCGCACACACAGCTGCAGATTTTCCAGGCCTCTACGCACACAGCTGCAGAGCCTCTACCTGCTACCCCCACCCTCAACTCGGACTTACAGATGCTTTCAGACTATCTTCTTCAAAAACCCATTACATCTCATATTCAAGATCATCCAACAAAAACTTAACTTCCTACACATAGAGCCTCGCTCTATTTATACCCTTCCTTGGCCTGCGATCCCTGAGCGGGCCGACTCTATGTACATTTCTTTACATTATTTTTGGGCGAAGTACCCTTTGAATCAACCTGTTTCGCGCTCCATCCTTTCAGTGGAGTCTTTACCCTATCTTTACCCAAAAATTCGGGTTTCGAGCCCCTTAACCATTGCAATGGGCTTCCGCTACCCAACACCTATGGATTCCCTTGGTTGTCTTTGGATTGTTTTATCCCATGATATCCCACATTTATGCTTGTAATATCACACGGGAGTGATTGGATGAAGAGATATTTGGCTCAGCCAATCTATGGTCGGGTGGAACGTGGAAGTCCCATACCCGGTTGGTAATTTCCAATGGTTAATAAAAGCTAATTTTCTCTTTCTTTTGGTAAGTAAATTTATTGGTTATTATGTGGCTTTAATGGATGTTATCTTATGTTTATTTATCTAATTATATGTTGGTTATAAGCATGGTTTAATGGCAGATCTTAGTCATGGCTCTTTTCATGTTTTCACTTATAACTGAATAAATAATGAATGCAAGATTTAATTGGTATTAAGACAGCTAATAAGAGAAGGTAGTGACCCTTCTTGTTAAACCTTAGATAAGTTTTCAGTCCCTTATGTTTAGACTTGCATTGATGACCTATAGGTTGCATATCTACCAAGTGTTTGATCGAATGTTAGTCCTAGTTGGGGATGGTCAAGTCAAGTCCTGGTTCTAGTCTTGATTTAAAATAATTTTCTTCATGTCTTTTATGAGTTTTAGAAGTTTCATAGCTTTCTGGGCAGAGGCTAAACCCCAGCCCTAGAAAATATCCTTAATTCTTGCAGTCATTGGCATAACACTTGCAGAAAATGGCCACATTCACACTGATGTAGGCCTATGGGAGTGTTTGGGAACCCATAGTCACATGGAGGTCATGTCAACAGAGCAACTGGGGCTTTAGGTAAGGGAAAAGGTGATTTTTCTTAGGGATTGGACAACTGGAGGGGTTGGGTTACTCTTGTGGGTCCTGTGGCACCTTAGGGAAGTCACTAAGGTCTAGTTGTGTAGACTCCATTGCCTTAAGGTCATCTAGGAGGTTGATTCATATCGTATTAACCCCTCATCTCATGTTTACCATGAGTAAGTCAGTGAAAGTGGGTATATGTGAGAGGATGCATGTTACAATTAATTATCTAGGTGGTATATGAAGAACCAATTTAAAAGGGACACAAAGTTATGCTATAGTTTTTTTGGTCCATGTATAATAATTTTGACATCATTTTCATTCATTTTTTTTTTTTTTTTTCGATCTTGGTTTGCATACATAACCATAGTCAAAATACTTGATTCTTTGGTGTTTATCACTTGATCACCTTAGGTATTTACCCATAACAATTTGCAATATGTCCCATGCAAACAAGGAATTTTCCAGGATGACCATTGTATAAAATATTCTATAGCTAGCTCTTATTTTAACTGAAGCTCAAAATGGAAGTTATAGGAGTAGTATGCAAATAGATCTCTAGTCTTATGAAGGAACATACCATTAGTAGAGTTTACAATTATCCAATAAATTTGGGCCGCAAATTTGAATTCCTATTTAAGTGGCATTGCAAATAGTCAAGTTAGATAATAAAAATATTACACATAATTTCTTCAAAAGGATTCAACATCATATTTTTAACTTTCTATTGATAATTTGAATTTGTAAATATATAAGTGTATTGAACAACTTCATTATTTGAGTGTTAAGTTTTGCACATCAAAGGAGAAAACTAGGATATAAATTCAATCAATATACAAGGATAAGACTTGGTTGGATTGGCCATAGAAATAAGTAAACAAACCAAGCTGCTTGGAAATAACCTAAATTTGAAGACATAGATTTTGATGTGATTGTACTTAAATAGATAATCAAACTCAAATTCATTTTAATTTTGTAGAGGGGGTCATGTTGATGAGATAGATATGTCATAGGCTTAACATTTATAAATAAAATTGGTACTAAAGTAGGTTTAGAATACTTGGAGAATACCTACATTGTCAAAAATTGTTGCAAGTATGAACATAGTGATGAAGTATTGCTACCAAGGCTATTGTGGGGAAGGAAACCTAGGATGGTAGGAATAACTCATGAAGAAAATTAGATGGAGTATCTACAAGACAAATTTGTAGCTAGAGAAAGCCATTACTATAATGATAAAATTGGTTACACAACTATTGGTGAAGAAAGATGGGGAAGAAAAATTGATAGAGATTGAGCATGAAGAAGATAGCGTATACCAAGAAGATTTCATGTGTATTTATTTGGGGTAAAATTCTCATTTTCTTCATCTTCAAATATTCCTTTGAAAGTTGAAGATAAATGTGAAATAAACATATTGATGAACAAGTTAATGCCAAAGTATTGAATAGTTATTTGAAACAAATATAATTGTATTTTTGGCCTTTATCAAATCTAAGAAACACAATAGATTTATTTTTCATGTCTGGAGAGGAATAGACATGATTTGTAGCGATGGGAGATCTATTTTGATGCTTTGAGGATAGGAAAGAATATCATGATTATGAAATGGAAGGATTTCAAGGCATTACTAAAGTCACAATTTTATCCCATAGTCTACATAGAGCAGAAACTCATAAAGTGGAAATAGCTTTAATAAGAACAGTGCAAGGGGTGAAAGAATACATTTATGAATTCAAAAGGAAATCCATTACGTTGGGCATCTCGTTCGAAGAATTAGGGGTGATGATGAAGTAACTTGGAGGAATTTTAGCCATATTCGAAGATATTTGCAACTTCTTAGTGTGAAAAGTATAAATGAATTGAGTAAGAAGGATCTCTATATTGAGTTGGACTTTATGAAGGTGATCTATATTGAATCATTGTATTATTTTTTAATCTATTTTGATGCTTCATGAGTGGAAAACACTAGAGGAATTAGTTTCCATGTTCATTTTAACAATAGGTCCTAGTTTGGAAAATTAGGGTGTAAAACCTTTTAGAGTCATTTTGAGACATTAAATGGCATTTTTTTGGGGTAAAAAATTCTCTATGCTTGAGCCAAATCCTATAGTGTTTTTCAACACTTAGTAAACTTTCTAATGATGCACAAATTGGGTCAATTAGAGCTTAAATACAATAATTATACCTCTCGCAAGTTGACCTACTATGTTGACACCATGGTATGAGAGGATGCCACATCATCCACTGTTACTCATGAAAATGGGTGCGGCTAGCCACATGTGGACTTTCAAGAAAACCAAAATCATAACTTTAATTGAGGGTTTGACAAGTCAAAACATTACCACTAGATGGATATTGAGTTGTGTTAAATACCATTCCTATAGGAGGAAAAAGGATTATATTCTATGTCACTATATTTGTTCCATAGTTAAGAAGAGTAACTGCGAATCAGAAGTTAGAGAGAAAAACAGAGGGGGATAATATTTTTCAATAGCCTTATAGGCCACACTATCTCAAGTAGCTCTACAGAGAGTACCTATTTCTTTGTATTTGCATATTCTATAATAGAGAAAACAAAGCAGAGCAGCCTTACCTTCTAGATAATTTTTCTCTTGTTATGGGTTTGATAGGTAAATATTATGTTTATTGTGAATGGTATGTGTATATTTTTCTATTCTCTATTTTTTATGCTTCAATGATTTCATACGTTGAAGAAGAAATCCATCAGTAAATAATCTGATATATAAAGGAAATTAACCCTCATAATAAATATTTTAGTATTTTTGTCATGACAAATTATTCTAGTGGAATATTCACGGTAGTTTATATATTAGAAGTGGTAGAAAAATATGAGTCTAGAATAAAATGGAAATTGAGGAGAGAAGAAGATGATAACTATAGCTAAAACAAGGAAGGACCCTAATAAGATTGCAACATTGTGATGTGGATGGGCACATAGAAGATAAGAGCTAGAGTTTTCATTTGTAATTGCATCCAAAGTGGTTGAAGTCCAAGGGAAAAAAAAGGTAGCTATCAACACAAAAGTAAATTGCATCTCTAATATAGATGAAGTCATAGTTTTCATCACATTGTAGCAACCAAAGGTAAGTGGAGATAAACATACTCTATTCCAAAACAAATTTCAAGTGAAGAACCAAAAGGTAAATGATTTGTTTGATAGTGAATCTTAAAGTAATCTGATTTTTGAAACATTATTTGATGAGCTCAGTTTTGAAATTCATGATCTAGCCTCGCCAAGTTCACTAGCATTACTGCAAGGTAAATTTATTATGAGAATCATTCAAAGATGTAAAATCAAGGTTTCCATTAATGCTAGCTATCTTGATGAAGTAGAATGTAAAGTTGCGCCACTAGACATCTATGGAGTGATGTTTGGTAACGCATACCTATGTATTAGGGATGCTACCATATACATGAGAGAAAATAATTATTTCTTGGTAGAGGGTGGAAAGACATACTTGATCAGATCACATAAATAGAGAGAGAGAATAACTCGTGCAGTAGCAAAGCAGGGGCATGCAAGCACAAAATATTTGATCTTATTTAGTAATGGAGTAGTGGATATCGAGAACCAAATGTAGGCCCTGTGATTCCATCTCCTTTGGGTACCAAAAGCATGCAAATGGAAAGATGTGTTTCGAATTAGATCCTTGCCAAAAAAAAAAAAAACTTTGTTTTGTAATAATCACTTAATTATTTTTGGCCAAAAATTAAAAAATGTCCAAAATTTACTTGGAAGTTAAAATCAACTATTGTGATGGTTATCCTTACAAGAAATCCCATTAAAAATGAAGATTATGATGAAAAGTACTCATTATTATAAATAAGACTTCAATTTTCATATAAAATAAAATGAAACTGGATTACAAATAACAAAATTATATATAATACAAGTAATATGTGTGTGTGTGTGTGTAAATTAATGTTTAAAAAATTCATAATATTTTAATTAATGTTGTTAAAATAATAGAGAGAGATCCTCCAAGTTGACCTGTCCTTTCCTTGTCACAAAGTGCACCCCTAATCACCTTAATGCATGGAAATATATCTCCCACAATAGCAACATAAGGGTAGAATTACTCTCCAAAATCCAACCCCTTGCCTATGGATGGCAGTAAATATATGGGTGAAGGAGGTAGTTCATGACTTCTTATCCTTTTACCAATCTAGGCTTGAGATCCACTCTTGATGGGAGGATGAGCTCAAGGGATAAGGGAATAAAACTCCAAGGTAGGATATGATACTTTTATTTGAGGTAAATGGTTACAACAGATCCTTGATGCTTCTGCAAGAGGAAGCTTTGGGATTCTCTCTCTTTTTCCTAAATTTCTAGAATCAGTGCACCCCCAACACTGAGCAACCTACTGGTGATTAGCACAGGTGCAGAGTAGGGAAACTTGGTATTCAACATTGGCCAGTGAGAGACTAGGGTGCATTGCTCCTTAAAATGATTGAAACAAGGTGCTTTCAGGTAGAAACTCAGGGATTAAAATGAGTCATTCTTAGGGATTTGTGCAAGGATGATGAAAATGAGGTCAAATGATGTTGATTGACCCATTTGAAGACCTATTAACAAAATGTGACAAAATGGCCTATAATAGAATGCCCCCTAAAGCGCAAAGTCAAAAATGGTAGCTAATGAATGAAGTGCTTTACCATTTGACAAGTCGGGATCAAGAACAATCGGTGAGATCGTCATCTATTACAATCCATTTACATCATGACATATTTCTTAAGGGAGGTATACCCATACTAAGCACATAAGCTAACATTACATGTACAATGATCAAAATACACGTCCACAGATCATTGATGGTAGACCCATGACTAGATGAATTCTTGTATGATCATAGCCATCATACATTGTGATATTTTACTTCTGAAATCGGAGCCTGGATGGATGAAACTAGATCTAGGCTCTTCTATCTCATTCACATGACCAACCAATGTATGAGTCTAACCATGTGAGTTAATGAGCTAGATTTGAACATGGTAGACACCATCTGGTTATTGTGTTGGGTCCCTATAATACTAGTGATTACCCCATTACTATTGTAGATGTATCCCTTATTAATATTTTTGTGCCCCTATTGTCCCCATATTGTTATTACTGTGCCCCATAGAATCCCTCTATTGTTATTTTTGTGGCTCTATATTATTATTGTTAGGTCGGCTGGGTTATATTGTGACTCCTTAGACTCCTATATATAGAAAGGAGGTTTTGTCATTTGAATCATCCAAGAATTGTTCATTTATGTAATGTAAAGGAGGTTGCCCCCTCGAAGAGGCTGAATTCTAAGGCATTGATCTATCTTTTCTATCTTTTTCTTGAGCTGGTTCCATAACATTTGGTATCAGAGCTTTGGATTCTAGGGTTTCGCTGCTCCAAACAGGTCATCGTGGCATTTTCACTATAACTTTTTTTCTTTGACATTAGAAGTTAAAACAATAACCCATTTGAGAAGAAATCACGCTGAATCTTAGATCCGAATTTCATATCTTTTCGCGCTATATTGTCGGAGATATGATCTGAGGAAATTGGTCTTTTTGCAGACTCCTGAATTACATTCCAAACAGATGACCTAGGGAAAATCGTCATAACTTTCTCTCTGAGCATCGGATTGAAATTTCGTAAGAAGGTACAGAAAGAGGACGAATTTTAGTTTCTTGTCTGTATTTTTTAGAGCCAAATGTCGAAACAGGGACACGTGGCATGTCGTACAAGTTCGCCATACTGAACTAGTCTATAATCAGGTCACTGTGGGAGATTTGACATAACTCTTCCTTGGAGAATCCAATTGGGATCAGACTGGTGGCATTGGAAAGAGGACAGAGAGGGATACTATAGGTCGCAATTTTAAAATTGTATGATTTGAAATTACAGAGATACATCAGAGGAAATATCGAGCTCCTACAATGTGAAAAAAGGTCTGTAGATTTTTTTTAATTTTTGCTTAAGCTTGGTTTGAAAAATTATTTTTAAGGAATTCAAAGGGCACAGTAGAGCATTGTTATCGGTAACTAGTGCCCCGAGGAAAGAAAATGCAAACACCTAGTAAGCAGCCTGAAAGCTCTAGCATGACTCATGAAGAAGAAGAAGAAATGCTACATGGTATATCAAAATTACAAGACCAAGTGAAAAAAAGTTCACTCTCACAAAAGCTAACAGAAGCTAAGATAAATGGCATGGAATCTAAGCTAAAGGGCGTGGAAGCTAAGATTGACGATTTGAAGACAAATTTGACAATTTTTCTACAAGAAATACTTACTAATGGTGAACAGGTAGTAAAGGAAACTCATGATGCGAACAAAAGAAATGTTAATCATGATTTCATAGACTCTAATGTGGGATCGAAGACCCACCATATTCCAAAAATCGATATGAGGAAGTTTGATGGCAAGGATCCCACAACATGGATATTACAGATGGAGCAATTTTTCGATCTCAATAATTTGCAAAACACACAAAAGGTACGTATTGCAACTTTATATTTGGAACCAAATCAATTTGTATGGTATCAATGGCTTTGCTCTCATAAACAAATTATCACTTGGGCAATTTTTACGGAAGAATTGACAGCACACTATGAGGATACAAAAAGCAACACTTTTTTTAGCCAATTGATAAGTCTCAAATAAAAGGGTTCAATAATGGAGCACATTGAGGAGTTCCAAAAATTGAAGATAAGGGTAAAAAATATTCCAAAGGAGCATAGGATTGATGTGTTCATAGGGACTTTAAAAGATAATATCCAACATGATGTTCGCCTTTGGGAACCTGATTCATTAGAGAAGGCATTCATGTTAGCAAGAAAATGGAAAGAAAAATTATGGCAACCAGGAAGCATACCACTCACAACTATAAATATGGAGGTGTTGTTGCCCCTAGTCTTCCACAACCTATAAGGTTGACACCACAACAATTGGAAGAAAAAAGAGCAAAAGGGCTTTGTTACAGTTCTGATAGCAAATACACTAAAGGTCATAAGTGTGCTGAGAAGAAATTATTCTACATAGATTGTGAAGAGGAAGAAGAAAAAGAGTAAGAAAGGTCAAAAGAAGAGGACACTCTCCAGGAACAAAGCCTAGATAAAGAAGAAATGAATCCGACCATATCTTGTAATGCATTGGTGGGAATTACCACTCCTCAAACCATCAAGATAGAAGGACAAATCAAGAAGAAAAAGGTAATAGTGTTGATTGATTCAGGAAGTACCCACAATTTTATTCATTGTAAGGTAGCAAAAGAATTGAATTGCTTCTTATATCCAGCACCAGAGTGTCAAGTGATGGTTGCAAATGGAGGAACAACAAATTGCTCAGGAAAGTGCCATAATATCAATCTATCCATGGGAGAATGTGTATTGACTAGCCCAATGCTTTCCATTCCAATGGGAGGTGCTGATGTTGTACTAGGAGTCCAATGGCTACAATCCTTGGGTACAATAGCTTTTAATTTTCAAGAAATTTTAATGAAATTTTCTGTGGAAGGAAAGGAAGTTGAATTAAGGGGTATTGTAGGGAAATCGGGAAAGATAATCAGCTCTAACGGTATCACAAAGCTTCTAAAAAAGGAACAAAGAGGTGTAATTGCACAATTATGTTCGCTAGATGTTTCCACATTGGAATCATCTATTTCTCCAGATCTCCAAAAAGTCTTGGACAATCATTCCAAAGTATTTGAGACTCCCAAAGGTCTCCCACCTATTTGTGATCATGATCACGCTATTCATCTGATTCCAGGAAGTGTTCCTCCAAACATCAGGCCATACAGATATCCCTATGCCCAAAAGAGTGAAATTGAACGTATGGTTGCAGAAATGCTAGAGGCTGGTATAATTCAACCGAGTCAAAGTTCTTTCTCTGCTCCAGTAGTATTGGTGCACAAGAAGGATGGATCATGGCGCACGTGTCCGGATTATAGGGAGCTCAACAAGCTCACTATTAAAGATAAGTTTCCCATTCCTGTCATTGATGAATTACTGAATGAATTGCATGGATCAATTTACTTCACCAAGTTGGATCTTCGTTCATGATAACATCAAATCAGAATGAAGACGGAGGACATTCCGAAAACAACATTTAGAACTCATGAGGGTCATTATGAATTTTTGGTCATGCCTTTTGGCCTTACCAATGCACCTTCAACATTTCAAGGTTTGATGAATTCCATTTTCAAACCATTCCTTAGAAAATTTGTGTTAGTATTTTTTGATGATATACTAATCTACAGCAAGTCTTGGAAGGATCATGTTGAACATGTTGACAAGGTGCTACAACTATTGGAGGAGAAAAAATTATATGCAAAAAGATCCAAATGTTTCTTTGGGGTACAAGAGGTGGAATATTTGGGTCATATTGTAGCTCATGAAGGAGTTAAGGTAGACCATAGCAAAATTAAAGCCATTAAGGAATGGAAAATCCCCACATCCATAAAGCATCTGCGAGGATTTCTCGGGTTGACAGGGTATTATCGCAAGTTTGTTAAGAATTATGGGAGAATAGCAACACCTCTAACAACATTATTGAAGAAAGATGCATTTTCATGGACTCCAGCAGCAACAAATGCCTTCGAACATCTTAAAGAGGCAATGTGCCAAGCACTAGTCTTAGCTACACCGGACTTCACAAAAACCTTTATTGTGGAATGTGATGCTTCAGGAAATGGAATTGGTGTGGTTTTAATGCAAGATGAAAGACCCATTGTTTTTGAAAGTCGTCCAATCAAGGGAAAGTTTTTACACAAAGCTATTTATGAGAAGGAAATGTTGGCAATACTCCATGCACTTAAGAAATGGCAACCCTACCTAATGGGAAGACACTTCAAGGTAAAAACGGATCATGATAGCCTTAAATACTTTTTAGAACAAAGATTATCCTCTGAAGAGCAACAAAAGTGGGTCACAAAGATGTTGGGTTATGACTTTGAAATCATCTACAAAAAAGGGAAGAAAAATGTGATGGCAGATGCACTCTCAAGAAAGGATGAGGATGTGGAAGCATTGTTGTGAGCCATTTCTATTATCCAACCAGATTGGATAAACGAAGCAAGGGAGGAATGGAAGAATGACGAAGAAGTGTGGGCACTTATTCGAAAGTTACAACAAGATTCCAGTACGTTTGATACATTTAACTGGAAAAATGATTCGTTATGGTACAAAGATCGCTTATACCTCTATAAGAATTCCCAGCTAAAACAAAAGATTCTCATGGAATTGCACACTTCTCCCTTAGGAGGGCACTCAAGATTTTTAAAAACTTACCACAGGGTTAAGAAGGAATATTTTTGGGATGGCCTTAAATTATATATTCAAAAGTTTGTGGCGAAATGTTTGGTTTGCCAACAAAATAAAATTGAAACAATTAAGACACCGGGTCTATTACAACCTTTATCCATTCCAAGCCAACGTTGGGAAGAGGTTTCAATGGACTTTATCACAGGTTTACCCAATTCTGAGGGAAAGAGTGTCATAATGGTGGTAGTTGACAGACTTACCAAGTATGCACACTTTTGTGCATTATCACATCCATTTAAAGCCAGTATAGTTTCTTATGCATTTATGGAAACAATTCAAAAGCTACATGGAAACCCAAAGATTATTGTAAGTGATAGAGATCCCATTTTCACTGGAAATTTTTGGATAGAATTATTTTCTTGTATTGGTACGCAGTTAGCTCATAGCTCATCTTATCATCCTCAATCTGATGGGCAAATTGAGATAGTAAACAAATGTTTGGAAGGATATCTTCGTTGCTTTGTATCTGATAAATAGACACAATGGGTCAAATGGTTGCCTCTGGCTGAATGGTGGTATAACACTTCCTTCCATACAACAACAAAAATGACCCCATTTATGGCACTTTATGGATATCAGCCACCATCCATCACATCATATTTAAGATAAAATTCTAAGGTTCAAGTAGTGGAACATCACATCGAACATCAACAAGTAGTCCTCCAACTCTTAAAGGATAACCTTGTGTTGGCACAGAATAGAATGAAACAACAGGCAGATCAACATCGCAGCGAAAGAAGTTTTGATGTAGGTGATTGGGTATTACTACGGCTACAACCATATAAGCAAATGTCCCTCAAGCAAGCTAAGAATGATAATAAATTATCACCAAAGTATTATGGTTCGTACAAGGTATTGCAAAAAATTGGTACTATGGCATACAAATTGGAGCTTCCTGCAGCTTCTCGATTGCACCCAGTTTTCCATGTTTCATGTTTAAAGAAGGTTATAGGTGACAAGCTCCAAGTTCAAACAATATTGCCAGAACTTGATGAGGAAGGAAAAATTATATTGGAACCAGAAGAAGTCACAGAAACAAGAACTCGACAGCTACGAATCGATCAATTTTGGAGTATCTTATCAAGTGGAAGAACTTATCCACTGAAGATTCCACATGGGAGGATGAAAATTTTATACAGAAGCATCCATAACTACTCAAGCGTTGAGGACAACACTTTTTTGGAGAGGGGCATGTTGGGTCCCTATAATACTAGTGATTACCCCATTACTATTGTAGTTGTATCCCTTATTAATATTGTTGTGCCCCTATTGTCCCCATATTGTTATTACTCTGCCCCATAGAATCCCTCTATTGTTATTTTTTTGGTTTTATATTATTATTGTTAGGTCGACTGGGTTATATTATGACTCCTTAGACTCCTATATATAGAAAGGAGGTTTTGTCATTTGAATCATCCAAGAATTGTTCATTTATGTAATGTAAAGGAGGTTGCCCCCTCGAAGAGGCTAAATTCTAAGGCGTTGATCTATCTTTTCTATCTTTTTCTTGAGCTGGTTTCATAACATATTGGCTAATGATCTAAGTCGTTAACATACATGAGAGAAACCACCGATGATGTTAATGGTTCTCAAGGTACTCTAGTGCAATCCGTATGGTCTGAATGGATGATTTTATGTTGAACACCACAATGAACCGTTTGGTCGAAGGCCAACGATGTAAACCTATTTCTGAGAGCGAGGAAAATTTCCATTGATGTATGCAAGAACCAAGTTACCAAGGGGTGTTTCTAAGTCAACTTCCTGAATAATGAGCTAATTTCAATAGGAAGCGACCCGTCGTAGGAGGGCCCTGATGTATCCCCCATCAATGACACGAAATGGGTATCGTGATTTGAGATAGAATGATCATAATGATGTTGATATGGAACTAGATCAAGAAATATAGAGATGGAATGAAGGCTTAAGAGAATTGTAGTAGATATTCACTGAATTACTTCTATTGAACACAACGGTGATACTAAATGGAGTTGGAAGCATTGACCCAAAACCAAAAGTGGAGGATTTGAAATGGTATGATAAACCAAAAGACAAGAAAATTTACCAACCCAATGGCCATGAAAATAGGCCTAGATAGTCGAAAGGTGTTTTGCACCTAGGTGATGGTATGCTACAAGGGAGGTGTGAAACACATTGTATCCCCTCTTGGGGGTGCATTGGGCATAAATCCAAGAAATGTTTGCCAATTCCCCTTAAAAAAATTGAGTTTTCTTGTAGGGAAAGAATCCTAATGAGTCTCTTCTTAATGTTTCAGGTCTTAAATAGCACAAAATGGCCTTTATCTGTAGAGAAGGAGAACATGAAGATGAAACTAATGATCCTGCTACTGCTTTGATACTAAAATATTGTGGATTGTTTAAATTCTTATGGATTCCTAGTATGAGGAAACACATGGAATTACTAGCATATCTTGTTCATGCATGGGATGTGTAAGCACACACATTCATATTTGGGGAACATCTGTTTTTGAGATAACAATAAAGGACATATATTTTCTAACAGTTTTATCCAAAATATGTGCTCCCATCTCTCTCCTAGGTGGTAGAAGGGGTGGAGAAATGATGAAAGTTTATATCACTACTTAATGTAGACCTCAATCCAAGCCAACTAGAGATGGAAAAATCAACGTAAAAGATGCAACCCATTTTCTCTTAAGAATGATATTATTCATCATTTCCATATTGGTGAGTAGCTCAACAGTTCATGTAGCTAGCAGATCATACATGAAGTATGGTTTGGAGTGTTTTGAGCCAAAAGTCTTCAACAAGAGTGAGGGATTCTTGGTCAATATGAAAGAACAATTGTCTAAAGCAAGAGAGGGAAAGTTGAAAAACTTTGGATAAATTTCCATCTTGGTCTCTTTTATCCTATAACAGGTTCCATTACTACAACCTTATTAGATTACACTCAAGCTCATTGATATGAGGGTACAATAGATGAGGAGTTGGATGGATCATATGTCCTGACATGCAGGTCCGTCATCAATCAGTTTCTTACTAACCTTCTTTGGATGGTTGCGCAGATAGTTCATTATGATCAATTATTATCCATACGCAAGGATTAATTTCCACAAATACCTTGAGATCATGCTTCTAGAGGGATAATGATGGGATTTTATAGGTAAGATATTTCAACATTTTGAATTTTTTAAAGGTTTACAATTACTTTGTGTTTTTGATGTTTCCGAGACTTAAACTATTGATTTGTTCATGCAAATATTAGGCATGTTTGATCGATAGGTGCTTCATATCTGCATTGCGTAGGAGAACAACCACAGGTATCAGTAAAACCAACACAGGTTGTTGCAGTAGGATGGGATGTACTACAGGATCTTAATGTAGCCGAGATGCTAACAGAGGTGGAGTGCCACATGGATGGGTTGACACATGGGATATATGAGAATATGATCAACCAGATTCCGATATGACTTCAGCAACACAATATCAAAGTGCCTAGTCGTATTGGTTGGCTACTGTGCAAGATAGCTCGTGTGATGGCTTGTTATCATGAGCACTTTGATTAGTCTACTTAGATATTTGCATGTATTTTTTATATGGGTTGTGTGGCCATATGTGTCTTAGGCACAAATTTTGTAAAACCAAACTTTATATATATCTACCTTTAGCGTTTCTGTGTTTGATCCGGATTTAAACAGGAACGCAACAAATTACAGAGATAACCATATACACAAAGATGCAGCGGAAATAATACTTCATTTCATTAATGGAAAATACTGAAATATGCTTACAAACAGAAATGGAAATAAACTAGCTAAGGCGATGGTAGCTTATCTCTGAGAAGAGATGTGATGGCTACATGCCTCTGAACTGTGTTACAATGAGGCTCGAAGGCCTATTTATTGTTGAGAAATAATGGAAAAACCCTTAACATTCCAAAACCTAACCCTAGGAGATGAAACGCCAAACTGTGGGCCCCGTTTGGGGGTAAGTTGGTACATCAACTTCCCGGGGTCGTAACTTTGGCATATGATCTCTGTTTGACGCGTACAATAGCTCATTAGAAAGATCTATCCGAGCACTATCATTGTTGGAACGGGCAACACCAGTCCATTCCATGGACTCGTGTTGCCCCCAGATTCCCCAAAAAACGTCGTTTAGGGCCTCAAAACGGCTCCGGAAGTTCAAGACCCGAAAAACTGCTAAAAATAGTAAGTTGTGCTACAATTAAGGAAACTGAAAATGCTGAGAAAGACAATGGTGGGGGTCCAGGTGGACTTGGTAGGTGGCCACCAATATCCACCTGGATCATTCCTCCCCCCTTAGGAAGTAATGGTCCCCATTGCGTTGAGCTCCTCCATGAGATGAGGAAACTTCTGCTGAACTTGTTCCCTGGTGAGCCACTTGCCCTGCTGAAGGAGTTGGCCCGCTTTGACAACTCGATACAGTTGGATATTCTGTTGGCGAGTGTTCTTGATCTGTGTGTCCATGATCCGATCAGTTGCAGCTTGTTCCATGCAATCTGGATTTAATTCTGTGGGTTTGAGTTGTTCTGCAATGTCGGATGTGTCTAGCAATGGTGGAAAGTATGGCCGAAGGCGGTCCACATTGAATACTGGGTGCAGGCCAAGGAATGGGGGAATGCTGAGCTCAAATGCATTGTCTCCCATAGCCTTAGTAATGGTGTAAGGACCATATCGGAGTGGTCTCAATTTCCGATAGGCTCCAGTAAGGCGTTCCTTTTGCAAATGCAACCAGACTTTGTCGCCCACCTGAAACTTGTGTGGCACCCGATGTTGATCATGTCGCTACTTGTACTTGGCATTTGATTTCTCAAGAATGTCATGGACCTGCTGGCGAATATGTTGGATGTGCTCAATGAAGCTGGTGGCCTTATCTGTTTCGGACTGGACATGAGCTGAATTCATGTGAGTAGCTGCAAGTGGCATGGCCACATCAATGGGGCACAGTGGCTGGAATCCCAAACCCACCTGAAAAGGGCTATGGCCAGTGGAGCTGTGAAGAGCTCGGTTGTAGCTGTGCTGAACGTAGGGGAGGCTCTCGTCCCATGTGCGTGGATGCTTTGAGTTATACATGCGCAGAATGTGCACAATCATCCTATTGACTACCTCTGTCTGGCCATCAGTTTGAGGATGGAAGGCTGTGGACTTCGTGAGTTTGGTGTCCAGCATTGACCAGAGACTGGACCAAAAGGTGCTGAGAAACCGACTGTCCCAATCTGAGATGATAGACTGTGGGATCCCAAAGTGCACCCACACTCATTCAAAGAAGAGTTTAGCAGTGGCTTCTGCTGTGATATTCTTCTTGCAGGCCATCATAATGGCCATCTTTGAGAACCTGTCGACGACCACAAAAACACAGTCATTTCCATGCTTAGTGGAAGGAAGGCCTGACATGTAATCCATGGAGATGGATTCCCAAGGTCGACTAGGGGTAGGCAACGGGGTATAGAGGCCTTGCTTCTTAATGGTCGGTTTGGCAATGGCACAGGCAGTACATGATCGGATGTACTTCCCAACATCCTGTCGAAGATTCGGCCAATAGAAATAATTTTGCAGTACTGCCACTGTTTTCTCGACCCCGAAATGCCCAGCAGCCCGACTGTAGTGTGCTTCCCAAATCATCTTGGCACGCTCGCTTGAAGGAACACAAAGGTGACCGAGGTGGCATAATAGGGCATCCTGGAGGTGAAAATCTGCAACCTGCCGACCCTCCAAGAGTGTCTGGTATGTGTGGCCGAATTCTGGGTCGCTTTTGTAGAGAAGTGGCCAATCAGAAGTCTCGTGCCCGCAAGAGTTGAGCACGGTGGTTAGCGCCATGATCGGTGGTCGACTGAGGCAATCTGCAACATTATTGGTGCTGCCCTTTTTATACTTGATATTCAAGTGAAACTGTTGCAGGTATGTAGACCACTTCTGATGGCGATCATTCTGCAATTTCCCTTGGGTCTGTATGAACTGCAGAGGTCGGTGGTCTGTGTGGATGACCGTTTCCTTCCCCAAAATGTAATGCTTCCATTGTCGGCAGGCCTGTACAATGGAATACATCTCTTTATCATAAGTGGGGTACTTCCGGACTGTGTCTGAAAGTGTTTCACTGTGATATGCCACTGGATGTCCATGTTGAGTAAGGACTGCCCCAATAGCATAGTTAGAGGCATCTGTCTCGACCTCAAATGGTTGTTGTAAATCTGGTAACGCGAGCACTGGTGCCGTGCAGAGGCGATCCTTCAACTCCCTGAATGCCTTCTGTTGAGATTCAGACCAAAAGAATTTTGCTTTCGCCCCGCCCTTGGTGACTTGACTCAAGGGCCAAGAAATATGAGAAAATCCCAACACAAACCTGCGGTAGAAGTTGGCAAGACCTAGAAAGCTGCGGAGCTCTGTTAGAGTGGTTGGAGAGGGCCAATCCCGAATGACTTGGACCTTGGCTGGATCGACATGCACCCCCTGTTCATCAATGATGTATCCCAGATACTGAACCTCGGTCATGCCAAAAGTGCATTTCTCCAAATTGGCACATAGCTTGTGTTGCCGCAGTGTTTGGAGAACCTGTCGGATGTGGTGGAGGTGCTCTTCCCAACTCTGGCTGAAGATCAGAATGTCATCCAAGTATACTACTACAAAGGAGTTGGTGAATGGCAGCAAGATGTCATCCATTAGCCTCATAAAGGTTGCAGGAGCATTCGTCAATCCGAAAGGCATGACCAACCATTCGAAGAGGCCCTCCTTGGATTTGAAGGCAGTCTTCCACACATCTGAGGGTTCAATTGGTACCTGGTGATATCCTGACTTCAGATCGATCTTGCTGAAATATTTCGCCCCCTTTAGTTGGTCTAGGAGGTCATCAATCCGCAGGATCGGGTACCTATTACGGACAGTGATCTTGTTCAGCGCCCGATAGTCAATACAGAGTCTCCACGTCCCATCCTTCTTCTGTACCAACACTATCGGGCTCCCACAGGGCGAAGAACTCGGACGGATGTGACCTTTCTGTAGGAGCTCCTGAATCTGCGTCTTGATTTCATTGTTCTCCAGAACGGAGTGCCGATAAATTGGTCCATTGGGTAGCGACGCACCTGGGGTCAGATCGATGGAGTGCTTGACTTGACAGTGCAGAGGAACCCCTGCCGGGGAGGTGAAGATGTCTTCGTACTCCTCCACAATCTTGTCCATCTGTAGCTGCCGTGCAGAGGGACCCCGTTTGGAGGCCGCGGCCACTGTCTTCTTCTTCCCTTGAGGGCGTATCATCAGGAAAACAAATTTCCTGGTTTTGGAAATGATCTTACTGCATTGTTTTGCAGTAATCAAAGAGATGGCGGCAGATGGTGCTACCTCTGGTATCCTAAACAACTTATTTCCCAATGTAATAATAACAGCACGGGGCCTTGATTCATACACAGCATGTTGCTTCCACAAGTATGGTTGTCCTAGTAATACATCACAAACTTCAAGGGGAGCAATGTCACACAATACCTCATCCGTGAAGGGCTTGATGTTGTATGGAAGGCGACACTGCTGGCTCACGCGAAGATCTCGCCCTTGGTGAAGCCACCCAATGGTGTATGGTTGTGGATGTGCTGTGGTCGGTAAGCCCAACCGCTTCACGACCTCTGCCGAAATGAGGTTCTTTTGACTCCCGCTATCAACAATGAACTGTATCGGGGAGCCCTTTACCCACATCTGGGAGTGGAAGAGACGCTCCTCCTCCTCTAGATCTTCGGGTTCATTTTTCTGGATCTTTGCGGTAGCAACAGTGGCGCTGGGATCCGCATCAATGATCTGCTTCCCTTTTTCATACCCCTTATCGGGTTCTGACTCAGAGTCGGAACATGCATCTGATTCTGAAACCTTTAGCTCAACCACCAGTGACTGCTTGGCCCGACACTCACTTGTGTTGTGAGTGGAGCTCTTATGGAACTCGCACCATTTTCCAGTGTCCTTTCTCGGCTTCGCGGCGTTGCTCTTTGCTTGCAGCTTCGGCTGGTTGTCTTGGGCTGTCCCGCCTTGGCTTTGTCCTTTGTTCTGTGGTTTAGGGGCACCTTTCCCCTGCTTTGGATTCGCAGATCCAAAGTCTCGCTTCTTTTGTTTAAACTTCTGCTCGACCTTGACGGCATACCGGTATGCTGCGCCGAGCGAGGGGATGTTTAGGAACTGTATTTCTTCCTGGATGTACTTGTGCAGGCAGCCACGGTATTTGAGTATCAAATGTTGCTCCGAATCCTTGATACCCAACTTTGTGCGAAGGGTATGGAAAAGATTGGTGAACTCCGGCACGTCTTGGTCCCTTCCCTGCCGCAGCGTGGTCCACTTTATGTATTCATCCTCATAGCTTCCGACAGGGTAGTACTGCTCCTTGATGGCATCTCGGAACGAATCCCAGGTGGGTGCGGCTGAAAATAGTGAGCCAGTACTTTCATCCTTCTGCTCGCAGTAGGTTTCCCACCAGTCCTTGACGTGGGGGGCTGCTTTGAGAAGAGCAAAAACAATCTTTTCCAGACTCGAAAATTCATGAACAGAAAAATAACCCTCTAGCAGATTTAACCATTTATCTACGACATCGGCGTCTATCTGACCCTCGAATATGGGGATTTCAAAATTAACTTGTACCTTAAAGGGTGTGGCGTTCCCAGAGGAGCTGCTGGAAGCCGATGCGCCGCTTCTGGGTAGCCGCTGAAGGATCTGCGCAAAGCTGTCCATCATCGCGTTCCGTTGTCGCTCGAGCGCTTCTTCGAGCAAGATTTTGATGGGATCTCCTGCCCCCTCGTCTTTCTTCTCGTCCGCCATGGGAGGCCGTCGGGATTTGCGAGGCTGGTCTTGCAAAGGTTCAACCAGTTCAAGCCCTAACTCCTTATATCCCGACCTTGTTGGGGACATACAAAGAAAAACAGAGAAAAAAGCAGACCGCTCTGATACCACTGATCCGGATTTAAACAGGAACGCAACAAATTACAGAGATAACCATATACACAAAGATGCAGCGGAAATAATACTTCATTTCATTAATGGAAAATACTGAAATATGCTTACAAACAGAAATGGAAATAAACTAGCTAGGGCGATGGTAGCTTATCTCTGAGAAGAGATGTGATGGCTACATGCCTCTGAACTGTGTTACAATGAGGCTCGAAGGCCTATTTATTGTTGAGAAATAATGGAAAAACCCTTAACATTCCAAAACCTAACCCTAGGAGATGAAACGCCAAACTGTGCGCCCCGTTTGGGGGTAAGTTGGTACATCAACTTCCCGGGGTCGTAACTTTGGCATATGATCTCCGTTTGACGCGTACAATAGCTCATTAGAAAGATCTATCCGAGCACTATCATTGTTGGAACGGGCAACACCAGTGTTGCCCCCGGATTCCCCAAAAAACGTCGTTTAGGGGCTCAAAATGGCTCCAGAAGTTCAGGACCCGAAAAACTGCTAAAAATAGTAAGTTGTGCTACAATTAAGGAAACTGAAAATGCTGAGAAAGACAATGGTGGGGGTCCAGGTGGACTTGGCAGGTGGCCACCAATATCCACCTGGATCAGTGTTCCTATTATGCTTTCAATGATGTCATGTGTATTGAAAGTTATTTACATTTGTTGCAAAGTTCTATCTAAAACATGATTGGAAAGGGCATCTGTTAATGTGTTTAGATTTCTAAAAATGTGTTCATATTGTATGAAATCAAATGTCTTTCTAGAAGGAGAACCCGTAAAAACATTCGCAAGATGGTAGGAATTCTAACTGAATAAACATTAGCAAGTTGTAGTACCATGAGTTGTGAGTCCAGTTTGATGACTAAATGTTGGATACCATGTGAAATTGCACTTGCTGTGCTGGCGCATTTTCAACCCAATGCTCGCGCATTTTCAAACTATCCCTCGTGCCAAACATTCATTTGCTCCATTCGCGCTCCGGGAACAGGTCCTCTGCAACCCTCTAGAGCATTCGTTTCTCCTGCTCACGGTGCTCACTCACCTCGAAGGTCCGCTCACGATGTTGAATCCATTATGAAGACAATTTTTTTAAAATGGGTTAATTTATCTCTTTCTGTGGCCGTTTGAGATTGCACAAGAGGAACTCTGCTAGACCGAACCCCACTATAATGACACGGAGATCTGGAGCAGACTGAGGTCCCTGAGCTTAAAACACGAATAGTTCTGAAGAGTTTAAATGAATTGCAAGAGTGGAATAAATCCAATAATAACACGCACATCGATTTCCGAGTCATAGTCGTATGATGGATAGACCTGTAGCGGGACAAGTCCTCGATCGGAAGCTAGTTTCTCAAATCAAAACTAGAACAGCGTAGCTCAGTGATTTGCAAGATCTATAATCTATCTCTGTTGAATTATTGGATTTGTTTAGAATTATTTGGAAATACTATGAAATAGATTGGTTCACCAGAATAGTGGATATGGGTTACATTGTTATTGCTTGATTATTGAATGATTAGTTCTGCACTGTAAGACTGTTTGTGTTATTGAAAGACCAGACAACCTTTATGCTAGAATTGCTATCTTATTATTTGAACAGAAAGGAAGTTTTAAAAATGATATATATAAAATGTAAAAAATTAAAAAACCTTAGTGATCTACTAAAATTTAGGGCAACAATCTTCCCATAACATTACAGTGTCTCCCCATAACATTTCAGTGATAACAAGGCAGAAATCGTGCCAGCTTGGATGGTAATTATAGATGGAACCACCGGAAGCATTTTTTGGCAAAAATATGCAAAATCTTGGAGGAAGCTAGAAGAACAACAAAGTCATTGAGGAAAATGGAAGAGCAGCAAGCAGAAAATATCAACAGTTTCCCAGAATGTAACAAAAGATTAGAAGAATTTAACAAAATGCCACATCTAAGAAAAATAAAATGGGACAAATTCTAGAATAACAGCAAGAAAAATGAACCAAATGATACTAATGATAAGTACTACAAAAGAAAGTATAAGAAAAAATGAAGCGAAAGAAAAAGTGTGGACATAGTTATCTCCCCCTAAAAAAGATGGATGATCCGAGGACAATGGGCCCTGTGACTGAAGCATATGAATTAGATAATCGGTCAATAGGTGATAAGTGAATGGTGTTATTTCAGAGTATTGCATGGTATATTAGTTGCTGGTTGAAGATTGGTTGGCATATCAGCTCATAAATTAGAAATGCAATATTATTTAGTTCTGGGTTATTTGCATTGGTGAAAGGTGCTTCTTGTCATTGTATGGCATATATCAGAATTGTATCTTTGGCTGAAATCTAATATTAAGGTTGTTTTCATAGATTAGGCTTTCACCTTAGGCTTTCAGAGATTAGGCCTTCACCTGTGTAAGGGGCATTTAGGGACATGAAAAGAAGTAAAAGAATTTTTCTCTACTGTTTTAATTTTCAGTTGCAGATATGCCATCTCTTCATGGATTTTGTGATTGATGGTATCAGGTTATAGATAGTTTGTGTGATATGGTGGGTATATGTTTTCACAGTGGCATTCTCCTCTGTAGATTGTTGGATGAATTTGCTATTGCATATGTTACGGATTGAATCTTCTTGTTTGGGCTTTTGGACGAGTTTTTAATATTTATTTGATGTGTAATGAGTTTTGAACCCTAACACCCAACTTAATATAATACAGTAACCTATTTTAGCATGGCCCCCAACTCAGCATTAACACAATACAGTAATTCATTTTAACATGGATCCCCAACTCTGTATTAATAGGGGTAACGTCAGGGTTCCAAGTTTGCATCAACATGATACAGTAACCCACTATAAAATGGGAAGGGCTGGAACTTTGATCACTTGCCTTGATCTATATATGGCTTAAGCTGAATCATATATTGTTTGTTGTATATTAAGCACAGAACATGTTCTCACCCTAGTTTGGGCACAAGAAAAGACAGTTTTAAACCCTCTAGATATGAGCAGGCCCTGAAGTTTGGCAGGCTCAAGATCTTACATATATCAGGGTCCCAACTAGATAGATATGGGAGATTGTGTAATTTGTTCCCTTATAAAATATTTTTAGAAAATGTAAACGTGATACCTTTCATTTTTAGTTGTAAAATTTGTAGATTCCTGATATTTAGTTATGTGAGACATGATTATACACAGCTTACAGTACATATTGATGTCAGACGAAAAGTAGTTGTGTTTTCTCCCCATGCAAATTTAGTTGCGTTTTCTCCCATGAAAATTAATAATTTTTTTCATGTTCTGTATTAATTATTTTTCAATTCTAGTTCAAAATTGGGCTGGATGAATGAAAATTAAAAGGGAAAATGTGTTCCAGCATGAAATTTTACTTATTTTCTTGAAGGATTTGATGTATAGCCTTGAGTGGTTTTTTCCCACTGATATTTTCTTGGACATATTTTTTTGATTCATTGCCATATTTCTGACTGTTTGATTAAACCATTTAATATTGCAATTTCTGATATCTTTGTTTCATAGAAATCTTTAATCTTGTGGCTCGGGAGTAGCTGTAGTTTTCATTGATTTTGATTCATTGCCATATTTCTGACTATTTGATTAAACCATTTACTATTGCAATTTCTGATATCTTTGTTTCATAGAAATGTTTAATCTTGTGGGTCGGGAGTAGCTGTAGTTTTCATTGATTTAAACATTGAAAGCATAGTTCTGTAGTGATTTTATAATATTCCATTTGGTAAGGGTTAGTTTAATCCAATCAAATCTTTTATGTTTTGGTGTTTTTTTGTTTAAATATTTGTTGAAATTTAATAAGAAAGAGTTAGAATCACAAGTTTGAGGTGTAAAATCTACATAATCTAAATATGCATAATCCAGATGTGTGAGTAGAAGGAATTTTCATAGTACTAATCTATTTATCTATTCAAAAAAATATTTTAAATAATACAAAATCATAATCTTACGGAAAATTATAACCCCAAATAAAGAAAACCAAAACACAAAATAATTAAATTGCACTTAATTAAAATGATTTTCAAACCTGTGTATAATGTTAACAGAGTTAGGGATTGTTCCTTAATCTTATTTTTGAAGGAAAAAGGTCTTTAAACCTTTGTGCAATGCTAACACAATTCGGTTTTGTAGATCCTAATTCCTTAGGCCTCTATGTCAAAGTAAATTTGTCTGTAGTGTAAACAAAGAAGGCTCATATATAGGGTCATTTTATATACAGGGATTATCCACTGCACTTCATGCCTTCACAGACCAACCCTTCCTGCTAGCTGCAGTACCAGTACGAGTCTTGAGAATGATCTGTCATGCATGAGATGTTTTCCTCTGACAGCAGAATCAATGTAAACAGGGTTTTTATGGTATGCAAAATGATACAGGAGTCTCACTGGTTCACGGGAAATCCTCACAACCAAAAACAAAATTTGTTTCCAGTTAAGATATTGATAGATTCTTCACTGATCTTAATTGAGCTCAGAATTTAGGTTGTGATCAGGATTTAGTTATAGAGATCATACCCTGTATAGAATTCTGGTTTTGTAAAACACTTCCAGGGCTTGCATCACGTTTTGAATTGGATTACATTCTGTCAACAATTGTGATTTGTAAACTTTACTGTTCGGTTGACAATCCACATGTCTGATAATCATTACCATGGAGGAAGATAAATGGTCCAGGATTCATGTCGGGACCTCTCAAGGGAATAATATCAACTCCAACACTTTGTATTACTGATAGTCACTAGACTCTGATAACCATTACCTTGGAAAAAGAGAAACAATCTAGGATTCATGTTGGGACCTCACAAAGGAATAAGTCATTGAAGTGGAAGTTGGATTCACAATCACCGCATGGTACCTTCGTAAACAATGCCTAAGTTAATTTGGGCTTCCAAGATTTGTAATATATTTTTATTTGGGAATTGAAATGGGTCAACATGGAATCAAGGTCTGAATCACTGATTCACATTTGCTGGAGAATGATAATATAGAAGTCAAACTGCCAACCACCACTGGAAGCTCATAAATAGCATCGAAGGTGTTTTGTCTGGAGGATTAATAGAAGTCAAACTGCCAACCAACACTGGAAGCTCATGTATTGCATCAAAGGTGGCTTATTTAACTGTTGAATGCCTTCTTAACGTTCCAAAGTTTTCTACAGTTTCAATAGTTCCTAAAGTATAGTTTGCCATAAATTAGAAAGGAAACATGTCTTACTGGCTCTTGGGCATATGTTGTGTAGTGGCATTATGGCATCGTCTGTGTTGTTCAAGTTTCTGCTGTGTAAATAATTGACTTGCTTCTAGATTTTTTGTGCACTGACTATTGCAGCCTATAGATGCACCATAAAACAAGTTACAACAAATATAAAGCAGAAGTGTGTTTTTCCTTCACACAGCTGTTGTGTAAACATCCAGCCAAAAAACCATGCCAAGCCCCAGACATCCATACAAGTTGAAAAGAAATAGGGATTTTTGATAACACAGTAAAGCTCAAGGAAACAAATACTACCATATCTTTCTAGATTTTCAGTCAATACATGGTAATATAAAATTCAGGCTTCAACAAATAATTTGGGCCTTGGATCTTCAGACAATACACTCTAAGCTTATTTATCCAACTTCGTTTTTTTCTTGAATCAGGTGGCAGTAACACTAAGCTACATTGAGTTAACAATAGTAAAATTTTAAATTGAGTAACACACATTCCAAGTTAGCCCAAGGCCTTGTGTAGCAATTATCCCTTAATTACCCCTTTCTAACAAGAGGCAAACAACTAATCATGTTTATCAGGGATAGCAAATGTAGGAAATACATCAACTAAAACATGCAAGATAAATATATTGAATGTTAGATTTTTTGTTAATCTTCACATATCCTCTAGACCTGCATCTCCTAGAAAGCAAGGTTTTGTCTTACTGTCTATGTAAGGACAGCTGTATAGTACTTTAGGAAGGTTAACTGACCCTTGCTTTATGAATAGACATTTAGGAAGAAAAAATCATTTTAGCCTTTATCTATAGAGAAGTATTGAATACATTTAATTAAATAATAAAAAAATATATAATGAGGCAACAAAAACTGTCACAAAAAAGGACAAACAGAGGAGAATGCAACAGAGAAGACAACATGATAATTAGGCAACAACTTGAATAGATAAAATGTAGTCACACTTTGTAAGTGTGGGAGAATTCCAGATAATGTAAAGTTGACTCATGCATTTTATTTCCAAAGCACTGCAATTCTCTATCGTATATTTTACTCTCTAATATTTGTTCACTGTGAATACATTCTTTCTGCTAAAATTAAAATATTTCAGTGGATGGTATGTCTTTTATTTGCTGTAAATTCATGCCTTAATCAATAAATTTGATTCCAATCGCTGAGCACTCTAGTGTTGCGAACACAAGCTCAATATCTCTCTTTGATCACTGGAATTTTTTCCAATATTTGATACCAAAGCTAATGGTCTGTTCATAAGGAAGGCCAGACTTTAATTTTCAGGTTGGTTACCTATTTGAAAAAGAACAAGCAATATAACAAACACCCATGCAAATTAGAAGTCTCAAAGTACACCAGAACCATGGCTGTAGCTAGCTTGACTTTCTTCTTTGTCTAAAATAGATCTGGTTGTAAAATTTAACAGCGTGGGATTTCATTTGGAAGCTGCAAATGGGAATTCCATTATTGAACAAGATCATTTAGCATTCTGGAAGAAGATGAAGTCAAACATACCATATGAACTGCAAGAATCAACAAATGGGAAACTAATAATCACAGGACTCTTACTTGTAGCATTTTGAGCATTAATGATCAAATGACTCACATCAGCAGTGCCAAAACACCAAAAGAAAAATGGGGCACACGTGTGTGAAAATAAAGTTGTAACTGTGAGATTTGTCTGAGGGAACTTCACCAAATAAAGAGGAGGCTCCTAATATGTAGCCAAACAAACAATCAATTGAAATTCAAGCTGTTTAACATTTATGAATATCAAGCTGTCATCCTAAGATATAGCTGAGGAAGTTTTCACAAATAACGATGACAACATAAGATGTGGCCAACAACATCAATCACTTCAAAATATTGTTAGAGATGCTAGCACCTGTTGAGGCATCAATTCAAAATGTACATGCAGTCATCGCCTTGCTTGCATTACTAGCCTAGTCTTATGACAGTCTGGTCACTTCATTTGACATAGAGCCCAGATTGCCATAATAATGCAAGAGAAGACATGAAAGAAATATTTAAGGTTGATAACAAAAAACACAGTTTTCTTTCAGCAAGTAGGAACAAGAAGTTCGAGAAAAAGGTTGTTGATCTGACACGAAAATGAGATTCACTTGCAATTATATTTTTTGTTGCTAAAATAGCAAGGTATAATTCATTTATTGCAGAAAGCAATGGCACCACACCAAAGGAGCATTGGAAAATGTTTTCAGTTGAAAAGGAGGATAAAGCAAATGTGGCAACATACTTCAGGCATTCTGAGCCTACTACTTACATCAATGCTCCACCAGTTGGTGCCCTTGCATTTTTCAGTGGTCATCCTTCCTAGAGAGCATGTGAAAATTAATGTGCACCAAATTCCTCTCACAGAATTGAATATATTTGTACTCAAAATCTCACCCCAATGAAAAGCCCAAATAAACTATGCACCTGGCAAAGTGCATAGGCAGGCACAATGGATGCAGGAAGCTTGCAATGGCGGCGGTTTAGGATTATTTGATTTTCATGGCCTCCATGGCTAAGTGGGTAGTACACAATCAAGCACACTGGATGCAGGAGCTTGAGTTTGCAATTGTAATGGCGGTGGTTTATTGTATTTTTTCAACTGAAAAAATTGTGTTTGGAGCAGTTTTCAGATATATATAGTTTTGCTTGAGATTGGACCACGTTTGGAGCAATTTTCAGATATATATAATTTTGTTTGAGATTAGACCTCCCTACTTAACTATTAACCATTAAACCACGTCCTAAAAACTATTGAAGATGTCTGAATGGATAAGTGGTTCGTTATAAATCTGGTAACTGATTACGATGCAATGGGAAAACACCTTCAGCGTCGCTCGAACCTGCGCCCAAATGGAGACCTTGAATGTATCTGTTACGCCAAACGCTGGGAGCTGCCAATGCAGACAATTTATAGCAGCACGGGGTGGGATTTGTATGCATGGGCCTTCCGGGCGCCCGCCAAAATGGTGGATGTCATTGTTCACAGATTATAATTTACCTTACGCCTGGAGCACAGCCTGCCAGGATTCAACACCGCGAGTGGACCTGCGAGGTGAGCGAGCACCGTGAGCAGGAGAAACGAATGCTCGAGAGGGTTGCAGAGAACCTGTTCCGGTTGTGCGAATGGAGCAAATGAATGTTTGGCGTGAGCGATCATTTGAAATTGCGCGGGTGTTGGTTGCCAGCACAACGGGTGCCAGCTTGGAGGTGGTGGGTCACCCGTTCTGGAAAAAATTGCCGTCGAGCTCCCTGAGAAATGATGGATGGCATGGGCATGTATGTATGGTGAGGCCGCTATCGGGTGCATTAAAGGCCCGATAGCAGGCTGGTTAGCTCTTGCCATGGTCCTTGCCTTTTCTTTATCTTTGTTTTTTGTCTTTCAACAGGGACAAAGAATCATTAATTTGTTTTCATTATAGCATGGTCCTTTGCCTTTTCTTGATCGTTTTTTTCTCTTTCAATGCTTGTCAAAGAAGCTTTAATTTGTTTTCATTATAGCATGGTCCTTTCCTTTTTTTTATCTCTTTTTTTGTCTTTCAACAGTTGTCAAAGAAACATTAATTAGTGTGATATGCTAGAAGCATTAATTAGTGTTATATGACATATGACTCATGATTTGTAAGGCTAAGAAGCATGTATTGCATATAGCATGGTCCTTGTTTTTTGTTGATCTTTTTTTTTTGTCTTTCAACAATTGTCAAAGAAGCGTTAATTAGTGTTATATGCTATCGATAGCTATCGATTTCCTTACATAGTGTTATATGTTATCTATTGCCTTACGGCGTTTTCTTTGCAATGTCTGGTGAAAATGATAATTATATGATCATATATATATATATATATAACCGAATTAGAACATACAAATTGAGCAACTAAGTAATAGTCGAAAGTAACACTGCTCGATGAACGACTGAAGGTATCTATATATATATATATATATATATGAACGACAGAAAAATGACCTGACTCAAAAGAAGTATATATTTGTTTACAATAAATTCTACCAGATTATATGTATATTAGAATTCTATCACAGTGAATTTTAGCATATTGTTGAATCAAGACTGACTGTAAGAGAATGGATAGCACTAGTAAAATCAGTTACAAATACTAAAGATTATGGTGGATAAAAATCAAAACTAGCTAGCGAAGTTCATAACTGGAATAGAAGACCCACCAATATTCGCAAAAATATACATTACTTTTTATAATACATTCTAGAACTCGAAGTATCAGATTCATGAGTTATTACCCTTGTGTCTAATGTTAAGGAAAGAATAATTAAAATATTCATGTATTAAATATCAAATATTCCATATAATAACTTTACCTTGAAAGAAATTCCTTTCACATACATTTATAACAAATATGCGAGAAAGGATAATCCATTAAAATTGTTAATAAAAAAAATCAATTTGAAACCCCTTGTTGAAATAAGAAGCCAAAAAATTAAAGTAAATATGAATATGGTACGTTTAGGATCTTATGACATTTTAATTGGTATGGATTAGTTTAGGATCTTATGACATTTTAATTGGTATGGATTAGTTGGAAGGACATTGGTACTTAGTAAACTGTAAAGATAAAACAATTAATTTTTTTAATGAATAAGGTGTTAAAAAATAAATGTAAGGAATGAAGAGATCTATAAAATTGCGACCAATAACATCCTCATAGTTATAAAAATGTATTAGGAAGGGTTTTCAAATATATGATGTCCAAGTAGTATATACCAATTCTAAAAACAAGACAACAACTTTGGAGAATTTGTTAGCTTTTCAATATTTTTCCGATGTGTTTCAGACGATATATTGAAGTTACTCCCTAAGCGGGATATTGATTTCACTATTGAGTTGATCTCAGGAGCTACCTGAGTTTCAAAAGCACCCTACTGCATGAGCATACCTCGATTAATAGAGTTAAAGATGCAATTATAGGAGCTAATTGATAAGAAATATATTCGCCCAAGTGTATCACTTTGAGCGGCCCCTATGTTGTTTGTTAAAAAGAAGGATGGAACTCTGAGACTTTGTATTGACTATCAACAACTAAACAAACTAACTATTAAAAAAAAAAATCTATATCCTAGGATTGATGATCTGTTTGATCAAATCAAGTGTGCTACAATTTTTTCTAAAATCGTTTTATGGTGAGGATATCACCAAATACGAATCAAAGAAGAAGATATATGTAATACAATTTTTAGGACTTGGTATGGGAATTATGAGGTTGTCGTCCTACCATATGACTTACTAATGCCCCAAATACATTTATGAGTCTTATAAAAGGTATCTTCAGTCCTTATCTTGATAAATTTGTCTCCATTTGTATTGATGTTATTATCATTTATTAAAAGAGCTTGGAAGAACATAAGAGACACTTGTAAAAAATATTACAAACTCTCGTGAACATCAAGTATATGTTAATTATATTAAGTGTGACTTTTATAAGGAGCAAATATAATATTTGGGACATATAATCTCTCAGGAAGGAAT
Source organism: Pinus tabuliformis (assembly GCA_031772625.1). NCBI lineage: Eukaryota > Viridiplantae > Streptophyta > Pinopsida > Pinales > Pinaceae > Pinus > Pinus tabuliformis. The sequence goes on from CM062806.1 coordinate 229,564,394, forward strand.
ATTTGTGGACCCTAAGAAAGTTAAAACTATTATGGAAAGGCCTATTCCTAAAATTTTTGTAGACATTCGATATTTTATGGGCCTTGCGGGGTATTACTACTACTTTATAAAGGGATTTTCTAGAATTTCCTATCCTATAACTTCTTTGCAAAAAAGGGGAAAAGCATTTAAGTGTACAGTGGAATGCCAATATAGTTTTGAGTAGCTAAAACATTTGTTGGCTACAGCCCTGGTACGAAGAAATGGAAACACAAGAAAAAAGTTTGTGGTCTGCATAGATGCATGACAAGAAGGGATGGGGGTGTGCTAATGCAAGAAGGTAGATTAGTAGCTTATGAATCATGGAAATTGAAAGATCACGAACAAATATACTCTGCTTATGAATTAGAGTTAATTGCAATAGTTCACACCCTAAAGCTATGAAGGCATTACTTGTTGGGTAAAATGTTCATTTTAATGACCGACCATAGTAGTTTGACTAGTTTCTTTAAGAAGGCGAATCTTAATTCCCTTCAAGCACAGTGGACTTCTTTTCTAAGTGAATTTGACTTCAACATAAAAAATATGAAAGAGAAGGAAAATTGGATGGTTGATGCATTAAGTAGGAAGTTGCATTGTGTGTATGAAATCCCTTATAGTCAAATAGAATTTAACTTTACAAATCATATTAAAGAAGTTTCCTTAAGAGATCCCAAATATGAATTTCTATGGCTACAAACTAAATAGGAGAATAACTCTACAAATCAACTTGAGTATGGCTATAATAAAGATAATTTACTAACCTATAGGAAAAGAATATATGTCCCTAATCGACAAGTTGTTAAACAATTAATTTTAGATGAATTTCATAAAAGCCCATATGCTACCCATCATAGATACCATAAATTGTTTTCTGCAAGAAAAAAAAATTATTTTTTGCCTGGTATGAGAAAAACATTGCAGAATATGTAGCAAAGTGTCGGGCATGTCACCGATTTAAAGTTGAACATCAACACTCAGCTCTTCTACTCCACCCATTACCCATTTTGATCTAGATTTAAACAAGAACACAACAAATTACAGATATAACCATAAATACAAAGATGCAATAGAAATAACACTTCATTTCATTAATATCAAATATCTGAATATGCTTACAAATAGAATGGAAATAAGACTAGCTCGGGCAATGGTAGCTTATCTCTGAGAAGAGATGTGGCGGCTACATGCCTCTGAACTGTGTTACAATGAGGCTCAAAGGCCTATTTATTATTAGGAAACAATGGAAAACCCTAAACATCCAAAAACCTAACCCTAAGAGATGAAGCAACAAACTATGGGCCTCGTTTGGGTAAATTGGTATATCAACTTCCTGGGGTCGTAACTTTCGCATATGATCTCTGTTTGACACGCACAATACCTACTTAGAAATATCTATCTGAGGAATACAACTTTCGAATGATCAACATCAATTAATGACCCATGTTGGTCCCATTCTTTCCCCAAAAACGTCGTTTAGGGCCTCAAAACGGCTCCAGAAGTTCAAGACCCGAAAAACTGCCAAAAATAGTCAATTGTGCTATAAATAAGGAAACTGGAAAAATGAAAGAAACAATGGTGGGGGTCCAAGTGGAATAGGCGGGTGGCCACCAATATCCACCTGGATCATTCCTCCCCCCTTAAGAAGCAATGGTCCCCATTGCGTTGAGTTCCTCCATGAGATGAGGAAACTTCTGTTGAACTTGGTCCTTGGTGAGCCACATGCCCTAGTGAAGGAGACGGCCTGCTTTGACAACTCAATATAGTTGGATCCTTTGTTGTCGGGTGATCTTGATTTGTGTGTCCATGATCCGATCAATTGTGGCTTGTTCCATGCAATCTAGATTTAACTTTGTAAGTGTGATTTATTCTACAATGTCTAATGTGTCTAGCAATGGTGGGAAGTATGGTCGAAGTGGGTCCACATTGAATACTAGGTGCAGGCCAAGGAATGGGGGAATGTTGAGCTCAAATGCATTGTCACCCACAACCTTGGTAATGGTGTAAGGACCATATCAGAGTGGTCTGAGTTTCCGATAGGCTCCAGTAAGGCGTTCCTTTTACAAATGCAACCAGATTTTGTCGCCCACTTGATACTTGCGTGGCATCTGATGTTGATCATGTCGCTATTTTTACTTGGCATTTGATTTCTCCAGAATGTCTTGGACTTGCTAGCGTATATGTTGGATGTGCTCAATGAATTTGTTTTCCTTATCGACTTCGGACTGGACATGAGTCAAATCTTCCTGAGTAGCTACAAATGGTATGGACACATCAATGGGACACAGTGGTTGGATTCCCAAGCCCACCTGAAAAGGGTTGTGACCAATCGAGCTTTGGAGAGCCCAATTATAGTTGTGTTGGACATAGGGGACACTCTCATCCCATGTGCGTGGATGCTTTGAGTTGTACATGCGCAGAATGTGTACGATCATCCTGTTGATGACTTCCGTCTCGCCATTAGTTTGGGGATGGAAAGTTGTGGACTTAATGAGCTTGGTGTCCAGCATCGACCAAATACTGGACCAAAATGTACTAAGGAACCTTCTATCCCGATCTGAGATGATAGACTGTGGGATCCCAAAGTTTACCCACACTTGTTCAAAGAAGTGTTTAGCAGTGGCTTCTGTTGTGATATTCTTCTTGCAGGCCACCATAATGGCCATCTTCGAGAATTTGTCGACAACCACAAAATCAAAGTCGTTTCCATGCTTAGTAGAAGGAAGGCTCGACATGAAATCGACGGAGATGGATTCCCAAGGTCCACTAGGGGTAGGAATCGGAATATAGAAGCCTTTCTTCTTGATGGTCGGTTTGGCTATGGTGTAGGCAGTGTAGGATCTGATGTACTTCCTAACATCCTGTCGAAGATTCTGCCAATAGAAATACTTTTGTAGTACTACCACCGTTTTCTCGACCCCGAAATGCCCAACAGACTGACTATAGTGCACTTCCCTAATCATCTTGGCACGCTTTCTTAAGGGAACACAAAGGTGTCCCAGGTGGCATAACAGGGCATCCTAGAGGTGAAAATCTGGAACTTGCTGACCCTCCAAGAGCGTCTAGTATGTGTGGCCAAATTCTAGGTCACTTTTGTAGTGAAGTGGCCATTCAAAAGATTGTTCCCACAAGAGTTGAGTGTGGTGGTTAACGCCATGATCGGTGGTTGGCTGAGGTAGTCTGTAACATTCTTGTTTTTGCGCTTATTATACTTGATATTCAAATGGAACTGTTGCAGGTATGTGGACCACTTTTGATGGTGATCATTTTGCAACTTCCCTCACGTCTGTATGAATTACAAGGGTTCGTGATCTGTGTAGATGACCATTTCCTTCCCCAAAATGTAATGCTTCCATTGTTAGCATGCCTACACAATGGAATACATCTCTTTGTCATAAGTGGGATACTTCTGGATTGTGTCTAAAAGTGTCTCATTGTGATATGCCACTAGATGCCCCTATTGAGTAAGGATTCCCCCAATAGCATAGTCAAAGGCATCTGTCTCAATCTCAAATGGTTGTTGCAAGTTTGGTAAAGTGAGAACTGGTGTAGAGAAGAGGCGATGTTTCAACTCTATGAATTCCTTCTGTTGAGATTTAGACCAAAATAATTTTTCTTTCGCTCCTCCGTTTGTGACTTGACTCAAGGGCCAAGTGATATGAGAGAATCCCAACATGAACCTGTAGTAGAAATTGGCAAGACCTAGAAAGTTGCGTAGCTCTGTTAGAGTGGTTGGGGTTGGTCAATCCCAAATGACTCAGATCTTGGTTGGATCCACATTCACCTCCCTTTCATCAATAATGTGTCTCATATAATGAACCTGGGTCATGCTAAAACTGTTCTCCAAATTGGCACACAACTTGTGTTGTCACAGTGTCTGGAGAACTTGTCGGATGTGGTGGAGGTGCTCTTCCCAACTCTGGTTGAAGGTCAGGATGTCATCCAAGTATACTACTACAAATGAGTTGGTGAATGGTCACAAGATGTCATCCATCAACCTCATGAAGGTTGCAAGAGCATCCGTCAACCTGAAAGGCATAACCAACCATTCGAAAAAGCCCTCCTTGCCTTTGAAGGTAGTGTTCCACACATCAGAGGGTTCAATTGATACCTGGTGGTATCCAAACTTCAAGTATATCTTGCTAAAATATTTTTCCCCCTTGAGTTGGTCTAGAAGGTCATCAATCCGTCAGATCGAGGACCTATTCCAGATAGTGATCTTTTTTAGTGCCCAATAGTCAATACAGAGTCTCCAAGTCCCATCCTTCTTCTGTACCAACACAATTAGGCTCCCATAGGGCAATGAACTCAACCGAATGTGACCTTTATGCAACAGTTCCTGAATCTGCCTCTTGATTTCATTGTTCTCCAAAATGGATCATCGATAGATTGGTCCATTGGGCAACGACACCCCTGGGGTCAGATCGATGGAGTTCTTGACCTGATAGTGTAGAGGCACCCTTGCAGGGGAGGTGAAGATGTCCTCATACTCCTCCAAGACCTCATCCATTTGTTGTTATCATGCGAAGGGGCCCTATCTGGAGGTTGTGGCAACCGTCTTCTTCTTTCCCTAAGGGTGTATCATCAGAAAATCAAATTTCCCAATTTGGAAATGAGCTTACTGCATTGTTTTGCAGTAACCAAAGAGATGGCGATAGGTGGTGCTACCTCTGGTATCCTGTACAACTTATTTCCCACAGTAACAATAACAACACGAGGCCTTGAATCGTACACATCATTTCGCTTCCACAAGTATGGTTGGCCTAATAATACATCACAAACATCAAGGGGAGCAACACCACATAATACCTCATCCGTGAAGGGCTTGATGCTGTATGGAAGGCAACATTGCTAGCTCACGCAAAGATCCTGTCCTTGGTGAAGCCACCGGATGGTGTACAGTTGTGGGTGTGTTATGGTCAGTAAGCCTAGCTGCTTCACGACCTCTACCAAAATGAGGTTCTTTTGGCCTCCATTGTCGATAATGAACTGTAGCGGGGAACCCTTTACCCCCATCTGGGAGTGGAAGAGGCGCTCCTCCTCCTCTATATCTTCGGGTTCCTCCTTCTGGATCTTCATGGTGGCAACAGTGGTGTTGGGCTCTGCATTGATAATCTGCTTCCCTTTTTCATTCCACTTGTCGAGTTCTAACTGAGAGTCGAAACATGCATTTGATTCCGAAGCCTTCATCTCGGCCACCAATGACTGCTTTGCCCGACACTCACTTGTGTTGTGAGTGGAGCTCTTATGGAATGCACAACACTTTCCTGTGTCCTTCTTTGGCTTTGCATTGTTGTTCTTTGCTTGCGGCTTTGGCGCGTTATCCTGGGATGCCCCGCCTTGGCTTTGTCCTTTGTTCTACAGTATGAGGGCACCTTTCCCTTCCTTCGGATTTGCAGATCCAAAGTCTTGCTTCTTATGTTTAAACTTCTGCTCGATCTTTATGGCGTATCGGTATGTCGTGCCAAGCGAGGAGATGTCTAGGAAATCCATCTCATCTTGGATGTACCTTTGTAGGTAGTCACGGTACTTGAGTACCAAATGTTTCTCATAATCCTTGATACTTAACTTCGTGCGAAGGGTATGAAAAACATTGGTAAACTCTAGCACATCTTGGTCCCTTCCCTGCCGCAATGTTGTCCACTTTATGTATTTATCCTCATAGCTCTCGACAGGGTAGTACTGCTCCTTGATGGAATCCCGGAAAGAGTTCCAAGTGGGTGCAACTGAAAACAGTGAAGGCATACTTTCATCCTTATGCTCACAGTAGGTTTCCCACCAGTCCTTGATGTGGGGGGCGGATTTAAGAAGAGTAAAAGTAATCTTTTCTTAGCTACAAAAATCATGAACAAAAAAATATCCTTCTAGTATATTTAACCATTTATCTATAGCATTTGCAACTATTTGGCCATCCAATATGGGAATGTCAAAGTTTACTTGCACCATAAAAGGAGTGAAGCCTCTAGAGTGGTTGTTGGATGTGGATGCACCGCTAGTGGGAAACCGTTGAAGGATTTGGGCAAAGTTATCCATCATCACATTCCTTTGTTTCTCGAGGGCCTCCTTGAGCAATATTTTTGATAGGATCTCCTGCCCCCTCATCTTTATTTTCTTCCCCAATGGGCGGTCATCGGGATTTGTGAGGGGTATATTGCAAAGGTTCAACTAGATTGAGAATTAACTCCTTATATCCTGACCTCGTTGAGGACATGTAAAGAAAAACAGAGAAAGAGGAGGCCGCTCTAATACCACTAACCCATATTTAAACATGAACGAAAAAAATTACAGATATAATCATAAATACAAAGATGCAATAGAAATAAAACTTCATTTCATTAATATCAAATACCAAAATATGCTTACAAACAGAATGGAAATAATACTAGCTCGGACGATGGTAGCTTATCTATGAGAAGAGATGTGGCGAATACATGCCTCTGAACTGCGTTAAAATGAGGCTCAAAGGCCTATTTATTATTGAGAAACAATGGAAAACCCTAAACATCCAAAAACCTAACCCTAGAAGATGAAGCACCAAACTATGGGCTCCGTTTGGGTAAATTGGTACATCAACTTCCTGGGGTGGTAACTCTGGCATACGATCTCCTTTTAATGTGCACAATACCTCATTAGAAAGATCTATTTGAGGACTACAACTTTTAAATGACAAACATGGCTCCATTATCCATGTTGGTTTCAGTTTTCCCAAAAAAAGGTCATTTAGGGCCTCAAAACGGCTCTGGAAGTTCAGAACCCAAAAAACTACCAAAAATAGTAAATTGTGTTACAAATAAGGAAACTGGAAAACTGAAGGAAAAATGGTGGGGTTCCAAGAGCAATAGGCAGGTGGCCACCAATATCCACCTAGATCACATTCCTGAGTGGAAATGGGAAATTATTACGTTAGATTTCATTACGGGTTCACCTATATCATAGAGGAAAAATTATTCAATTACGGTTGTTGTGGACAAGCTGAGTAAATCAACACATTTTAGCCTTATACAATCCAATTTCAAAACTATTCAAATTGTTGATATATTTATGAAGGAAAATTTTCGGTTACATGGTATACTTGAGGTAGTAATTTTAGACAGAGATGTGAAATTCACTACTACATTTTGGATGGATATTTTTACCAAATTAGGTACCCAAGTCTAATTCAATATCACATACCATTTGCAAACAGACAAGAAAACTGAACATTTGAATCAAGTACTTGATAATATGTTAATAATATATGTTATGCATCAGCGAACCAAGTGGGAATATTATCTCCACCTGGTAGAATCTGCACATGCCTCATTAAAAATGAATCCATTTGAGGTGTTGTATGGAAGGAAATACAAGACACTTATTAATTGGAACAACCCTGAAGATAAGTTGATATTGGGACCCGACATGTGAGTAGAAATGGAACAAAGTGTGAAGAAAATTCGGCTAAATCTAAAGGCTACTCAAGATAGGAAGAAGGATTATGCAGATAAGAAGAGGACTTATATAGAATTCTTGGTGGGAGATCATGTGTATGTGAGGGTCAAGACCAAATAGAGCACCTTGACGTGGGGAACTTGTGCAAAATTAGCTCCCCAATTTTGTGTCCCTTTCCAAATCTTAGCTAGAATTAGACCTATAGCTTATCAATTAGCACTACCTAGTCACATACTAATACGTGATGTATTCTATGTTTCTTTTAAAAAAAAGTATGTTTATGATCCTAAACATATCATTAACTAACAGAATGTGCAAGTAAATTTGAGATTTAAATGTTTGGTGTATATATCTTTTGTATAATGATTGATATAAGCTAATGATAACCTTCATGACAATGAAACATGTCAAACCATATGGAGAAATATTGGTAGAGCCTCTAAGAATTCTCGATCAGAGAGAAATAATGTTAGAGAGGTGAGCTATCACCCAGGTTGAAGTGTAGCGGATGCACTTTAGCGCTGAAGAGGCCACCTGGGAAGATGAAAATTTATGTGAGAAGAATATCCCATCCCGTTCCAAGGGGCAAGAGTAAACATCACGGATGGTGTTTCACTCGAGAGGGGGGAGATGTAATACCGCTCATTTATTGTAAATATTATCTTGATTTATTTTTTACTGCAATGACTTAGTAAACTATAGGCTATGTGGAATCCCCAATAACAAATTTAAATGTTAAAGTTATTTTTAATTTCATTCGTTTCTGGTGAGCCATGAAATTATGGAGAAAAGGCACTAAATGAAAATTGCACCTTCCAGATAGTTAGAATATAGTTACTCCCTTCTCCACAGATAAGTTATCCCAGTTGGGAAAAGAGAGGAGTCAGAGGAAACTCTGGTGGTAGTTTGAGAAAGGAAAACTAGTACATCTAACATGAAATTGTTGAGAGGAGGAAATACACTAAGAAATAGGGTACTCTTGAGCTAGTTGGGCAGTGGAATCCCTAGAACATATTGGTAAAGCCTACAAACCTAGGATGGACTTGGTGCAATCTGAGAAGCCTTAGGAAGATCTTGTAAGATCCCTGTCATAATTGTTCTATATGTGAAATGCACGAGGGGAGATATGGTGTTTCTCACCATTCTCATTGGTTGGGAGGAGTTCCCTATTCCTCTGTAAATTTATTGGCTTCCTGACCTAAGAAAGATAAGTATTTTTATTTGTGGTTTCCAAAACATAGAATATATTTTCTATATTTCATGTAATGTGAAATTTTCTGCAAGTTTTTGTAATGACTGGTTATAAAGAAATGATAGGCCTTTCCTGTAGAAGAACTTTGTGACTCTGGAAAATGTTCATGGAAGGGTTTGATATGTAAAGAGGAAGTATTGTTGTGTTACTGTAGAATAGAAGGAAAGTTATATGTTGTATGGGTTACTGCTATTATAATAATATAAGAGATTAGTGTGGAAACTGGTTTGTTCAAATTTAATAGATAGGAGTCCATTAATGGAAGAGTCCATATTTTTGTAATTATTTATACCTAAGTAGTATAAAAGAGCGAATGGCAGGTCCCGAAAGGACATCGGGTCCCACCTCCCCATTGTGCCACTGGTAATAACTTTAATAAAAATGATTAAATAATCTAACTTGAAACTTTGTAAAGAATCTACGTATTAGAAAAAGATACAAAAATAATTAAATATGTCATTGAATAACTATTATCATAAAAATAGATAGAACAAGAAAAAGAAGAAAAGTGATTATGTGATCTATATATATATAGTAAAAAAATGAATAATGGAGTAAATGCACTAAAAGTTACACCTGGTGTAACATTAACTCAACATAAGTACAATGAACAACCCACTATCAGCCAACCCAACATTAGCTTGTAAAATTATTTTCTTCACATTGTTGGGTTGAGATACACTCTCCAACCTAGTATCAAGCGATGTAATGTCTTGTTATGTCATGTTATCAAAACATTTTGACTCATTCAAATTACAACACACACATATAATTATTAACTAAACATTTTTGGCTCAGTGAAATTAAATATAAATAAAATTAATCATTATAATATAAAAAAATTTGATAAGTATAATATAAAAATAAAATTTATAATTATAATTATTAATTGTTAATAATTAAACCAACCTAGATCCATCTTAACTCCATATCTATCAAGCTCCGAAAGAGATCAAATCTTTCGAGGTGCAAACCTTTCCTCAAGTTTTGTACTCAGAAAAGAGGTTTGCTCCTAGGGAGGTTTGATCCCTCTCAATGCTTGATAGATCTAGGGTTAAGATGGATCTTGGATGGTCTTACAAATCATGCATGAAAGAAAATAAAATTAGGTAAGGAGAATTATTTGTAATAAATAAAATTATTATGTTGATGGATGTGTCTATTTTGGAATAAAGTATTTAAAATTTTAATTTAATCATCAATTACTAAATGAATGGTATGGATTTAACCTCTTTGAAATATTTTAAGTAGTATTTAGGATAGAGGGTTAAAATTTATTTCAAAATAGTTAGTTCCCTTTTTACATTTTAATTTAATTAGCACATCCATATAAATTAACTGAAAAACAAATACTCATCAATCTATGACAAGCAATAATATATGAGTTAAACATATAGATATTTCTAATCATAGAGATTCACTCCAATTTTATTATGGAAAATTTTAACCTATCAATAGGCTTTGTTACAATTCCATGTAGCAATACCATGGATTATAAATACCACATACCCAAAAAAAACCATAACTCATTTCATAGTCAAGATATTTTACATATTTTTAATTTTAATTTGACTTTGTTATATTTTTTAATTAAATTGAAAAGAAAAAAGTGTATAGCTAACTTTGAAATAAATCTCAACGTTTTATCATTACTAATGCTAAAAATATTCCATCTTAATATTGATAAGATGTAGTGGCTAGTGTAAGTATTGTTGTGTGTACTATTTGTTGTTTATCTGTGGGGTGGTAGCACAATTGGAAAAAATCATGTTGACAAATACTTGTGTATCCAAGTGATCGAAAGTTTAATCTCTCGTAACATGTCTCATCAATCGAAATTAAAAAGAAATGCTAAAAATATTTCATGAATATTCCATAAAATTAAATCTATGCCATCCACCTATTAATCAATTAATATAATTAAATTAAATTTTTGAAAATCCTATTCCAAAATAAACAAGCCTATCTGGTGACTAATTTTCTTTTTTTATATAAAATTAAATTAAAATTGAAAAACACATAGAATATTTTGATTGTGAAATTAGTTAAGGTTTTCTAGAAATCTCTAGATTAAGAATGTTATATATAATTTTCAATATTAAATAATTGCGTATAATAATTCATTTAACTATGACCATATCCATCACTTTAAGTCTTAAATGACCAAATTTCTCATGATTTTGAATATTCTACATAACACTCATTGCATTGGGTGATACTCACAAGGCTAAAGAAGTCAGATTGATACCAGTAAAATAAATCGCGCAACATCAATCATCACCTATGAGCCTTGCACCCAATAACTAAGACTTCCTGAGAAGTCACCCATCCCAAATCTCCTCTAGCACCATCCTAATAATGTTACCTCTAAATTGATGTTTGTTGTAAATTTGAGTGAAACTTCCAACAATTTGTAGCACTTGTATCCATGTTTCCAAATTTCTATATTAACTCATGTAACATATGTACATATACACATAAAATCATCCAATAAGTTATTTTTGGCACTAGTACACTCTATTGATGTTTCTAAAGTTTCCTTCCAATACTCGATGTTTCCAAAGTTTCTTCCTAGAAACTAGTGTAACACACACCACAATCTAGAAGGAGCTTAAAGATAAGGTAAGGAGCTAAGGGTGACAATCTCCTATTAATTAATATTTATCTATTTGTTTAATTTCTTTATAGGTAGTTTCTTTTTAAGCAAGTGTTATATGTCGACTTAGTGCTTGTGGGTGATTTAGAAAATAGATAATGAATACTCGAAATTAATATGACTAAGTACGCAAGTAATGAGTATTTTTTTGTCAAGGGTTCATTAAAATAAGGTAGTCATAAAATTTGAAAAATTAAACCATTTATTTTAATGGAAAGTCAATGCTAAAGTTATCACTACTAATAATATTTATTTATTTATTTAATTAATTTATCTATTTTTTTTAAATTAATGTTTCTAATTTGAATCTTTTTAAGGTCTATGAGATGTGGAATAGTCAACTACATGGTGTCTTGTTAAGGCACTCATTGTGCAAAGGTTCTAGGTTACAAAAAATTCAACCATGTTAAAGATTAGTGTGTCCTAAGATGAGTGTGATGGTTGGTGATTTTAATAGCTTAGCTACCCCTCGATTGTAGTTTTTTATCCAAAAGCTAGCCTCATAGGTCACAAACAAACTAACAAACAAAAGAGTTTACCTTTCTAAAAATTTATATTATATTTTTTAAAAGGTTATTTAATATTTTGAGTAAGTATGAAAAATGAACAAAGTAGATAGGGAAATGTTTAATATGATATTTTTCAAAATACTATTGGTATTATTTAGAATATGTACACCTCCATAAACCTTAAAATTAAATTACTATTATTATTGTTAATATTTTTTTTTCTTTTTAATATATATTTTTATTTAAGTCAAGTCCCACTAGCACAACCAGTTGAGGATGGGTCTCGTCAGCAAGGTGATCCAAGACAAAACTTCACAGAGGTTGTTGCATCTGTGCTAGGGGGAGGAGACACACTAAAACTCAGTCAGCTTAGGGCTGGTGTGGCCCAGGTTAGGTGCAATCTTCAGGTGATTTTGACGGCTTAGATGCCCCTGGGTCGGGGTTTTTCAAGCCACAGGTCAAGCCTCGTTAAACACAGATGACTTGACAAACAAACAAAAAATGTATAATTTTATTTAAGGCTATTTCACATTTATTATTATTATTAATTATATTTGTAACATTAGTAGAAAAAATAAATATTATTGATAATACATAATTTTTTTATTACCAATTGATTTTAAGATTTTGGTTACAAAAATATTTGTTATTAAAATTATAATTTCAAACAAATTCTAATTTTAACCCTAAAGAAAAAGATAGTCATAGTACCATCACTATTTGAGTTAGGGGTTGCAGACTTTGATTGCAATTATACTAAATATTAAGGCCTCATTTCAAACAGTTAATATAATTAAAAATAAAAATAATGTCATTAATAACACTACTTTTCAATTCAGTGGTTGAATTTAAGATTGAGTTAGAGGTTGCAGATTTTGATTGCAATTATACTAAATATTAAGGCTTCATTTCAAACAATTCATATAATTAAAAATAAAATAAAAAAATGTCATTATTAACACTACTTTTCAATTGAGTGGTCGAATTTAAGATTTTGGTTATAATGATATTAGTCGGAAATCCACTTTCCTTTGTTTCATGTGGATTTTAATGGCCTTGGGTTTGTATACACTATCCAATAAATAATCCATGGTAGTAATCTCCACTATTGACTTTTAAAAATGTTATTATTGAATTAAAAAAAAAAACATCTGTAGCAACACCACTTTTTTATTTTGGGCTGATTTTACAACTTTTGTTAACACATTATGGGTTTTTAAAGTCATGATTGTAAAACATTATAATTGCAACCTCCAAAAAAGATATGATATTGAAAATATCATTGTTTTAGATGTTGGTAAAAATTACTAAATGCAACTTGTAAAAAAAAAACTTTGAGTGAATTTGGACAAGTTAATAACCATGTTTAAACCTGTGATAAATTTTTTAACTAAATACATATTGTTTTATATTATACAATATAACTAACATAATGGTTGAGTGTTTGATGTGTGAATATAATGGTTCATTATTTGATGTGGGAATATCCTTATCACTCAAATTTCCGGTTCCCTCCATGTCAAAAAAAAATTCAAAATATCTCACAGTATCTCTTTAAAAAATATCCACTATTAAATTAATTACACTTATAATATATAAATATTGTAATTATTTTTATAATAAAAACATTTTTCTACCAAAAATCAATCTCATATTAATTAAAAAATTAACCCACATCAACATACAAACTCCAATGTACTCTAACCTTTATAAAAATGGGAAAAAAACTTCTATTAACATGATATTTGATTAATTACATAAAAATATATATATATATATATTTTTTTTATTTCATATATCAAAATAAAAATACTTGTCGGCAAGCGGTACCCAATGAAATGAAAGCAAAAGAAAAAGGAAAGTTGTTTCGTTGAAGTCAAATCAAAAGAGCGAAATAGAATCGTCTTTCCCAAGAACGAGACTAAACGCGCGATGTGGGGCCGTGTCTGTGGGTAAACCAATTATCAGTAAATGCAGGTACCCACGAAGAAACTGCCCATTCATTTCTGGCTACCGCTTTCTTTCCGAACAATAATGGAGAAGACAAGCCACGAAGAAACTGCCCATACATTTCTTGCTACCGCTTTATTTCCGAATAAAACTCTGTCCCGCTTTTAATTCAATTTATATAACAATTACATTTAAATGATAATGGAGAAGACAAACGTAGTTGTTTTTAGTGTGATTTTTTGGACTTTATGGAGTTGGAATTTGGTGGGAAAAATTGAGGTGAAATATTGATTTGTGTTATTTAAATTGTTGTTTTTATTATATATGGATTAAGCACCCTAAAAGACCCTTAGGGCACTTTGATTGTGTAGGGGTTACCCATCAAGCGTGTTATTTCAATTAAAAAAATTTCAATAAATTCTTACTGGATTTTAGAGAAATTACCCATCGGAAAAGCTTCCAAAAAGTCTCACTAAAGAAAACTCGAAGAGGAACTATACTTTGGTAATTAAATAAGCAACGATAAATGAATCTCACATTGCATTGTAGGCAAGCGCCAAGAGATAGAGACACATAGCATATAATAACTTGGAAGCAAATTGTCAGCCATTTTGCACTAGTGACCTCAACTACATGAAAAAATTATATTGAGGTGATTGATTGTACATTCCCAATATTTTTGTTAAACTCACATGGAATGTAAACAGCCAATGTGGAATATAAGCATTAGATTGCATATATTATTGACATGATATACATTTATAGTACATTTGTGTGACCCTTCGATTCATATTCCAAGTGGTCTATTGGACTCCAGTGGTTGTTCACATTCCACACCAACCCATAGAGGATTAGGTGTCCAACATTCCCCCCCCCCCCTTAATCTGAAGGGGTATGTATGAGTCCAAGAAGAGAGCTATAATACAAAATATGAAAAAATGCATGGCAGCACTACGCTGAATGTGCTCTCTGAAATCTTGGTATAAAGGGAGTGGTTTACGAATGACCACCAACAGTGGAACGCTTAGTGCAGTTCCCGGAACTCTTCCAAGTCTGGCAAGAAGCTGAAATCTTTTGCAAGAGGAAGTGTCCCTAATGCTTTGGAGAGGGAGACCTTCAACCTGAGAAAGGGAGTTCTACAACCTGCAGTGATTTAAGGATGACCACCAACTCTGGAATGCTTAATGCAATTCGTGGAACTCTTCCAAAATTGGCAAGAAGCTGAAGTCTTCTACTAGAGGAAGTGTCCCCAATTCTTTGAAGAGGCATCACCAACTGAAGGAATGCTCAGGGGCATCTTTGTCTCTGGCTACAACTCTGAATCTGATATGGGAGGTTATGGCTCAGGCTCGCTTGATGTGGCTTTGAAGCTTCTAGATGACCATCACTTCCCCCCGTTGTTAGATACAAGGTGAGATGATGGAGAAAACTCAACTTTGAGACCTTTTAATATTCTAGAATAAATTCTAACATATGACTGAAATATCTTCTTGGCTGTTGAAGACCATTGACAAAAAGTGATCCATCCAAGACGAATCTTTGTTCTTGTAGGAGGCTTGTTTTTGAAGGATCTGTTTGAAAAATGAGTGGTTTTATGACAGTGCTCACATGGCCAATTCGGTCACAATGTTGGCATTTAACATTGGTTTGTTGCTATTGTGGAGAGGAGCGAAATATGGAACAAGTGAAGGTGAACTGTCATGAAGGAATCCAACACTCTGAAACTGGATGGCCTTTGAGTAATCTGGAATATGAAAGGACACATCCTTGTCATATCCAAGACCAGTTCTGTGCTTGTTATGGACAAGCTCTTCCCAAGGTCTAATGATGGGCTTGGGAAGTGCAAACTGAACTTCTGCGTCTGCACGCAAATCTTCTCTTGAACTAAGCACTGAATGTGAATCAACCTCAACTTTATATTCTTGTTGCTGACGAGAGTGTGTCTCAGTCTTCTGAACATAAACATGTTTAGAATGATGACTCCAATGTTGTAATTCTTCTTGTTGAACCTGAGATTCAAGCTCCAAAAATTGTGCCATTTCCTATGTATGCTGGAGACATGTTCGAATGTCAGCAAGAGTGGTTTTGTTGATTTTCACTGTGTCATGATCAAAGGAATGTATCAGAGTTTTTATGAACTCTAATACTATATTAATTCTGATCATTTTCATTGAACATATCATGTGAATCTCACAAACACTGCTCCCAAGAATGAATAAATTATAGTAATCAATGCCTTCACCAAAAAATGACCACCAAGGATGAAATGCTGGAATTGTTATACTTATATACAGAGACTGCTAGTATTACCAATGTATTTGACTGCATGGCCTACCACGCTCCTGATATCAATTCACAAGAGAGATCACATCATGTTCTTTGAATTCCAGAACCTCTATTATAACAGTTTGTCCTCCTGCTTCAATTGTTGATGCTTCGCGACCTAAGATAAGGAGACTTTTGTCCTTCAATGACATTGATCTTGTCTTCCCAAGACAATATTTTGTTTTGCCTCCAAAAGGATGGCTCTAAGATAATGATAACAAGAAACTCTAGAACTCCTCCTAATGATGACAAATCTCAGTCCTTAAAATAATAAGGCTCTCGGCAATTGATTGGTCACACCCAGAATTGAAAAGTTCCATCCTTCAATTCTTTTATAAAAGTCAAGTTTACAACAAATGGGTAGCCCCACCTCTCTAGCTTGGCTCCCTTCTCAAAGCATGTAAATATCACCAAATTACAATACCATGGAGTGTCATAAAAATTTGGTTTGCTTGGACAATTCACCAAAAGGGGTTGTTGGTTCCCAAGAGCCGAGGAAAGTTAGTCGCGGTTGGAGGAGCCTGAAGGAAAGAAAAGGTTCAAAAAACATTGTTGATCAAAAGGACAACTTGCAATAACATAAGACTTTTGTTGACAAATAAGTTCCACTAGACTTAGAATAGACTCTAGTGGCTCCTCCTCATCCCTCCTTTGAGAATACTCGTCCGACAAATGAAAATGGAGGGACTCTAGCGATAATCATGTTTGCAAAAAGTGGGCAAAAACGTACCTATGAGTCTGATAACCCAGATACTGATATTGCGAATTCGTCCTACGCCCCTTGTCGCCCAAAGGGAAGCATATCGAGTGGCTTCAGGCCATTCTGAATCCAAGATTGGAAACTGGCTTTCCTCGGGTAAGTCAGTGGTGACCAGCATGATGGATAGGAGAAGTCACGCATAATGGAATGTCTTGCCCTCCCCCTGTACGTTGCGGCAATCGGTCTGAAACTCCTCACAAAGGAACTGCAACCAGTTGAACCGTACGCCGGCTGCGCATTCCTCAGCAAGGGTGATAACTACGGCGGGGACCTCAGTGCCATGACATTTCCTCATTACTTTCCCTGCTAGCAACTGAGTGGCAACGCAGACTGTGTTGTCTGAGATACTATCAATGAGGTACCCTCGCTGTCCCTTGGCGAGCTGATACTTCCTTTTCAGTCACTCTATCATCGCAACATCGTTACCTTTATCAGTAATCTCCCGAGGGTCTCTTTCATCACAGGGAAGGTGCGAAACCCGATGAACAAGTTTCGGTGTGATACTTACGAGTTTACCAACCCATAATATGTCCTCATGAACTAAACAAAGAAACTGCTTTATGACCAACATGGTGATAGGGGGTCGGAGAAAATGAGGAATCAACAAGAGGCAGAACAATCCAGCTTTGTCCACCTTTTATAGCCACTCCTTTGGCTGTAGGGTTGTCACCGTCCCTTCTACCTTCTGGTCCATTAGTGCGTCCGTCGCGAGGTGGGGAAATTTTACTATATCTGCAAGGTCCCAATCTTCGAACTTCATTGTCGCAACACGGCCAACCACTGAGTTTTCCAATAGAACAACTTTTGTTAGCGCCAGGGTACTAATTACAGAGTTGACTTCATCCAGATTTGCAAGTACTTTAGCCTTCCCTTTGCTTGGCATCACATACTTGGGTCACCGTACTGGTTGTATGGGATCTTCTTCCGAGAGGACTTCTTCGACGTATGTGGGAGGACCCTCATCTTCTTCTTCGTTTTCAATTATAACAGTTTT
This sequence comes from Pinus tabuliformis, assembly GCA_031772625.1. NCBI lineage: Eukaryota > Viridiplantae > Streptophyta > Pinopsida > Pinales > Pinaceae > Pinus > Pinus tabuliformis. The sequence continues at coordinate 229,582,286 of CM062806.1, forward strand.
AGCCTTCTCCTCCATCATGAATTTTCCAGATTGCATGTGCCGGGGTGACCTTTTTACTAGGTCTGGGCTCTGGGGCTCCTTCTTGGTCCGCGACGTCCGGGGAGATTTGGGGAGCTTGGTGGTCTGTGGCGTGGCTGTCTGCGGTAGGATTTTTCGTCTTCCGGATTGCGTCTTGGCAATACTTGGGCAATTCCTGAAACCACGGACTATTTTCGAATTGCTTGTCACTCATCATGTTGTTGATGCAGGGCGGTTTTCTTGTAGAGTGGTAAGATGTGGTGGCGTGACCCTAACTCTGATTATATACGGTTCAATATTCAAAATTCGCTGCTCGCCCTTGCAGTGGCTCATAAATGCAATTTTGGCGGTTATTCTTTTGATTTAATTGCTCGTCACCGACTTCATAGTGCTTTAAATGGCTCATCATATCATGAACAATACCTGCAACGGTTGTTCTCCATCTTTCCGGCAACGAATCCCTAGGGACGCAGATGTGGTTTTTGTATGTATGCGGTGGTTCTGTCGTGCAACTTCACAGCAGCTTGGTTTATCGTCCCGCACCCTCTTCCAACTGCATGGGGCACTGGGACTAGGCCTCCTACGGATAGTTAGGTGGGCGAACCCCTAGTGCACTTTTTCCGTTTCCCGACTAGCCCGGGTCGCAAGCACCCTATATGTTCTCTCGATTCTACTCCTGAAGTGTGGCGTGCGCATCCCTGTTCTCTCGGGTGCTGTCGCAACCACACTAGTGGGGTCAATGCTTGTAGTAGGGTAGGAGAGCCAGCCATGTCGGTTTCCCTTGGTAATTCGTTTCCGTAATCCAGGTAGGCAACTTCTAACTGTAATTCCGCAATTGCTTTGTCTAGATTTATACTTTGTGCGTGGAGTCGGGCCTCAGTTTCTTCTAACTCATCAAGTCGTAGTTTCCCATGCAGGATGGTTACCCAAAGCTGCTGAATTCTGTCGTGGACGTCGTCACCGGTGGAATGCGCTACACTTGTAATGGTTAGTAGGGCCATAGAGAGATGGTCCCTCCCGACTTTGTGACCCTGTGTTCCGCGCAGCTCTGATTGAGTTGTCAGTCGTCTGATGTGCACCTGTATCTTTCATCCTGCCACTTTATGCCATTGTAGCTGTCGCGCACATCCTCTAATCCAGATTTGAAACTGCCGCCTATACCCCTGCTTCTGCGGCTCCCCTCTAGGTGTGCGCAACCTATCTTTCAGCACACTAGGCTGCCCCTGTATTACGCATAATGTGCCGGGCAGGACAAGCTGCGCTTCAGCTGTCGCGCCACTCTCCTCTGGGCGTGGTCTTTCTTCTACCATTACACGCCATACTGATTGAGTCATCATATTATAGTTGAGTGTCGTAACTTCCTACAATCGATTCTGCCATCGCTCCGCTTCCTCCTCAGAGTCCATGGTGCAGATGCTATCGCATTCCTATGAGGTTCTTCTATTCTCAGCGGAATGCATCCGATCTTGGTCTTGTGCTGTTATATGATAAATGCAATCCAATTCATCGTCACTTTCTACGTCGCGTACGGGTTCGGTGTAGCGTTCCCCTTCCACTGGGTCCAACGGAACTACTACCCGTAGTGACTTCTTTTCGAAGGTCATCTTGCGCCTTTTTAAGTTAATAATCCCTTTCATGTTTGTGGTCCAATCAATTCCGAGCAGTGTGTTATCACTTAAGAAATGATTTCTAAATTCTGAGCATCAATTCTATTCCAAAGGATTGGTGTTAGTATTGGTCTAGTCTTTCCATGGTTGCTTTAGTGTCTAAGATCTAGAAAAGAGTCTTGTTGGTATGGTCAAATAGGGTCAACACTCCGTTCTTGCCCATCACTGGTCCCACATCACACATAAATTCCATGTGTCAAACTTGTGTCAAGGTTTTCATGCACTACAAAACTGCCTAGGAGTTTTCGTAGCGCAAAACCTAGAATTTTCACTGAACTAGGAGTTTTTGTAGCGCGCTACGAAACCCCTGAAAAAGCCTGTTTCAGCATAAAAAACTTTGTTTTCTGCTTTTACTAGTCAACTTACAGAAGGCTTCCTGAGCCGCTGAGAGCTCAATTTTGAAAACTGAAAGAGGCTTTTCTTCCTAACATACTAAACTACAAAAACCTCTTTCCGTTTCTTCAAATTCGTTCTGAAGTGGGAGGAATTTATGGTTAAACTTGTACTACGAAACTGCTGAAAGTCAAGCTTTGTCTTCTGGTTTTAGCAATCTTTTTCAAGATCAGTTTCTGGTCACGGGAAAAGGTATTTTGGAATTCTGAGGGAGGTTTCTCTTCATCAACTCTCCAGCTACAGTAACCTATCTCACTTTCTTCACAAGTGTTATCAGTTGGGAGATACTAAGCTTTCTTTGAAACCCTAATTTCAGAGAACAAATTTTTCCTGTTTTACCCGTGTTTTTCAAGGACAGATTCTGGACAGCTGGTCAAGTATTTTAAAAAACCAAGAGAGGCGTTTGTTCTAGACAACACGGAATAAAAAAAACTCCTTCAGTTTTGTAAAATATGTCATGGATGAGAAGATAAAGGCTTTGTCCCACGTGCCAATTTTCAAGGATCCTAAACCTAAAAACACGGAAACATGTTCCCTAATTTCTACGGTTTATCATCAGCAGTAAGGTGACAACGTGTTGGCTTCATCAAATTCGACCTCATGAGGTTGAAGCTATCAAAGAATTCATTCAATGTCTAGTTAAGGTGTTTTATTCATAATAAGGAGTTACACTCCTAGTTGTATTAGGTCTCTAGGACTGTTAGTTAACAACGAGTTGTAATTAATAGTTTGTTTAAGTATCAATAGGTGTCAGGTCAAGTGAAATTCGAATTCCCCTCATGATGGAGGAAGGAATACAAGCTTGTAATGAACTCTATATATGACAAGAGATGTAATGCACTAAAGGTTGGAAATTTTCAAAGAAACAAGCACATTGTGCTATTGTATGTGACTGTAAGTTTTCAGGTTAATGCAAATAGTTGCTTTCACTACTCAGGATTCAGAAAGGGTTTCAATGTTTGATTTTCCTCATGGCTTCCTTCATATACTTACTTGCAGTGGTATAGACACATGCTACTTAGAATTCATTTGATGATGCTCTAACTTCCTTCATGTGTTTGTAGGCTGTGCTCCTTACATTATATCTCTGTTTTTCTTTTATGTTAAAACCCTTTATGCCCTGACTTCCATGTGAAATTGATCTTACTATTGTACTGAAATACACTTTGACTCCATAGCCCAATGGAAGTTTGTTAATTGGTATTTAAACCATTTATACATTGTTGTTCGAATTTTCCATAGAGTTAGCCATCTAATCTTCAAAGTAAATCTTTAACCCAGTGAGAGAGCCCTCTCAGGTTGAGGAGGCTAAGCCTCAGCCAAAAGTTTGGTTTGAAATAGTTACTCAAAGTCTTCCTGATCAACAACCTATCAGGGTTGGGTTTTGTGATAACATTTTTGTGCGTCTGCCGGGAGCCTGAAGTCTATTCATTCGCGAAATTAAGAAGCTGAACTTCTGAAGGTAGTAGGAGCTCCGACATCTTTTTGAGGCTGCAAAACTACCTTGGCGACTCCGTACATCGAATAAAAAATTGGAAGGTGACTCCACTGCTAGAAGATCAGTAGCTTGATGAAGTTTCAAGATGAGTTCCACTACAAGAATGAATGCCAGGTATGCCCCTATGAATCGGTCTCATATCCCTGGTTTTCCAAATCCTATGCCAAAGGTTGATTGGTTAGATGATCTTCCAATATTCAAAGATGAAAAGAAAGACAATGCTGCTCTTCATTTGGTTAGGTTCCATATGCATGTACACAGTCTTAAGGTTCATTTCCTTGAAGATTGTCTCATGAAGATGTTTATGACCACTTTAGAAGGAAAAGCATGGTCTTGGTATAAAAGCTTGGAAAATGGTTCAATATATTCTCTTGCTGATTTTCACGAAGAATTCTATGAGATGTATAAAGAATGTCATCCTTCCTTATTGCTGGTCAAAGATTGCTGTAAACATTCTTTGAGTCTTATTCAGTATTTGGAGGATTGTTATGATGATGATGAATTTATGGATGAAGAAATTTTAGAGGCTCTTCATAACAATACGTTTCAACAACAAGAAGAAAGGATAACATCCCATGAAATGCAGCATGAAAATCAGCAGAGGTTTACTTATGAAGACCATGTTACATCCTCTGAGATTAACGTGAAAATGCAGCAAACTTTCCAGTCTTTTGATCATAAAGAGTATGAAAATGATTACAAACACCAAGAAGAAATATTGGAAGAAATTTTTTATAACCCTCAGGCAGAGGAAAAGGTTGTTCATTTTTGTAATTCCTTGTAGCAGCTTACATCAAAGAATGATCATAATAATGAGGAAAATCACATTGTTTGTGGGAATCATTTAGAAAAGCAGTTGGATAGCATATCAAATAAATGTTGTGTGACTAAAGATCAGTGGTTAGAAGTAACACGATGTTATGAGGATCATCAAGCTGATCATGTATTCTAGGATCCTATAGCTAGATACATGGAAGAGTTTTACTCTCCAGTGTTTCAGTTTTTCTATGAAGATCAGAGGCAATTCCAGTGGCAGTGGTCATCACAATATCATAGTTGCTTTGAACTCCGATGCAGTCAAAAAACTCAAATATCAAATAAGACAAATGATTGGCTACATTGGAAATTTCATATTGATTGAGCTGAAAGAAGTTTGAAATTGATAGGGTAGGTAGGTAGGAAAATGCAAATAAGCTCAAGGTTGACTGAGCATTTTTCAGTAGATATAGATTTCTTTCTCCTACAGTGATCATCAAGCTTAAGCCCGAGGTGAAGGCCCAAGAAGCTTAAAGGGGATGCTTGTCAAATAAATTTATGTTTATCATAAGAGGATAAAGCACTGGACCTACGAGTTCTTAGTGTACCACAAGGGCACACTATCCCAAGTGGAGCCACTATTATCACTTAAGAAATGATTTCTAAATTCTGAGCATCAATTCTATTCCAAAGGATTGGTGTTAGTCTTGGTCTAGTCTTTCCATGGTTGCTCTAGTGTCTAATATCTAGAAAAGAGTCTTGTTGGTATGGTCAAATAGGGTCAACACTCCGTTCTTGCCCATCATTGGTCCCACATCACACATAAATTCCACGTGTCAAACTTGTGTCAAGGTTTTCATGCACTACAAAACTGCCTAGGAGTTTTCGTAGCGCAAAACCCAGAATTTTCACTGAACTAGGAGTTTTCGTAGCGCGCTACGAAACCCTTGAAAAAGCCTGTTTCAGCATAAAAAACTCTGTTTTCTGCTTTTACTAGTCAACTTCCAGAAGGTTTCCTGAGCCGCTGAGAGCTAAATTTTGAAAACTGAAAGAGGCTTTTCTTCCTAACATACTGAAATACAAAAAAATCTTTCAGTTTCTTCAAATTCGTTCTGAGGTGGGAGGAATTTATGGTTAAACTTGCGCTACGAAACTGCTGAAAGTCAAGCTTTGTCTTCTGGTTTTAACAGTCTTTTTCAAGATCGGTTTCTCGTCAAAGGAAAAGGTATTTTGGAATTATGAGGGAGGTTTCTCTTCATCCACTCTCTAGATACAATAACCTATCTCACTTTCTTCACAAGTGTTATCAGTTGGGAGATACTAAGCTTTCTTTGAAACCCTAATTTCAGAGAACAAATTTTTCCTGTTTTACACATGTTTTTCAAGGACAGATTCTGTACAGCTGGTGAAGTATTTTAAAAAACCAAGAGACATTTTATTCTAGACAGAATGGGCTACAAAAACCTCCTTTAGTTTCATAAAATATTTCATGGATGAGAAGATAAAGGCTTTGTCCCACGTGCCAATTTTCAAGGATCCTAAACCTAAAAATAGGGAAACATGTTCCCTAATTTCTAGGGTTTATCATTAGCAGTAAGGTGACAACGTGGAGGCTTCATCAAATTCGACCTCATGAGGTTGCAACTATCAAAGAATGCATTCAATGTCTAGTTAAGGTGTTTTATTCATAATAAGGAGTTACACTCCCAGTTGTATTAGGTCTCTAGGACTGTTAGTTAACAACTAGTTGTAATTAATAGTTTGTTTAAGTATCAATAGGTGTCAGGTCAAGTGAAATTTGAATTCCCCTCATGATGGAGGAAGGAATCCAAGCTTGTAATGAACTCTATATATGACAAGAGATGTAATGCACTAAAGGTTGGAAATTTTCAAAGAAACAAGCACATTGTGCTATTGTATGTGACTGTATGTTTTTAGGTTAATGCAAAGAGTTGCTTTCGCTACTCAGGATTCAGAAAGGGTTTCAATGTTTGATTTTCCTCATGGCTTCCTTCATATACTTACTTGCAGTGGTATAGACACATGTTACTTAGAATTCATTTGATGATTCTCTAACTTCCTTCATGTGTTTGTAGGCTGTGTTCCTTACATTATATCTTTGTTTTTCTTTTATGTTAAAACCCTTTATGCCATGACTTCCATGTGAAATTGATCTTACTGTTGTACTGAAATACACTTTGACTCCATAGCCCAATGGAAGTTTGTTAATTGGTATTTCAACCATTTATACATTGTTGTTCGAATTTTCCATAGAGTTAGCCATCTAATCTTCAAAGTAAATCTTTAACCCAGTGAGAGAGCCCTCTCAGGTTGAGGAGGCTAAGCCTCAGCCAAAAGTTTGGTTTGAAATAGTTACTCAAAGTCTTCCTGATCAGCAGCCTATCAGGGTTGGGTTTTGTGATAACATTTTTGTGTGTTTTCCAGGAGCCTGAAGTCTATTCATTCCCAAAATTAAGAAGCCAAACTTCTGAAGGTAGCAGGAGCTCAGACATCTTTTTGAGGCTGCAAAACTACCTTGGCGACTCTGCACATCGAATAACAAATTGGAAGGTGACTCCACTGCTAGAAGATCAGTAGTTTGATTAAGTTTCAAGATGAGTTCCACTGCAAGAATGAATGCCAGGTATGCCCCTATGAATCGGTCTCATATCCCTAGTTTTCCAAATCCTATGCCAAAGGTTGATTGGTTAGATGATCGTCCAATATTCAAAGATGAAAGGAAAGACAATGCTGCTCTTCATTTGGTTAGGTTCCATATGCATGTACACAGTCTTAAGGTTCATTTCCCTGAAGATTGTCTCAAGAAGATGTTTATGACCACTTTAGAAGGAAAAGCATGGTCTTGGTATAAAAGCTTGGAAAATGGTTCAATATATTCTCTTGCTGATTTTCACGAAGAATTCTATGAGTTGTATAAAGAATGTCATCCTTCCTTATTGCTGGTCAAAGATTGTTGTAAACATTCTTTGAGTCTTATTCGGTATTTGGAGGATTGTTATGATGATGATGAATTTATGGATGAAGAAATTTTAGAGGCTCTTAATAACAATATGTTTCAACAACAAGAAGAAAGGATAACGTCCCATGAAATGCAGCATGAAAATCAGCAGGGGTTTACTTATGAAAACCATGTTACATCCTCTGAGATTAACGTGTAAATGCAGCAAACTTTCCAGTCTTTTGATCATAAAGAGTATGAAAATGATTACAAACACCAAGAAGAAATATTGGAAGAAATTTTTTATAACCCTCAGGGAGAGGAAAAGGTTGTTCATTTTTGTAATTCCTTGCAGCAGCTTACATCAAAGAATGATCATAATAATGAGGAAAATTACATTGTTTATGGGAATCATTCAGAAAAGCAGTTGGATTGCATATCAAATAAATGTTGTGTGACTAAAGATCAGTGGTTAGATGTAACACGATGTTATGAGGATCATCAAGCTGATCATGTATTCTAGGATCCTATATCTAGATACATGGAAGAGTTTTACTCTCCAGTGTTTTAGTTTTTCTATGAAGATCAGAGGCAATTCCAGTGGTAGTGGTCATCACAATATCATAGTTGCTTTGAACTCTGATGCAGTCAAAAAACTCAAATATCAGATAAGACAAATGATTGGCTACATTGGAAATTTCATATTGATTGAGTTGAAATAAGTTTGAAATTGATAGGGTAGGTAGGTAGGAAAATGCAAATAAGCTCAAGGTTGACTGAGCATTTTTAAGTAGATATAGATTTCTTTCTCCTACAGTGATCATCAAGCTTAAGCCTTAGGTGAAGGCCCATGAAGCTTAAAGGGGATGCTTGTCAAATAAATTTATGTTTATCATAAGAGGATAAAGTACTGGACCTACGAGTTCTTAGTGTACCACAAGGGCACACTATCCCAAGTGGAGCCACTGTTATCACTTAAGAAATTATTTCTAAATTCTGAGCATCAATTCTATTCCAAAGGATTGGTGTTATATTGGTCTAGTCTTTCCATGGTTGCTTTATTGTCTAAGATCTAGAAAAGAGTCTTGTTGGTATGGTCAAATAGGGTCAACACTCCGTTCTTGCCCATCAATGGTCCCACATCACACATAAATTCCATGTGTCAAACTTGTATCAAGGTTTTCATGCACTACAAAACTGCCTAGGAGTTTTCGTAGTGCAAAACCCAGAATTTTCACTGAACTAGGAGTTTTCGTAGCGCGCTACGAAACCCCTGAAAAAGCCTGTTTCAGCATAAAAAAACTCTGTTTTCTGCTTTTACTAGTCAACTTCCAGAAGGTTTCCTGAGCCGCTGAGAGCTCAATTGTGAAAAATGAAAGAGGCTTTTCTTCCTAGCATACTGATCTAAAACACCTCGTTCCGTTTCTTCAAATTCGTTCTGAGGTGGGAGGAATTTATGGTTAAACTTGCACTACGAAACTGCTGAAAGTCAAGCTTTGTCTTCTGGTTTTAGCAGTCTTTTTCAAGATCAGTTTCGGGTCACAGGAAAAGGTATTTTAAAATTATGAGAGAGGTTTCTCTTCATAAACTCTCCAGATACAATAACCTATCTCACTTTCTTCAAAAGTGTTATCAGTTGGGAGATACTAAGCTTTCTTTGAAACCCTAATTTCAGAGAACAGATTTTTCCTGTTTTACACGTGTTTTTCAAGGACAGATTCGGGATAGCTGGTGAAGTATTTTAAAAAACCAAGAGAGGTTTTTGTTCTAGACAGCATGGGATACAAAAACCTCCTTCAGTTTCATAAAATATGTCATGGATGAGAAGATAAAGGCTCTGTCCCATGTGCCAATTTTCAATGATCATAAACCTAAAAACAGAGAAACATGTTCCCTAATTTCTAGGGTTTATCATCAGCAGTAAGGTGACAACGTGGAGGCTTCATCAAATTCGACCTCAAGAGGTTGCATCTGTCAAAGAATGCATTCAATGTCTAGTTAAGGTGTTTTAGTCATAATAAGGAGTTACACTCCTAGTTGTATTAGGTCTCTAGGACTGTTAGTGAACAGCTAGTTGTAATTAATAGTTTGTTTAAGTATCAATAGGTGTCAGGTCAAGTGAAATTTGAATTCCCCTCATGATGGAGGAAGGAATCCAAGCTTGTAATGAACTCTATATATGACAAGAGATGTAATTCACTAAAGGTTGGAAATTTTCAAAGAAACAAGCACATTGTGCTATTGTATGTGACTGTATGTTTTCAGGTTAATGCAAAGAGTTGCTTTCACTACTCAGGATTCGGAAAGGGTTTCAATGTTTGATTTTCCTAATGGCTTCCTTCATATATTTACTTGCAGTGGTATAGACACATGTTACATAGAATTCATTTGATGATGCTCTAACTTCCTTCATGTGTTTGTAGGTTGTGTTCCTTACATTATATCTCTGTTTTTCTTTTATGTTAAAACCCTCTATGCCCTGACTTCCATGTGAAATTGATCTTACTGTTGTACTGAAATACACTTTGACTCCATAGCCCAATGGAAGTTTGTTAATTGGTATTTCAACCATTTATACATTGTTGTTCGAATTTTCCATAGAGTTAGCCATCTAATCTTCAAAGTAAAATCTTTAACCCAGTGAGAGAGCCCTCTCAGGTTGAGGAGGCTAAGCCTCAACCAAAAGTTTGGTTTGAAATAGTTACTCAAAGTCTTCCTGATCAACAGCCTATCAGGGTTGGGTTTTGTGATAACACAGTGCAGGGTAAGGATTGTTGTCATCAACAATTTCCATGACTTCGAAATTGGTGTGGGTACTTACACCATCAATATCCATCATCACTCCTTGCAATTGGCCCATTGGTAAGATATTTTGTTGGTTGGCCATTCGTAATTGAATCGGGGACCATTGCAGTGCGGGCTTGCCCATATGCTCCCAGGTTTTTTTAGGCAGTATGTTCACATCCGAGCCTAAATCTAGGATGACTTGATCCATTTCATAGTCACCGATTTGCGCTGTCTGTCTCATCTCCCGTCCGGTGCATAGAGCATGTCTTCCTATCTTCTGGACGACCTGGGGTTCGCTGGATCCGGCGCACCTGGTGATCAGCTCTTGCAACCCTTAAATAGCCTTACGACCGCACAACAATTTCATGTAGGTTTCAAGAAAGGTAGTGACCATGGAGGTGTCCACTCCTGACTCCATTTGATCCCTCCTATCTAGGGTAGAAGCTTCCACGAAGCTCCGATGAGCTTCTCTTGGCCCCGTCCTCCTCTGCTCCGGCTCAGCACTATGTTTCTTTATAGGTGTGTCGCACCTCTTCCCGCCTTCATTCCCTCCTATAGTTGCGCCACTTCTTAATACCATATTTATACTAGGGTCCTCTTCGCGAGGTTCTGAACACATCATTTGGATATTCTTGGTTGGTGGAGGTTGGAGTACTCCCTCTTCACTCAATTGGGAAATTAAGGTTGGACAGTCTATCAATTCGTGATCAAACTGCTTACAGTAGGGGCATGAGATCCTAGTTGGGTTAGTACAGTCGCGAGCGTAGTGTCCCTATCCACCACAATTATAACAAATTAAGTATCCGCGGCCCCGCCCGAGCCCCAATCCTCTTCCTCGACTGCGTCCTTGAAACCCTCCCCGCACTTCAGTCTGCACCCGATAGGCTGGGGTTCTTTCTAGCATTAAGTCATAATTGCAACATGTTCACTTGTCGTGTCCTACCAATCGACAAAAATTGCAATACAACTGCTGTGAGGTCTGGGTATACTTTTGTAATAGGTGACAGTTATCTATTGCATGCTTCCCTCCCACCTGGAAAATCACGCACCAGAGAGCAGATGCGACACTCGGTCCTGCTTGTACCTCTACTTTTAATGGTATCAGGCCTCCTCCCGCTAGATAGTTCACGAAGACAGGGCAATGGTCCTTGTCGTGCATTTGAATCTTACATTTAATGCAACCTACCTCCGGACGTACCTCTGGTCAGGACACTTTTCCTTGCTTCAAGCTTTGCATTTCCAAACTCAAGTTTTGAATTTGCGCGTGGATTTGCTGAACTCCCAACCCTGGGTCCGGTATTAGGGTCACGTGTAACCTCATTGCTATCTCTAGTGCCTCGGCTTGGGTTGAGATCTTATGTTGTGACAAAGCCATCCTCAGATGGGGTGTCAATGACACCACAAACCATGCGCAATGCTGCCCATTTTTCAATGTCATGTTAGCTTCGCGAATAGTACTCTTTAACCTTTAGTCTAGATCCCACGGAGTTTCGCCAAGCATCATTGCTATCTCCTTGAACCCAATGATCGACTGGGCTTCAAACTTTGGTCGGCCAAACTCTTTATTAAGCACATCCTGGATTGCCACTATCCCCTCATTCGAATGGTCGGTTGAGTGTTTTATGTACCATGTCAGTGCGCGGTCCTTTAGTGCAATGATCAGCGTAGCCTTCTTGATGTTCTCTTTTGTTATGCCTTGCGTGTCCCATACAAATTTTATCACAAACCAGAACCGACTTGGTTCTTCATTCCCTACAACCTGAAATGTGGGTAGCTTGACTGCAGTCGCCATCCCAACTTTTGGTGGTGGAGGTGGGGGTGGAGGTGGAGTTGGTGTGGATGGACTCGATGGGGGTGAAGTGGGTGGCGGTGTAGATGGAGGAGGTATCAGTGGGAAGCGTTCTTTAATCAATCAGACCACACTTCCTAGCGAGAACCTAACGAGATCCTCCTCGTTCTCCCGCGAGACAGAAATCAGAGGGCTGTTTTCTACTCCTCCTGCCCCTCGATAAGCTCTTCCGCTCTGCGTTACTCCAAACATCAATATACGCGCAGAATTTGTTTTTCGTGCAACAACATCTTAATCCAAGTATTTAATGATTTGATGTACCTACCCCGGGGTCCTTGGAGAAATTTCCTTTCTAATTCACTGTAACTTACAGTTGTATCTATCGCGAGTTCAGTGATAAATCCTCCTACGATTCAATCTAACCAGTGGTCTACCGCACGCGCCAGTTTATCTTCGGTGGCTTCTAGCCTGCACACCAATTCTGGAGTCCACACTATCGGCTGGTCCAATCTGCACCTCCCCACGCTATCAGCTAACTTCGTGAGCCACTCGTACAATTCTGTCGAAAATATCACGAAGAAGATCTCGTGTATATCTGTGAATATATAGCGATCCAACCACTGTTCCTTTGATATCCGCGAGTTTCTGTTTTCTTGAATCGCAAACTCGTGAAGCTTTAGATCCCACCAATCTTCAAGCTCTTTCTTTGTAGGATTCCAGTGTTCCCACATTAGACACCCCTTAGGCAGATCCCGGCTCCAACAACAGAACCATTTGTTGGCTTATTTGGGCCTGACCCAGGTTCGCAAGAGTTATTTAGCCAAACAAATCCCGTAGCTACCGGCCCTTTCGGCAACAGCCTGCCGAGCGCGGATTGAGGTCTCACTCGAGGTAGTAGGGGAGGGTGTTGGAACCAGGTTTTCGCACCCTAGGGATGTTTAGATGTGTTCTGGAGGTTTCGCGCACTAGTCTACAGCTCCGCACTGCTCGGTCTTCGCACAGATCCAGAGTGATTATATCTTTCTTATTAGTGCTATTCTATTAGAGGAAGTGGTTATAACTCAGAACTATCCAACAGGGCCTTTAAGCAAACATTTAACCAACACAACTGAATTGCGCATTAAAATGAACCCAGGTTTACATACATTCATACAGTAAGCAGATTAATTAAACAAATATTAATAAAGTTAGATTCGCGAGATCTCAGGAGGAACACAGAATTTTCAGAAAAACTTATCTTTATTTCCATTTATCCCCAATACATTCAGATCCACCTTGCACACTTAGCTGCAGGGGTCCACGCACACAGCTGCAGACTTTCCAGGCCTCTGCGCACACAGCTGCAGAGCCTCTACCTGCTACCCCCACCTTCGACTCGGACTTACAGATGCTTTTAGACTATCTTCTTCGAAAACCCATTACATCTCATATTCAAGATCATCCAACAAAAACTTAACTTCCTACCCATAGAGCCTCGCTCTATTTATACCCTTCCTTGGCCCGTGATCCCTGAGCGGGCCGACTCTATGTACATTTCTTTACATTATTTTCAGGCGGACTATCCTTTGAATCAACCTGTTACAATTCACGCTCCGTGCTTTCAGTGGAGTCTTTACCCTATCTTTACCCAAAACTTCGGGCTTCGAGCCCCTTAACCATTGCGATGGGCTTCCGCTACCCAACACCTATGGATTCCCTTGGTTGTCTTTGGATTGTTTTATCCCATGATATCCCACATTTATGCTTGGAATATGGCACGTGAGTGATTGGATGAAGAGATATTTGGCTCAACCAATCTATGGTCGGGTGGAACTTGGAAGTCCCATACCTGGTTGGTAATTTCCAATGGTTAATAAAAGCTAATTTTCTCTTTCTTTTGGTAAGTAAATTTATTGGTTATTATGTGGCTTTAATAGATGTTATCTTATGTTTATTTATCTAATTATATGTTGGTTTTAAGCATGGTTTTATGGCAGATCTTAGTCATGGCTCTTTTCATGTTTTCACTTATAACTGAATAAATAATGAATGCAAGATTTAATTGGTGTTAGGATAGCTAATGAGAGAAGGTAGTGACCCTTCTTGTTAAACCTCAGATAAGTTTTCAATCCCTTATGTTTAGACTTGCATTGATGACCTGTAGGTTGCATAACTACCAAGTGTTTGATCGAATGTTAGTCCTAGTTGGGGATGGTCAGGTCAAGTCCTCGTTCTAGTCTTGTTTTAAAATAATTTTCTTCATGTCTTTTATGAGTTTTAGAAGTTTCATAGCTTTCTGGGCAGAGGCTAAACCCTAGCCCTAGAAAATATCCTTATTTCTCGCAATCGCTGGCACAACACTGGCAGAAAATGGCCACATTCACACTGATGCAGGCCTATGGGAGTGTTTGGGAACCCATAGTCACATGGAGGTCATGTCAAGGGAGCAACTGGGGCTCTAGGTCAGGGAAAAGGTGATTTTTCTCAGGGATTGGACAACTGGAGGGGTTGGGTTACTCCTGTGGGTCCTGTGGCACCTTAGGGAAGTCACTAAGGTCTAGTTGTGTAGACTCCATTGCCTTAAGGTCATCTAGGAGGTTGATTCATATCATAGTAACCCCTCATCTCATGTTTACCGTGAGTAAGTCAGTGAAAGTGGGTATATGTGAGAGGATGCATGTCACAATTAATTATCTAGGTGGCATATGAAGAACCAATTTAAAAGGGACACAAAGTTATGCTATAGTTTTTTTGGTCCATGTATAATAATTTTGACATCATTTTCATTCATTTTTTTTTTATTTCGATCTTGGTTTGCATACATAACCATAGTCCCAATACTTGATTCTTTGGTGTTTCTCACTTGATCACCTTAGGTATTTACCCATAACAATTTGCAATATGTCCCATGCAAACAAGGAATTTTCTAGGATGACCATTGTATAAAATATTCTATAGCTAGCTCTTATTTTAACTGAAGCTCAAAATGGAAGTTATAGTAGTAGTATGCAAATAGAGTTTTAGTCTTATGAAGGAACATACCATTAGTAGAGTTTACAATTATCCAATAAATTTGGGCTGCAAAGTTGAATTCCTATTTAAGTGGCATTGCAAATAGTCAAGTTAGATAATAAAAATATTACACATAATTTCTTCAAAAGGATTCAACATCATATTTTTAACTTTCTATCGATAATTTGAATTTGTAAATATATAGGTGTATTGAACAACTTCATTATTTGAGTGTTAAGTTTTGCACATCAAAGGAGAAAACTAGGTTATAAATTCAATCAATATACAAGGATAAGACTTGGTTGGATTGGCCATAGAAATAAGTAAACAAACCAAGCTACTTGGAAATAACCTAAATTTGAAGACATAGATTTTGATGTGATTGTACTTAAATAAATAATCAAACTCAAATTCATTTTAATTTTGTAGAGGGGGTCATGTTGATGAGATAGATATGTCATAGGCTTAACATTTATAAATAAAATTGGTACTAAAGTGGGTTTAGAATACTTGGAGAATACCTACATCGTCAAAAATTGTTGCAAGTACGAACATAGTGATGAAGTATTGCTACCAAGGCTGTTGTGGGGAAGGAAACCTAGGATGGCAGGAATAACTCATGAAGAAAAAAGATGGAGTAACTATAAGACAAATTTGTAGCTAGAGAAAGCCATTACTATAATGATAAAATTGGTTACACAACTATTGGTGAAGCAAGATGGGGAAGAAAAATTGATAGAGATTGAGCATGAAGAAGATAGTGTATACCAAGAAGATTTCATGTGTATTTATTTGGGGTAAAATTCTCATTTTCTTCATCTTCAAATATTCCTTTGAAAGTTGGAGATAAATGTGAAATAAACATATTGATGAACAAGTTAATGCCAAAGTATTGAATAGATAGTTGAAACAAATAGACATGATTTGTTGCGATTGGAGATCTATTTTGATGCTTTGAGGATAGGAAAAAATATCAGGATTATGAAATGGAAGGATTTCAAGGCATTACTAAAGTCACAATTTTATCCCATAGTCTACGTAGAGCAGAAACTCATAAAGTGGAAATAACTTTAATAATAATAGTGCAAGGGGTGAAAGAATACATTTATGAATTCAAAAGGAAATCCATTACGTTGGGCATCTCATTCGGAGAATTAGGGGTGATGATGAAGTAACTTGGAGGAATTTTTAGCCATATTCGAAGATATTTGCAACTTCTTAGTGTGAAAAGTATAAATGAATTGAGTAAGAAGGATCTCTATATTGAGTTGGACTTTATGAAGGTGATCTATATTGAATCATTTTATTATTTTTATCTATTTTGATGCTTCATGAGTGGAAAAAACTAGAGGAATTAGTTTCCATGTTCATTTTAACAATAGGTCCTAGTTTGGAAAATTAGGGTGTAAAACCTTTTAGAGTCATTTTGAGACATTAAATGGCATTTTTTTGGGGTAAAAAATTCTCTATGCTTGAGCCAAATCCTATAGTGTTTTTCAACACTTAGTAAACTTTCTAATGATGCACAAATTGGGTCAATTAGATCTTAAATGCAATAATTAAACCTCTCGCAAGTTGACCTACTATGTTGACACCATGGTATGAGAGGATGCCACATCATCCACTATTACTCATGCAAATGGGTGCGGCTAGCCACATGTGAACTTTCAAGAAAACCAAAATCATAACTTTAATTGAGGGTTTGACAAGTCAAAACATTACCACTAGATGGATATTGAGTTGTGTTAAATACCATGCCTATAGGAGGAAAAATGATTATATTCTATGTCACTATATTTGTTCCATAGTTAAGAAGAGTAACTGGGAGTAAGAAGTTAGAGAGAAAAATAGAGGGGGATAATATTTTGCAACAGCCTTATAGGCCACACTATCTCAAGTAGCTCTACAGAGAGTACCTATTTCTTTGTATTTGCATATTCTATAATAGAGAAAACAAAGAAAAGCAGCCTTACCTTCTAGATAATTTTTCTCTTGTTATGGGTTTGATAGGTAAATATTATGTTTATTTGTGAATGGTGTGTGTATATTTTTCTATTCTCTATTTTTTATGTTTCAATGATTTCATACGTTGAAGAAGAAATCCATCAGTAAATAATCTGATATATAAAGGAAATTAACCCTCATAATAAATATTTTAGTATTTTTGTCGTGACAAATTATTCTAGTGGAATATTCACGGTAGTTTATATATTAGAAGTGGTACAAAAATATGAGTCTAGAATAAAATGGAAATTGAGGAGAGAAGAAGATGATAACTATAGCTAAAAGAAGGAAGGATCCTAATAAGATTGCAAACATTGTGATGTGGATGGGCACATAGAAGATAAGAGCTAGAATTTTCATTTGTAATTGCATCCAAAGTGGTTGAAGTCCAAGGGAAAAAAAAGGTAGCTATCAACACAAAAGTAAATTGCATCTCTAATATAGATGAAGTCATAGTTTTCATCACATTGTAGCAACCAAAGGTAAGTGGAGATAAACATACTCTATTCCAAAACAAATTTCAAGTGAAGAACCAAAAGGTAAATGATTTGTTTGATAGTGAATCTTAAAGTAATCTGATTTTTGAAACATTATTTGATGAGCTCAGTTTTGAAATTCATGATCTAGCCTCGCCAAGTTCACTAGCATTGCTGCAAGGTAAATTTATTATGAGAATCATTCAAAGATGTAAAATCAAGGTTTCCATTAATGCTAGCTATCTTGATGAAGTAGAATGTAAAGTTGCGCCACTAGACATCTATGGAGTGATGTTTGGTAACGCATACCTATGTATTAGGGATGATACCATATACATGAGAGAAAATAATTATTTCTTGGTAGAGGGTGGAAAGACATACTTGATCAAATCACATAAATAGAGAGAGAGAATAACTTGTGCAGTAGCAAAGCAGGGGCATGCAAGCACAAAATATTTGATCTTATTTAGTAATGGAGTAGTGGATATCGAGAACCAAATGTAGGCCCTGTGATTCCATCTCCTTTGGGTACCAAAAGCATGCAAATGGAAAGATGTGTTTCGAATTAGATCCTTGCCAAAAAAAAAAACTTTGTTTTGTAATAATCACTTAATTATTTTTGGCCAAAATTCAAAAAATGTCCAAAATTTACTTGGAAGTTAAAATCAACTATTGTGATGGTTATCCTTACAAGAAATCCCATTAAAAATGAAGATTATGATGAAAAATACTCATTATTATAAATAATACTTGAATTTTCATACAAAATAAAATGAAACTGGATTACAAATAACAAAATTATATATAATACAAGTAATATATGTGTGTGTGTGTGTAAATTAATGTTTAAAAAATTCATAATATTTTAATTAATGTTGTTAAAATAATAGAGAGAGATCCTCCAAGTTGACCTGTCCTTTCCTTGTCACAAAGTGCACCCCTAATCACCTTAATGCATGGAAATATATCTCCCACAATAGCAACATAAGGGTAGAATTACTCTCCAAAATCCAACCCCTTGCTTATGGATGGCAGTAAATGTATGGGTGAAGGAGGTAGTTCATGACTTCTTATCCTTTTACCAATCTGGGCTTGAGATCCACTCTTGATGGGAGGATGAGCTCAAGGGATAAGGGAAGAAAACGCCAAGGTAGGATAGGATACTTTTATTTGAGGTAAATGGTTACAATAGATCCTTGATGCTTCTGCAAGAGGAAGCTTTGGGATTCTCTCTCTTTTTCCTAAATTTCTAGAATCAGTGCACCCCCAATACTGAGCAACCTACTGGTGATTAGCACAGGTGCAGAGTAGGGAAACTTGGTAGTCAACATTGGCCAGTGAGAGACTAGGGTACGTTGCTCCTTAAAATGATTGAAACAAGGTGCTTTCATGTAGAAACTCAGGGATTAAAATGGGTCATGCTAAGGGATTTGTGCAAGGATGATGAAAATGAGGTCAAATGATGTCGATTGACCCATTTGAAGACCTATTGACCAAATGTGACGAAATGGCCTATAATAAAATGCCCCCTAAAGCGCAAAGTCAGAAATAGTAGCTAATGAATGAAGTGCTTTACCTTTTGACAAGTCGGGATCAAGAACAATCAGTGAGATCGTCATCTGTTACAATACATTTACATCATGACATATTTCTTAAGGGAGGTATACCCATACTCAGCACATAAGCTAACATTGCATGTACAATGATCAAAACACACATCCACAGATCACTGATGGTAGACCCATGACTAGATGAATTCCTGTATGATCATAGCCATCATACATTGTGATATTTTGCTTCTGAAATCGGAGCCTGGATGGATGAAACTAGATCTGGGCTCTTCTATCTCATTCACATGACCAACCAATGTATGAGTCTAACCATGTGAGTTAATGAGCTAGATTTGAACATGGTAGACACCATCTGGTTATTGGCTAATGATCTAAGTCGTTAACATACATGAGAGAAACCACTGATGATGTTAATGGCTCTCAAGGTACTCTAGTGCAATCCATATGGTGTGAATGGATGATTTTATGTTGAACACCACAATGAACCTTTTGGTCGAAGGCCAACGATGTAAACCTATTTCTGAGAGCGAGGAAACTTTCCATTGATGTATGCAAGAACCAAGTTACCAAGGGGTGTTTCTAAGTCAACTTCCTGGATAATGAGCTAATGTCGATAGGAAGTGACCCGTTGTAGGAGGGCCTTGATGTATCCCCCATCAATGACACGAAATGGGTATCGTGATTTGAGATAGAATGATCATAATGATGTTGATATGGAACTAGATCAGGAAATATAGAGATGGAATGAAGGCTTAAGAGAATTGTAGCAGATATTCACTGAATTACTTCTATTGAACACAACGGTGATACTAAATGGAGTTGGAAGCATTGACCCAAAACCAAAAGTGGAGGATTTGAAATGGTATGATAAACCAAAAGACAAGAAAATTTACCAACCCAATAGCCATGAAAATAGGCCCAGATAGTCGAAAGGTGTGTTGCACCTAGGTAAGGGTATGCTATAAGGGAGGGGTGAAACACATTGTATCCCCTCTTGGGGGTGCATTGGGCACAAATCCAAGAAATGTTTGCCAGTTTCCCTTAAAAAAATTGAGTTTTCTTGTAGGGAAAGAATCCTAATGAGTCTCTTCTTAATGTTTTAGGTCTTAAATAGCACAAAATGGCCTTTATCTGCAGAGAAGGAGAACATGAAGATCATGGTTTAAATGAAACTAATGATCCTGCTACTATTTTGATACTAAAATATTGTGGATTGTTTAAATTCTTATGGATTCCTAGTATGAGGCAACACATGGAATTACTAGCATATCTTGTTCATGCATGGGATGTGTAAGCACATGCATTCATATTTGGGAACATCTATTTTCGAGATAACAATAAAGGACATATATTTTCTAACAGTTTTATCCAAAAGATGTGCTCCCATCTCTCTCCTAGGTGGTAGAAGGGGTGGAGAAATGATGAAAGTTTATATCACTACTTAATGCAGACCTCAATCCAAGCCAACTAGAGATGGAAAAATCAACATAAAAGATGCAACCCATTTTCTCTTAAGAACGATATTATTCATCATTTCCATATTGGCGAGTAGCTCAACACTTCATGTAGCTAGCAGATCATACATGAAGTATGGTTTGGAGTGTTTTGAGCCAAAAGTCTTCAACAAGAGTGAGGGATTCTTGGTCAATATGAAAGAACAATTGTCTAAAGCAAGAGAGGGAAAGTTGAAAAACTTTGGATAAATTTCTATCTTGGTCTCTTTTATCCTAGAACGGGTTCCATTACTACAACCTTATTAGATTACACTCAAGCTCATTGATATGAGGGTACCATAGATGAGGAGTTGGATGGATCATATGTCCTAACATGCAGGTCCGTCATCAATCAGTTTCTTACCAACCTTCTTTGGATGGTTGCACAGATAGTTCATTATGATCAATTATTATCCATACACAAGGATGAATTTCCACAAATACCTTGAGATCGTGCTTCTAGAGGGATAATGATGGGATGTTATAGGTAAGATATTTCAACATTTTGAATTTTTAAAATTTTTACAATTACTTTGTGTTTTTGATGTTTTCAAGACTTAAGATATTGATTTTTTCATGCAAATATTAGGCATGTTTGATCGATAGGTGCTTCATATCTGCATTGCATAGGAGAACAACCACAGGTATCAGTAGAACCAACACAGGTTGTTGCAGTAGGACGGGATGTACTACGGGATCTTAATGTAGCCGAGATCCTAACAGAGGTGGAGTGCCACATGGATGGGTTGACACATGGGATATATGAGAATATGATCAACCATATTCCGATATGACTTCAACAGCACAATATCAAAGTGCCTAGTCGTATTGGTTGGCTACTGTACAAGATAGCTCGTGTGATGGCTTGTTATCATGAGCACTTTGATTAGTCTACTTAGATATTTGCATGTATTTTTTATATGGGTTGTGTGGCCATATGTGTCTCAGGCACAAATTTTGTAAAACCAAACTTTATATATATCTACCTTCAGCGTTTCTGTGTTCCTGTTATGCTTTCAATGATGTCATGTGTATTGAAACTTATTTACATTTGTTGCAAAATTCTATCTAAAACATGATTAGAAAGTGCATCTGTTTATGTGTTTAGATTTCTAAAAATGTGTTCATATTGTATGAAATCAAATGTCTTTCTAGAAGGAGAACCCATAAAAACATTCGCAAGATGGTAGGAATTCTAACTGAATAAACATTAGCAAGTTGTAGTACCATGAGTTGTGAGTCCAGTTTGATGACTAAATGACGGATACTATGTGAAATAGCATCAAACAGTAGCTCGATCACTACGTTATACTCAGTGATGTTGTTGGTTGAGCGACCAATACAAATCCCTTGTAGACTCACTAACTTGCCATTTAAAGCAAATATAGCCCATGCTACGAAGGATAGGCTTCGAGTACTATGACTAGCACCATCAGCATAACCAAAATATGGTTCAAGGGATGTTGACATCTGCAAACCAAATGTACAAGGGATCAACAAAAACCTTAGGAAACTCTAAAGAGACACACCGCAAAAACACTCAACAAACCTATACATAGTATGTGCATAGTGCTACATTGTAGCTGGTACAACACCCTCCAAACTTTTTTCTTACACTCAATCTCGAAGCCTTCCTTGGTCTTGCATATTGTCATTACAAACACCGAAAATCATTTCATGAGATTTCTTGAAGTATTTTTCTCCCCTTTTCAATTTGGGTTAACTATTGTCTTTCAACATGATTTGATGTCGCACAATGTGTAGAAGTTTGTTCTGATGGTTTCAAGGGTCTACCTTTGTACACATGAGTTTTTCTAAACTATGTAAACATTTTTCGCATTGATTCACAAATTTTTGATCTCTGTCACACATGTGTCCTCACGGTCACCCCAAAGTCTATCTTAAGTGTCACACTTGTCGTAAAGTGGTCACACAAAGGGAAATGCATTTTTTAGGAAATCAACTCACAAAAATATAGAAAAGATAGATCAATGCCTTAGAATTCAGCCTCTTCGAGGGGGAAACATCCTTTACATTACACAAATAAACAATTCTTGGATGATACAAATGACTAAACCTCCCTTCTATATATAGGAGTCTAAGGGGTCACAATGTAATCAAGCCGACATAACAGTAATAACATAAGGGCACAAAAATAACAATAGTGGGTTTTTATGGGGCATAGTAATAACAATATGGGGACAATAGGGGCACAATAATAACAATAAGGGATACAATGACAATAGTAATGGGGGAATCACTAGTATTATGGGGGCCTAACATGCCCCTCTCCTTCAAAAAAGCATTGTCCTCAATGCTTGAGTAGTTTTGGATGCTTCTGTATAAAATTCTTATCCTCCCATGTGGAATCTTCAGCAGATAAGTTCTTCCACTTGATGAGATACTCCGAAATTGATCGATTTTGTAGCTGTCGAGTTCTTTTTTCTATGACTGCTTCCGGATCCAATATGATTTTTCATTCCTCGTCAAGTTCTAGAAATATTGTTTGAATTGGGATCTTGTCACCTATAACCTTCTTTAAACATGAAACATGGAAAACTTGGTGCACTAGGGAAGCTCCAGGAAGCTCCAATTTGTATGCCATAGTACCAATCTTTTGCAACACCTTGTACAAACCATAATACTTTGGTGATAATTTATTATCCTTCATAGCCTGCTTGAGGGACATTTGTTTATATGGTTGTAGCCGTAGGAATACCCAGTCACCTACATCAAAACTTCTTTCGCTGCGATGTTGATCTTCCTGTTGTTTCATTCTATTATGTGCCAACGTGAGGTTATCCTTTAAGAGTTGCAGAACTTGTTGTTGATGCTCGATGTGATGTTCCATTGCTTTAACATTAGAATTTTCTCTTAAATATGATGTGATGGATGATGGATGATATCCATAAAGTGCCATAAATGGGGTCATTTTTGCTGCAGTATGGAAGGAAGTGTTATACCACCATTCAGCCAAAGGCAACCATTTGACCCATTGTCTCTGTTTATCAGATACAAAGCAATGAAGATATCCCTCCAAACATTTCTTTACTATCTCAGTTTGGCCATCAGATTGAGGATGATAAGATGATCTATGAGCTAACTGAGTACCAAGACAAGAAAATAATTCTGTAAAAAAATTTCCAGTGAAAATGGGATTTCTGTCACTTACAATAATCTTTGGGTTTCCATGTAGCTTTTGAATTGTTTCCATAAATGCAGTAGAAACTGCACTGGCTTTAAATGGATGTGATAATGCACAAAAGTGTGCATACTTGGTAAGTCTGTCGACTACCACCATGATGAAACTCTTTCCTTCGGACTTGGGTAAACCTGTGATAAAATCCATTGAAACCTCCTCCCAATGTTGGCTTGGAATGGATAAAGGTTGTAATAGACCTGGGGTCTTAATTGTTTCAACTTTGTTTTGTTGGAAAACCAAACATTCTGCCACAAACTTTTAAATATCTGATTTAAGGCCATCCCAAAAAAATTCCTTCTTAACCCCGTGGTAAGTTTTTGAAAATCCCGAGTGCCCTCCTGAGGGAGAAGTGTTGGGTGTGGAGCCTGATTATCTTCTGTATTCAAAGGTTTCAGCTGGATGTATACCCCAGGAAGAATGTACACCCCTCCACACGGGGGGTGCAGGGGGGTAAATCCCCCCTGGCTGGGGGTTCCCAGTGCCAGTGGTCCTCCGGCGGGGGTTCAGGGGCAGTGCCCCCGAAGCTAAAAATAGATGTAAAATTGCCTTGTAAAAGTCTAGTAATTTCTAGTCAATCTGGGCCGTTCATTAGGCGGATGATATGATGATAGAATTTATGTTTAGTTTAGGGTTTTTTTTCCCTAGAAGGCAACCCTCACTATATATGAGGGAATTGTATTGCGTCTATGTATATCTGTATTCTGAGTGAGGAAGAGAGAGGAGATTGAGAGCGAAGAGGGTGTTACAGTGGATCTGTTGTAGGTTATATCTCTTCAGTTTGCTGGATAATATAATAAAAGAAGGACTGGCTGTTTCTTCGTGGATGTAGTCGAAACTGGGTGAACCACGTATATCTATGTCTCTCTTGTTTTATGCATTTTCTGTGTTTATATTTCTGAAATATTTTATATGTTCCATTGCTCCGTAATATATAATTTTCTAACAACTGGTATTAGAGCCAAAGGTCTATTTCGCTGATAAACTCGCAGGAGAGAAGGGTTCCTGGTTCGAGTGGGAGCAATGGCAGAAGATGGTAGGTTTAGGGTCGAAAAATTCAATGACCAAAACTACCAGTTGTGGAAGATGCAGATGGAAGATTATTTGTATCAAAGAGATCTGTACCTACCATTGAGCGGAAAGACAAAGAAGCCGACGAGTATGACAGACACAGAATGGGATATTCTCGATAGAAAGGAACTTGGAACAATACGGCTGTGCCTAGCGGCGTCGGTAGCATTTAATATTTCAATGGAAACGACAATAGAGGGTTTAATGTCGGCATTGGCCAAACTATATGAAAAATCCTCGGCCTCAAATAAGGTATTTCTTATGAAGCGTTTATTTAATATGAAGATGTCAGAAGGCAGATCTATTGCAAACCATTTAAATGATTTTAATACAGTTACAAGTTAGTTAAGTTCTGTAGGGGTAAATTTTGATGATGAAGTTGCGGCTTTGTTATTTCTGTGCTCATCGCCCGAAAGTTGGAATGGTTTAGTTATGGCCATTAGTAACTCTGTCTCTAGATCTATTACTTTAAAGTTTGATGATGTTGTTAGTGCAATCCTTAGTGAGGACATGCGACAGAAAAGCTCCAGTGAGACATCAGGTAATGCTTTGACTGCAGAGACTAGGGGAAGAAAACTGGAAAGAGGAAAGAGCTCAGGATATCGCAGTAAGTCAAGAAAAGGTAGATCCAAGTCTAGATCAGGGATAGTGTGCTAGAAATGCGAGAAGAAAGGACACCTGAAGAAAGACTGCAAGTCTCAGAAGGGAAAATAAGGAGACGCGCAACAAGAAAACAATCATGAAGCGAATGTAACAGGTGATGTGTTGCAAGATGCTTTGATTCTTTCATTATAAAAATATTATTGATGCCTGGGTGGTAGATTCAGGGGCCTCATTCCATGCCACACCTGATAGGAAATATTTTCATTATTATGTTCAAGGAGATTTTGGACATGTTCGATTGGGTGATGATAAACCTTGTAAAATCGTTGGAATGGGTACAATTTTCATAAAATAGCAAAATGGAAATCAATGGCTATTGAAGGAGGTAAGGCATGTTCCAGATCTGAAGAAAAATGTGATTTCAACAGGGCAGTTGGGAGGTGAAGGTTGCGTAACTACTTTCACAGATAAAACCTGGAAGGTCACTAATAGTGAAAGGAGGAAAGGTTGGTACATTGTATTTATGCAATGGTATTTCTAATTCTGTTAATGCTTTAACCTCTATAGGAGAAGATACGACATTGTGGCATCATAGGCTCGGGCACATGAGTGAGAAGGGGATGTAGATTCTTCACTCAAGAAATATGTTGCCAGGTTTGAAGCATTTTGATTTAAAATTTTGTGAAAATTGTGTTTATGGAAAACAGAAGAGAGTCAGATTCCTTAGAGTTGGGAAACAAAAGAAGAGCAAAAAATTAGAGCTTGTGCATACAGATGTATGAGGACTTGCTCAGGTATCATCTCTTGGTGGCTCTTGTTATTATGTTACTTTTGTTGATGATGCAACCAGAAAAACCTGGATTTATTGTATTCGAAATAAATCTAATGTATTTGATACTTTCAAGAAATGGAAAGCTTTGGTTGAAAATGAGACAGGGAAAAGGTTGAAGTGTCTCAGATCAGATAATGGAGGTGAATATTGCAGCAAAGAGTTTGATAGGTACTGTTCAGATAATGGAATTCACAGAGAGAAGACAGTTCCAGGAATACCATAATAAAATGGTGTGTCAGAAAGGATGAATAGGACAATCATGGAGCGTGCAAGGTGCATGAGATTGCATGCAGGATTGCCTTTACAATTTTGGGCAAATGATGTAGACACTGTTGTTTATCTAATAAACAGAGGGCCTTCAAGTTCCTTGGATGGTGGTATTCTAGAGGAGGCATGGACAGGTAAAAAGGTAAACTACTCATTTTTAAAGACTTTTGGTTGTGAAGCCTTTGTCCACATTAATAAAGAAAATAGAACAAAGCTTGAGGCAAAATCAAAGAAATGTACCTTTATTGGATATGGTGTTAATGATTTTGGTTATCGCTTATATGATTATGAAAATCACAAAATCATTAGGAGCAGAGATGTAATATTCAATGAAAAAGTCTTGTATAAGAATCAGTTGCAGGAAAAGAAACAGGAAAAAGAAAACAGAGAATACACAGTGCTTGACGATATCACAGGAAAAGTGATGGTGCCTGAAAATCATAATGATCAATAGCTAGAACAACAACCACAACATCAACAAGCACCTCAAACACCTGAAAGTGGTGTTAGAAGATCTACCAGGATAAGTAGACCCCATGAAGAATACTCTCCTTCATTATATTATGTATTGTTGACTGATTCTGGTGAACCAGAATATTATGAAGAAGCAGTGCAGGTAGAAACTAGGAAGAAGTGGGAGCAAGCCATGAAAGAAGAGATGGACTCCTTAGCACATAACCAGACTTGGGACTTAATCAGGTTGCCTGCAGGTAAAACATCATTGCAGAATAAATGGGTTTACAAGTTGAAGGAAGAAGATGGAGGTAGAAAAAGGTATAAAGCTAGACTTATGGTGAAAGGGTTTGCACAGAAAAAGGGTATAGATTTTGATGAGATATTTTCTCCTGTTGTGAAAGTGACTTCAATCAAAACTATTCTAAGTCTAGTAGCTGCTGAAGATTTACATCTTGAGCAGTTAGATGTAAAGACAGTCGTTCTCCATGGAGATTTGGAGGAAGATATATATATATATATGCAGCAGCCACAAGGATATGAGGTAAAAGGGAAGGAGAAACTAGTGTGCAGGTTTAAGAAGAGCTTGTATGGCTTAAAACAGGCTCCAAGGCAGTGGTATCTAAAATTTGACAGGTTTATGTCTGAACAAGGTTATACTAGATGTCACTCTAACCATTGTGTTTATCTCAAAAGGAAAAATGATGGCAGCTATATTATATTGTTATTGTATGTAGATGACATGCTTGTTGCAGGTTCTAACATGTAGGAAATAAATGTGCTCAAAAGGAAATTGGCAAACTCATTTGCAATGAAGGATTTGGGTGCTGCAAAACAAATCCTTGGTATGAGAATAACTAGAGACAGGAAGAATCACAAATTAACATTGTTTCAAAGTGAGTACATAGAAAAGGTGTTGAAAAGGTTTAATATGCAGAATGAAAAACCAGTTGGTATACCTTTGGCTAGCCATTTCAAATTAAGTAAGGAGGCGTGTCCCAAACTCAGGAAGAAATGGATCATATGTCTAAAGTTCCATATGCATCAGCAGTTGGAAGCTTAATGTATGCAATGGTCTTCACAAGGCCTGATATTGCACATGCAGTGGGAGTTTTATGTATCATGTACATGAACAAACCAGGAAAGAACATTGGATGGCGGTGAAGTGGATTCTCAGGTATATGAGAGGTACCACAAATCAAGCATTATGCTTTGGTGGTTCAAACATTGCACTACA